>SJYV01049578.1:363938-473048 GCA_006410875.1 Neotragus pygmaeus
CCTTCTGAATGGGAGAAAACAATAGCAAATGAAGCAACTGACAAACAACTAATCTCAAAAATATACAAGCAACTTATACAGCTCAACTCCAGAAAAATAAACGACCCGATCAAAAAATGGGCCAAAGAACTCAATAGACATTTCTCCAAAGAAGACATACGGATGGCTAACAAACACATGAAAAGATGCTCAACATCACTCATCATCAGAGAAATGCAAATCAAAACCACAATGAGGTACCATTTCACACCAGTCAGAATGGCTGCGATCCAAAAGTCTGCAAGCAATAAGGGGAGCAATAAGTCTGCAAGCTGGAGGGGGTGTGGAGAAAGGGGAACCCTCTTACACTGTTGGTGGGAATGTAAACTAGTACAACCACTGTGGAAAACAGTATGGAGATTCCTTAAAAAATTGAAAATAGACAATTGTAATCTTTAAGTTGAGGCAATTAAACCTCAGAGAGAGGTTTGGAAGCCAGATGAAAGTTATCCAGCTCATCAAAAGCAGAAGAAGGATTCAAGTTAGGTCTGACAAATCCAAAGCCTATACTCTTCCAAAACCCTCACCACTGCACAGTATTTAACTGATCTAGTATGTGTGCCTGGAGTCTACAGAGTACTAGATTGGGGGAAGCTGGAGGAAAGCGTAACAACAAAATTACAAATGGGATGAATGCCTTGCTCCAGTAATAAACAAACAAAAAACCTAAACAAAACAAAAAAAACCCGAAACAACCTATCTGGGGTTTAAAGTGGTATGAAGCATATAATAGCTAACATACAGGAATTACTTAGTACATGAATAGATAGGACTATCTATCATTTTGTTTAATGCTCACAGTAACTCTTGGAAGTGGAAACTATTGTTCTTATTACTGTTATTATTATTATCCCTATGATAGATGAGGAAACCAAAGCTTAGACAAGTTGTTTATCAAAGGCTTAATAGTTTGGCCACTATTAAGAGGCTGGCATAAAGTCAATACAACTAAACTGTCTTCAGAATGGGAGGGAGAGGAGTGGGGTGGAAAGGTAAACACAACAAACGAGGATTCAGCAGGGCTTGTTGATTGGTTGAAAATGAGCAAATAAAAGCAAAGTGAAGTGAAGTGAAGTCACACAGTCGTGTCCGACTCTTTGCGACCCCATAGACTGGGGCCTACCAGGCTTCTCTGTCCATGGGATTTTCTAGGCAATAGTACTGGAGTGGATTGCCATTTCCTTCTCCAGGAATCTCCCCAACCCAGGGCTTGAACCCAGGTCTCCCACATTGTAGATAGACGCTTTACCATCTGAGCCACAAAGGAAGTCAATGGGTGACTCAAAGTTTATGCTATGGTCTGAAGCTTGGGAGACCAAAATTGTGTTATCTTTAATGAAAAAAAAAAAATAGGGAGGAGTCACTCAATTGGACAGGACAGAAAAATGTTGAATTTTTTCAAAACAGAATTTGCCCACCACAACGTAAAGTGCACAGTGACATCAAGGAGAAGGAAAAAATGAACAACTGCTATTGGATTTAGATATTAAGTCATTGGTTATTCAAAGACAGAGAAAGGGAGAATGGGGCTTGCAATGGGTTAAGGGGTGAATGAATAGGTGATGAGGCAGTGGACACAGAGAAAAAAAGATCTTCTTTTGCAGTGTAGTCAGAGTAAAGTGAGAAAGTAATCACAGCTTCAGGACTCTGAGTGAGAGTCAAGGAAGGTTTACTTTTTTCCTGCAGGGTAAAGGAGTATTAAGTATATTGTGTTGTATTTTTAAATTATGGTACTGTGTAACGTCTGTCTTCCTACTGCCAAGGGAACACAAGCGCCATTCACTGGGGAGAAATTGTGATGACAGAGACCAGAGATCTAAGCAACAGAGGGGTTGTCACCCAGGCTGTGGACACAGAGAAGCACAGGAACTCATCTAAAATCACTTCCTGCAAGTAATGCACCTGACCCTGAGGCGCTCAGTGTTCACTGTGCTTCTTCCCTAGACTGAGTGGACTTAACTTTGGGAAAGAAAGGCAGCGTTTCCTTTGCCATGGAACAGAATGACTACAGACAGAGAGATGCTTTGACGACGCACTGAGGAGGTGATGGCAGGAGGAAGGGGAACGAAGAGAAAACTGGCAGAGGACCAGGGGTGCCGAGAAAAGGAAAACCAATCTGGCTCCTGCTCAGGCAACTGCTGAAGGAAACCGAAGGGTTGCCGCCGTTGTGAGTCCTGTGTGTGCAAGTCTGGAGTGTGTAGGGAAGTGGCATCATTTTGTTTTCACTGGCTGCCTCCCTTGTAAAATGCTTAAGTTATCGAGAAAACTTCATGTTTAAGAATGAAAGAATATCAAAGGTTAAGGTGCCAGTGATGAACTTTTATTAGGCTGTGGTATGATTTCATAATATCAAATTACATATTCAGTGCTGATATAAAGTAAATATTATCTGGCACAGCTTCTCTTTCCCGATATCACCATTCCTGAGGTAGGTATTTTTACTCCCCAAACCAAGTATTAAATGTCACTACCCTCTGCTTCAAGGGAGAGATCTTTCTTCTCCACGTGTGTTATATGTGATGCCATAAGGCTGCAAGTTTGTGAAAATGAGCTTTGAGAGTTGAATGTCTTAAAACCATTCCTCTAAATGCTCCATAATGGCACAGAGCAGTCTTCATCCAATATTTATTAAGTAAGCAGAATGAAACATCAATGATACAATAAAACCCCTGTATGACTGAGAAAGAAACAGAATTACTCTCCTCCTTCCTTCATTCCCCCTACTCTGTAGGAATGCTGTTTGGGTTTTTTCCTTGCAATTCTCCTTTCCCCTTCAATGAAATAAAAGCTGAATTCAGTACCCTCCTAATGAGGCCATTACTGGCCTTAACATAGAAAATTTAATTTAGAGTAGATTAGAATTTCCCTTCAATGTTCCTTTCCTTTGATCCTTGTTTCCCTTTGCTATTATGTAACTGCTCATTTATTAAGCTTAGGTGTGTCCTACATTTTATGAGGCACTGGGAATATATACTAAGATAAAGAGAAGACAATCCTGATCTCACTGAGGTTCACAGACCAATGACAGAGACAGATGTGAAGACATGTCAGGAAGAAATGAGAACTCTCCCAGAGCCAATGCAGACAGAGCTGTGGGGGCCCAGCTGTCAACACAGCATAGGGGTGAAGAGATGGACCTTGACATTATAAGCACAGGCTTTGGATTAAAATGGTCCCAGGATTAAGCTCTGGTTTAGGAGCTATAAACACTCAGGCAGGTAACTTAACCCTCTTAAGTCTTGGCTTCATCCTTTGTTAAAACAGGGATAATGTTCACCTCATTGGGGATCTGTGAGCGTTGTGGGTGATAACTAGCATGAAGTGCTCAGTACAAGGAAGGTACTCAATAAATGTTTATGAAAAATCCCACTGTTTGAGACCTCAGGCGAGTCCGCATGGAGGTGATACAAGACTGCAGTCTTGAAGGGTAAATGGAGAAATCACTAGATGAGTGGCACTGGGAAAGAGACAGTAGAACGTTCACTCCAGAACAGGCAATCACAGGGCCCAGGAGAACTGTCAGCGGGTGAAGAGAAGTGAGTCAGCAGAGGCAGAGGAACAGCAGCAGGGGTGAGGCTGGAAGGGGGCAAGGGCCTGGTGTGCTGCGAGAGCTGATGCGTCCCTGTGGTTAATGAGAAGCCACTGAACACCGTCCATGCTCCTGGCCCAGGAACCATAACAGGATGCCTCCAGGAAGGACACCACCACTGACAACCCACTTCCCTGCTGTCTCCAAGGTCTCACTCTCAGGTCATTTCTTGCTTTACATAGGATTCCTAACAAGTCAACCTGGAGAAGGCAATGGCACCCCACTTCAGTACTCTTGCCTGGGAAATCCCATGGACAGAGGAGCCTCGTAGGCTACATACAGTCCATGGGGTCACTAAAAGTTGGACACGACTGACCGACTTCACTTTCACTTTTCACTTTCATGCTTTGGAGAAGGAAATGGCATCCCACTCCAGTGTTCTTGCCTGGAGAATCCCAGGGATAGAGGAGCCTGGTGGGCTTCCGTCTATGGGGTCGTGCAGTCGGACACGACTGACGAGACTTAGCAGCAGCAAGTCGACCATACACTGAACACATGATAGTCATTCAATCTTTATTGACACGGACCATCTGCTACTCAAATTATTTCTCTCTGTGAAAGAGGGATTTATACCCAAAGGGCCCCCTCCCCCTCCTTTCTTTCTTCTTTAGCAAAAATCGGGCCAAATATAGCAGGTGATTTCTAAATAGAGGAGTGGATAAACACTCAAAAGATGAGTTGATCAGCTTTATTTAGTAGTATGTTTTGGTCCTTACTTGTAAAATCAATCAATCCAAACTTGTACGGGAATATCCCCCCGTATCTGACATCATGGTCCTGTCTGGAAGGCTCTAACTGGGGATGCAAGACACAAAATGGAAAACTTTATAAGCTACACAGGATTCAAAACTATCCGGACAAGAAAATAAAAGTTATGACTCAGGCACAGATGTTAAGAACTCACTAAGAGGAAGGAGATTTCTCAGTGGATGGTAATACCTGGAAACACTTGTGAAGAAGTTGATTTGATGTGAGCTTTGGAGAAAGGAAACATTTAATGACAAGAGGAGAAAGGGCATTTTCAGTCTATGATTTTTAGACTTGGCAACTGCACTGTTGACTAAAATTACCTAACAAACCATATAAGGCAGGTGACGGTTAACACAGCTTTGTATACTTTGTATTTCTCCGAAGTAAAATCATTTCATTAAACATAGGAAAATGTATTCTCTACTAGCATTACCGTTTCAAAAAAAGCAATAATATCCTAACATTCACAATGAAAGGAAAGCAAGCCCAGAATAAAGATCACCTAGTAATTTTATATTGCTGTGTAATGGATTATTACCATGAGTTTGTGGCTTAAATCAACATCCATTTATTTAGCTCATGGTTGCTGAAGGTCAGAAGTCCAGGCATAGAACTGGATTCGCTTCCCAGGATCTCGGAAGGCTTACATCAAAGTTTCAAATGGCTTGTGTCCTTTTCTGGACCTCAGATCATTTTCCAGCACACGTGGTTGGGAGGAAAATTCAGCGTTTTGCAGCTGCAGGACTGAGGCTTCCTCTCTCTTTCTGGCTGACTGCTGAGGGCTGATCACAAACCCCAGAAGGTACTCTGTCCCCTCCATATCCCCACTTTGGCACTTCCCGTTTCTGAATTTCTCAGTCTTTGATCTCTACATGTGTGTGGCTAAGTCGCTTCAGTCATGTCTGACTCTTTGCAACCCTATGGACAGTAGCCCACCAGGTTCCTCTGTCCACGGGATTCTCTATTGATCACTATACTTGAATATAAAGGGTTTATGTGATTAGGACAGGCCCACCCAGATAATCTCTCTTTTGAGTAACTCAGAGTGAACTGATTATTAACTTGGATTACACATGTGAAATTCCTTAGGTCATATAACAAAACATGACACAGTCATAGGGGTGACACCTCATCATATTCACATGTTCCTCCCTCATTGAAATGGAGGAAATTCTGTAAGATGTGAATATCAGAGAGTGAGGACTTTAGGTGGGGGGAATAGGATTCTGCTTCCAAGAAAGGAAGCAACAATTTTTTATCAAAACATTTTTGATACAAAGGGTATCTTTGTGTTGTGTGTTACTTGCTCAGTTGTGTTCAACTCTTTGTGACCCTATGGACCAGAGCTTACTTTAAAAATACAAAGCTAGTGGAGGTAATGTAATTCCAGCTGAGCTATTTCAAATACTAAAAGATGATGCTGTGAAAGTGCTGTACTCAATATGCCAGCAAATTTGGAAAACTCAGCAGTGGCCACAGGACTGGAAAAGGTCACTATTCATTCTAGTCCCCAAAAGGGCAATGCCAAAGAATGTTCAAANATGGAGGTAATGAAATTCCAGTTGACCTATTTCAAATCCTAACAGATGATGCTGTGAAAGTGCTACACTCAATATGCCAGCAAATTTGGAAAACTCAGCAGTGGTCACAGGACTAGAAAAGGTCAGTTTTCATTCCAATCCCAAAGAAAGGCTATGCCAAAGAATGTTCAAACTACCGCACAATTGCACTCACCTCACATGCTTGCAAAGTAATGCTCAAAATTGTCCAAGCGAGGCTTCAACAGTATGTGAACCGAGAGCTTCCAGATGTTCAAGCTGGTTTTAGAAAAGGCAGAGGAACCAGAGATCAAATTGCCAACATTCCCTGGATCATCGAAAAAGCAAGAGAGTTACAGAAGAGCATCTACTTCTGCTTTATTGACTACACCAAAGCCCTTGACTGTGTAGATCACAACAAACTGTGGAAAATTCTTCAAGAGATGGGAATACCAGACCACCTGACCTGCCTCCTGAGAAATCTGTATGCAGGTCAAGAAGGAACAATTATAACTGGACATGGTACAATGGACTAGTTTCATATTGGGAAAGGAATACGTCAAGGCTGTATATTGTCACTCTGCTTTTTTAAATTATATGTAGAGTATATCATGCAAAATGCTGGGCTGGATGAAGCACAAGCTGGAATCAAGATTGCCGGAAGAAATAACAGTAACCTCAGATATGCAGATAACACCACCCTTATGGTAGAAAGCAAAGACGAACTAAAGAGCCTCTTGATGAAGGTGAAAGAGGAAAGTGAAAAAGTTGGCTTAAAACTCAACATTCAGAAAATGAAGATCATGGCATCCAGTCCCATCACTTCATGGCAAATAGATGGGGAAACAATGGAAACAGTGACAGACTTTATTTTGGGGGCTCCAAAATCACTGCAGATGGTGACTGCAGCCATGAAATCAAAAGGTGCTTGCTCCTTGGAAGAAAAGCCACGACCAACCTAAAGCAGAGACATTACTTTGCCAACAAAGGACCGTTTAGTCAAGGCTATGATTTTTCCAGTAGTCATGTATGGAGTGAGTGTTGGCCCATAAAGAAAGCTGCGTGCTGAAGAATTGTTGCTTTTGAACTGTGGTGTTTTAGAAGACTCTTGAGAGACCCTTGGACTGCAAAGAGATCAAACCAATCAATCCTAAAGGAAATCAGACCTGAATATTCATTGGAAGGGCTGATGCTGAAGCTAAAGCTCCAATACTTTGTCCACCTGATGTGATGAATTGACTCATTGGAAAAGGCCTTGATGCTGGGAGAGATTGAAGGCAGGAGGAGAAAGGGATGACAGAGGATGAGGTGGTTGGATGGCATCACCTACTCAATTGACATGAGTTTGAGCACTCCAAGAGTTGGTGATGGACAGGGAAGCCTGGCATACTGCATTCCATGAGGTCGCAAAGAGTCGTACATGACTGAGCGACTGAACTGAATTAAATGCTGGTAATTAACATCATTGTTCCCTTGATGAGTTTTTTCTTTAATGTTGATGTTTTTCAGACTAATTAAGATGGTGATTATTAAGTGTTCTTTTCCTTCTTTTTTTTTTACCCCATAGCAATTTTTTGTTTCACCCAAATTTAGAGTATATTGAACATGATAGAAGGGCATCCGAGGGTCAAACCTAGGTTTCCCACATTGCAGGCAGGATTCTTTACCGTCTGAGCCACCAGGGAAGCCCAAGAATACTAGAGTAGGTAGTTTAACCCTTCTCCAGGGAATCCTCCAACCCAGGAATCAAACTCAGGTTTTCTATGTTGCAGGCAGATTCTTTATCAGCTGAGCTACCAGGGAAGCCCAAAGCAATGAATGGATAATGCTAAGTGAGGAGACAGACTAGAAAATAGAAGTGGATATTATGCTTGTATCTTAAAAACTGATAAGGAGAAAGAAAGTAGTACAAAATCCTGTTGTTGGTTTAGAAAGACTGCTTTCCTTCCATTCTTCAACTGTTGATTCTGGCAGTGTAGATTTCAAGTCTTTATTCAATTTCTCAGGCTTGTCTCTAAAGCCTACAATTAGAGTTGTCTTCCTTTGTTTCATTTATTACAACATTCTTGAGTTTTCCAGGTGTGCTGAGTTGGTGATCATTGGAAGTCGTTGTTTGTGTTACCATGGTTACTTATTTTTAGTTCATCTGGCTGCATCAACTTTAATTTTTTTAATTTCTATTAGAAGCCCACAAAGACTAAAAAGTCAGTTTAAATTCAGAATAAAGGAAGCACTGGGCTTGAAAGGCATCCTTCTCTCACAGATTATATTTAAAATTGGATAGTGATAAAAATGGCAGCTTTAAGTTACTTCTTCCACTGATTAATAAAAATAGTCTATTTCCTAAAAGTAGATTCATAATGATTTATATTTAGACTTAGTGATAAAAGTTCCTGCTAATGATAGAACATTAGAGATAAATATGAAAGAAAGGGAGAGTATTAATAGTTATTTAGAAGATGGAAAAGAGAAACATTTAAGTAGTTATCAAGGCATTTATTTCACTTTGCTTCATTTCTAAATGATATGAAAGGAAAATCATGAGGGACTGAAAGGAATTTTTATAAATATTTATGGCTCTGAGACTTACTATGATTGAAGAATTTTTCAATAAAGAAAATATGTCATAAATCTTTCTCAGTAAAGGCTGATTAAAAATCAGATAACTTGGAGGGTGTGAATCTTTACTGTCCTGATGAAGAATTCTCATAAACTTCTGGGTCTAAGTGAATCTTTATGTACTCTTTGTTTCTACAAATTCATTTTTCAGTTCAGTAAGTAGATCCCATCACCCTTCTTCCCAGGTAATTGGAAAAAATGACAAGAAAAATCTGCTCATGTATTTCATTCTATCCTTTCCTGCCTACTCAGGGACTTTGCTTTTTGCTGTTATCATTTCTTTTTAAATCATTATCAGATTTTTCCTATTGAACTATTCCTACTAGTATACAAACATGTTTCCCAGTCTAAAAACAAAAACTCTTATAACCCCACTCCCTGTAACTGTTATTTCTTTTGAAAGAAAAACTTTATAAGAGTTGTCTGTGCTGTCTCCACTTCTTCCATTTTTGCCTTGGACTCACTTCTGTTAGGTTTTTGCTCCAGTCACTCCATGCCTGGTGACCAATGACTTCATCTTTCCAAACCCCATGACCAAATCCCATACCTCTTCTTACCCAGCCTATAAGCAGCATGGGGCACATTTGGCCACATCTTCCATCTTAAAACACTTTATTTACTTAACTTCTAAAACCCTATTCTCTCTTGACTCTTCTACATAACTGTTCCTTTTCTTATCTCTGATCTCTAAATGATAGTCATCCAGTTTAGACACAAACGCCCCTTCTCTCTACCTTTGTTCCCTAAATAATGTCATCTAGTCACCTGGCTTTATATGTTGTCATCATAGATGATGACCAATCCCAATTTTTTTATTTCTAGCTCAGATCACTCTACTGAAATCCATACTCATGTATCTAGCTGCTGCTTCTTGGATGTCCACTTTGTATTCTTAATTTACAAAAATCCAATAATTGTTTTCTACCTCATCCACCCCCTCCCACCATCCTGCTTAACCTGCTCTTCTCCCAGGCTTCTCATTCTCAGAAAACAGTTGCCCCAGTTTACCACTTGACTGGGCCAAACACTTAGGAGTCATACTTGACTGTTCTTTTTTTTCCACTTCCCTTCCACCAATATCTGCACAACTGACCTTCTACTTTCAAAATAAATTGAGAATCTGACTATTTCTTATCATTTCTACAAAAAAAAACTATGTTAAGCTCCTACTCTCTCAGCCAGATTATTGAAGTAGCCTCATAACTAGCCTCACTGTTTCCACTTTGTCTCCTCCATAGTCTGTTCCACACCAAGCAGATAGAGTTTGTTTTTAAAGCAAAGTTTGTTTTTAAACAACCTTCAAAAGCCTCTAGTGGTTTCCCATCTTATTCAGAATAGAGGCAAGTCCAGACCACCTGACCGCCCTCTTGAGAAATCTGTCTGCAGATCAGGAAGCAACAGTTAGAACTGGACATGGAACAACAGACTGGTTCCAAATAGGAAAAGGAGTATGTCAAGGCTGTATATTGTCACCCTGCTTGTTTAACTTACATGCAGAGTACATCATAAGAAACACTGGACTGGAAGAAACANTTCTTTGGAAGGAATGATGCTAAAGCTGAAACTCCAGTACTTTGGCCACCTCATGCGAAGAGTTGACTCATTGGAAAAGACTCTGATGCTGGGAGGGACTGGGGGCAGGAGGAGAAGGGGACGACCAAAGATGAGATGGCTGAATGGCATCACAGACTCGATGGATGTGAGTTTAAGTGAACCCCAAGAAATGGTGATAAACAGAGAGGCCTGGTGTTCTGCGATTCATGGGGTCGCAAAGAGTTGGACATGACTGAGCGACTGAACTGAACTGAACTATGACTAATGGGTACCATATAAGACAACACACCAAAAGATCCAGACTTATGGGTGCTTAACCATCCTCAGTATATGGTATTCAAGGTCACCCTGGATGTTCTCTATCCAGCCAGTTAGAAGAGGAAAAGAACATGGAAAGGTGTGGATAGAGCAATTTTATGGGTCAGACATGTAGGTGGTAAACTGTATTTCTGTTTATCATCTATGAGTGAAAACTAGTTACATGGTCATAACCAGATGCAAGAAAGTCTAGGCAATTTAGTCCCTGGTATGCAGTTACCCCAGAGAAGGCAATGGCAACCCACTCTAGTACTCTTGCCTGGAGAATCCCACGGATGGAGCCTGGTGGGCTCCTGTCTATGGGGTCACACAGAGTGGGACACGACTGAAGCAACTTAGCAGCAGCAGCAGCATGCAGTCACCCACCATCAAGAACTCAATGTTATGTAAAGGGAGGTCCCTATTGCTTTGGTAAACAGCCAGCCATCTCTACCACACATGACTATGAGAAAAGATGGTTTTCTAGGATACTCTACTCCCCACTCCTTGCATCAACCCTAGTCATTGAATATTTGAGCGATTAGATCAGTTACAAACCAATAGATCTTTTCATTCAACTGTCCATCAGCTGTGTAGGCTGTTCATACCGAAACATCTATAAAGGCTGTCTTGTTCCAAACAGGTTCATGAAAAAACCTGCAGGGAGGCCTGCTCTGTCTCACCACATCCCTCACAACAGTTTTTTAATTTTTCTTGTCCTTCAAATCAAAGTTAACTGCATTTTCTCATAGAACCTGGCTGGGTGATGATATTAATCCGATTAACATTTGCATGTGAATAAGAATACCCATAATTCTATCACTTGATACTGTCAAGTCTAGGAGATGACAGAGTTACATATCAAACTAAGGACTTTAATGCCTGAGCAGAAGGAATGACTGATAAGGGCACTCCAGGCAGGGCCTTGGGGGAGATATTAATCTAACGGTAGTTCCAGCTCTCAATAGTCTCAGTAACACTTGTTAAAAGGGGTTAAAAAGATTTGAATGTTGGCTGAAAAGCATAAGGGTCCTGTGTTAATAAATCCTTCATCTGCCAGCCTCAGGATAGATTCCAAACCATCCATTCATAAGGAGGAAAGAAGTAGAATGAAAGACCCCTTTGCCCCAAAACTCATCAAGGGGGCTTCTGCCCTCATTTAGGAGCTGCCAGCAATCACTTTACCCTGTTTCACTGGAACTCAGCACTTGAAATGTCAGTGACTTTGCTGGCAATGACTTATGTACTATTTTGGAGAGGGTTCCATATTGCTGGTTAACTTATCTTACGCGTGAGGTATTGTCTCTCTGTAGACTCTCAGCTACTGGGGGAGACCAGGGCCTCATTTAAGTATGTGAATCTCTGAATCACTGGGCACTGTGTCTGGGGAATCATGACACACAGGGAAGATATACCCACTCAGTTTGGCCAACAGAGTCCACACAACTATTCCGGACAATCTGAGTTCCAATCTGGCTGTGTGGACTAAAAAAATCACCTTCCCTCTCCAAAATTCCAATTTATCTTCTAAAATAGAGTTCAGCAAACTATAGTCTGTGGCCAGTTTAAAGACATGGCCTGTTTGAGTACAACGTGTAAGTTAAGGTTTTTTAGAAAAATTCAGGGCTGGTGCACTGGGATGACCCGGAGGGATGGGATGGGGAGGGAGGTGGGAGGGGGGGTTCAGGATGAGGAACACATGTACATTCGTGGCTGATTCATGTCAATGTATGGCAAAACCACTACAATGTTGTAAAGTAATTAACCTCCAATTAAAATGAATAGATTTTTAAATTAATTTAAAAAATGATATTTTTACTATAAAAAAGAGTCAATAAAAAACAACAACAACAAAAATATGCAACTGAAACCATATATAGGCTTCAGAGACCTAACATTTTTATGATGTGGCCCTTTATAGGAAGAGTTTCCCAACCCCTACTCTAAAATGAAGACAACAGACTAGAACAAGCATTTTTGTTCTTTTAGATTTTGTTTGCTCTCCACCACCTCCTCATCAAAAGAACCATCTCTCTAGAGACTTTACAAGTCCAGGTAGTAAATGGATAACCCAACTGCCAAGCCACCTAGGATGATGCAGGGTGGGAGTTTGGTCAATATCCTTTCCTCTGGGCTCCTTAGCAAGCCTTTCAGGCTCCTAGAGTATAGTTGGAAACCTCAGACAAAGACGATCAACAAATACCACCCCCTTTTTGGCCCAGATATTCTTTTTTGGTGGGAGGAAACAGAGCTTGGCAGTTAGTGCTCAAGCATGGGAGTCAGAGTATTTGGGCTGAGTCCTGACTTTATCTGCTATTATCTATAGGCACTGATCATCACTTTACCTCTCTAAAGCTCTATTAACCCCAAAATAGGAACCACAAAATAACCTACCTCTAGGGTTGCAGTGAAGGCTAAATGAAATAATTTCAAGGACAGCATTTAGTAGAAGGTCTGACAATATATGAAGACATCAACCCATGGAAGCTATCATGACTATTAGGAGAATATATTCTTTCTTTTTCTATCTCTTACACATGCCTTACTCTTTTAACAGCTTCAACAATACTATCCAGAGGTCAACAAGTTCCATATCATAAGCACCGNTATTTGAGCGATTAGATCAGTTACAAACCAATAGATCTTTTCATTCAACTGTCCATCAGCTGTGTAGGCTGTTCATACTGAAACATCTATAAAGGCTGTCTTGTTCCAAACAGGTTCATGAAAAAACCTGCAGGGAGGCCTGCTCTGTCTCACCACATCCCTCACAACAGTTTTTTAATTTTTCTTTTCCTTCAAATCAAAGTTAACTGCATTTTCTCATAGAACCTGGCTGGGTGATGATATTAATCCGATTAACATTTGCATGTGAATAAGAATACCCATAATTCTATCACTTGATACTGTCAAGTCTAGGAGATGACAGAGTTACATATCAAACTAAGGACTTTAATGCCTGAGCAGAAGGAATGACTGATAAGGGCACTCCAGGCAGGGCCTTGGGGGAGATATTAATCTAACGGTAGTTCCAGCTCTCAATAGTCTCAGTAACACTTGTTAAAAGGGGTTAAAAAGATTTGAATGTTGGCTGAAAAGCATAAGGGTCCTGTGTTAATAAATCCTTCATCTGCCAGCCTCAGGATAGATTCCAAACCATCCATTCATAAGGAGGAAAGAAGTAGAATGAAAGACCCCTTTGCCCCAAAACTCATCAAGGGGGCTTCTGCCCTCAGTTAGGAGCTGCCAGCAATCACTTTACCCTGTTTCACTGGAACTCAGCACTTGAAATGTCAGTGACTTTGCTGGCAATGACTTATGTACTATTTTGGAGAGGGTTCCATATTGCTGGTTAACTTATCTTACGCATGAGGTATTGTCTCTCTGTAGACTCTCAGCTACTGGGGGAGACCAGGGCCTCATTCAAGTATGTGAATCTCTGAATCACTGGGCACTGTGTCTGGGGAATCATGACACACAGGGAAGATATACCCACTCACTTTGGCCAACAGAGTCCACACAACTATTCCGGACAATCTGAGTTCCAATCTGGCTGTGTGGACTAAAAAAATCACCTTCCCTCTCCAAAATTCCAATTTATCTTCTAAAATAGAGTTCAGCAAACTATAGTCTGTGGCCAGTTTAAAGACATGGCCTGTTTGAGTACAACGTGTAAGTTAAGGTTTTTTAGAAAAATTCAGGGCTGGTGCACTGGGATGACCCGGAGGGATGGGATGGGGAGGGAGGTGGGAGGGGGGGTTCAGGATGAGGAACACATGTACATTCGTGGCTGATTCATGTCAATGTATGGCAAAACCACTACAATGTTGTAAAGTAATTAACCTCCAATTAAAATGAATAGATTTTTAAATTAATTTAAAAAATGATATTTTTACTATAAAAAAGAGTCAATAAAAAACAACAACAACAAAAATATGCAACTGAAACCATATATAGGCTTCAGAGACCTAACATTTTTATGATGTGGCCCTTTATAGGAAGAGTTTCCCAACCCCTACTCTAAAATGAAGACAACAGACTAGAACAAGCATTTTTGTTCTTTTAGATTTTGTTTGCTCTCCACCACCTCCTCATCAAAAGAACCATCTCTCTAGAGACTTTACAAGTCCAGGTAGTAAATGGATAACCCAACTGCCAAGCCACCTAGGATGATGCAGGGTGGGAGCTTGGTCAATATCCTTTCCTCTGGGCTCCTTAGCAAGCCTTTCAGGCTCCTAGAGTATAGTTGGAAACCTCAGACAAAGACGATCAACAAATACCACCCCCTTTTTGGCCCAGATATTCTTTTTTGGTGGGAGGAAACAGAGCTTGGCAGTTAGTGCTCAAGCATGGGAGTCAGAGTATTTGGGCTGAGTCCTGACTTTATCTGCTATTATCTATGGGTACTGATCATCACTTTACCTCTCTAAAGCTCTATTAACCCCAAAATAGGAACCACAAAATAACCTACCTCTAGGGTTGCAGTGAAGGCTAAATGAAATAATTTCAAGGACAGCATTTAGTAGAAGGTCTGACAATATATGAAGACATCAACCCATGGAAGCTATCATGACTATTAGGAGAATATATTCTTTCTTTTTCTATCTCTTACACATGCCTTACTCTTTTAACAGCTTCAACAATACTATCCAGAGGTCAACAAGTTCCATATCATAAGCACCAACTATGCTTCACATTCAGAGACCCTCAATACATATTAACCAATCAATACTGCTGGTAAAGGTCTCAGCATTCCACAGGTGAGAAACCCAACTGAGGTGTGAAATATCTTCCCTGAATTCCTCTCCATCACCTGGCTCCCCTAAGCTCCAAACCCACTAGATATCCTTTGTGTTGCAATAATAAAAATTCACACAAAACCACATATATAAATAAAATATTTTGCTGCTAATGAGAGGCAAGGCAGCAGTTTTCTCATCACTCCTATGACAAGTTTATGTGCTCTCCAATTGCAGTCGAAATATTTTTGCTATTTTCATGATTTTCCTGGCTTCCATCCCAAGGAATTAGTCATTTCTACAGCACTGGGGAAAAGCTGAGAAATAGAAGGCATGACTGAATGATATGATAGTGTATTCTCTTCACCCATGCTGAATCACTCTCTGTGCAAGAAATTAAATCATTCCTGGGGAAAATGTCTTGCTGTGGTCAAGACTCTTGCTTCCTGGGAAGTGGCCAGGTAGGTGGACTTCAGTTCTTCTGAGTTTCACAAATTATAGGTGAAGAAAGATGAACATCCTCAAGATCCTGTGGATGTGCCTAAATTCACATCATGATGTCATTGAGTTGGCAGGAAATAGTTGCCCTGGCGGAACAACTCTCTCAGTTATGACTGAGAGAGTTCTGTGAGCCAGTTTGGAATCAGTGAATTTGACCTAGAAGAGACTCGTCATCTAGTCAGTCTTCTCACTTTGCAAGACACAGGCTTTGAAGACAGACATATGTGGATTTGAGACTCTGCCTCTTGGTACCAAATCACTAACCTCTCTACCATCCAATTTCTCTTTGCAAATGTTACCTTCTTCACAGCAGTACTAAAAGGATGAGAGACACAGTTTAGCCCAGAGCTAGGTACATGATAAAAGACTGAATATAATGGACAGTGGCCAAACCATATAAACAAAGATGCCTTTGACCTACAGTCAAAACGAGCTGCCGGGTAAACCAACCCCTTATTGACAGTAACACACTCCGGAAGACAGCTCTGCTGTAAATGAAATTTGCAAGAAGTCAGACTGCTATCTCTAGTGTCAATATAGGAAGCTAAATAATCATATATCAGCCAGCACCACATAGCCAGGACTTAATAACTGACAGCTTCCCTCCTTTTTGTCCCCACTTCCAACTTAGAACAACCCAAAGAAAGCCAAATAAGCTCCCCTAACCAATCACATAGACGCCTGATCTCAAGTGAGTCTGCCTACAACTTCGTCTCTCCCACAGCCTCCAAAGCAGGCATTTGGGAAGCTTTCCTATTTTTCTACCTGCCTTTGAGTCTTTGCCAAACACAAGTGATGGTGACCAACTCTCATGCTACAGCAAACTCTGAAAAAATGGCCTTTGCTTGTTTCTATTTGGTTCCACCATGTATACATGTCTACCTTGCACATTTCCTGCACAACCATAAATATGCCGTCATACACTGAATAAAGAAAAGACAGACATCTTCAAAGACAGTGTTGTGATTTTCAATCCGCCAAAAAACTCAACGAACAAAGAAGTTATCACCATAGTGTCATTACTCAAGCTTGTTCTATCCAGTGAGAATGCTAAGACTAAATTTGTATTGTGTTGATCTTTTACGAGTTTGCCTGACTGTTCCCTCATTTGCTTACTGCCTTTATGAATTGAGCAGAAGCAGAGATGACTTCTCCACTTAGCACAGCAGGCACAAAGCCAGGGGTCCAAAATACTTTTAAGGACCCACAAAAATGATTTCCTTTCTTTTAAAATAAAAGGAACAAAATGAGCTTTAGGTGGAAGAGTTTCCCTGGTGGCTCAGATGGTAAAGCATCTGTCTGGAATGTGGGAGACCTGGGTTCGATCCCTGGGTCAGGAAGATCCCCTGGAGAAGGAAATGGCAACCCACTTCCAGTACTCTTGCCTGGAAAATTCCATGAACAAAGGAGTCTGGTAGGCTACACCCCATGAGGTTGCAAAGAGTCAGACATGAGTGAGCAACTTCATTTTCACTTTAAGTGGAAGAAAACAATTTATATGTATTAGTACATTGTTTTGTTGTTTATTTTTTTGTTTTTATACTGACACTGTGCAGAATATATTTTTAAGACATTTTGTGGACGAGTACAGTTCAGTTCAGTCGCTCAGTCATGTCCAACTCTTTGCAACCCCATGGACTGCAGCATGCCAGGCCTCCCTGTCCATCACCAACTCCCAGAGTTTACTCAAACTCATTTTCATTGAGTCTGTGTGCCATCCAATCATCTCATCCTCTGTTGTCCCCTTCTCCTCCCCACCTTCAATCTTTCCCAGCATCAGGGTCTTTTCAAATGAATCAGTTCTTCACATCAGGTGGCCAAAGTGTTGGAGTTTCAGCTTCACCATCAGTCCTTCCAATGAATATTCAGGACTGATTTACTTTAGGGTTGATAGGTTGGATCTCCTTGTGGTCCAAGGGACTCTCAAGAGTTTTCTCCAACACCACAGTTCAAAAGCACCGATTTTTCAGCACTCAACTTTATTTATAGTCCAACTGTCGCATGCATATATGACTACTAGAAAAACCATAGCCTTGACTAGATAGACCTTTTTTTGGCAAAGTAATGTCTCTGCTTTTTAATATGCTGTCTAGGTTGGTCATAACTTTTCTTCCAAAGAGTAAGTGTCTTTTAATTTTATGTCTGCAGTCAACATCTGCAGTGATTTTGGAACCCCCCAAAATATGGTCAGCCACTGTTTCTCCATTTATTTGCCATGAAGTGATGGGACTGGATGCCATGATCTTAGTTTTCTCAATGTTGAGCTTTAAGCCAACTTTTTCACTCTCTTTCACTTTCATCAAGAAGCTCTTTAGTATTTCTTCACTTTCTGCCATGAGGGTGGTATCATCTGCATATCTGAGGTTATTGATATTTCTCCCAGCAATCTTGATGCCAGCTTGTGCTTCATCCAGCGTTTCTCAAGATGTACTCTGCATATAAGTTAAATAAGCAGGGTGACAATATACAGCCTTGACGGACTCTTTTTCCTATTTGGAATCAGTCTGTTGTTTCATGTCCAGTTCTAACTGTTGCTTCCTGACCTGCATACAGATTTCTCAAGAGGCAGGTCAGCTGGTCTGGTATTCTCATCTCTTTAAGAATTTTACACAGTTTGGAGCTCATTAAAGCAAAAGTGCCTGGAATCTTGAAAAATCTTAATATGGCCCTGGTCAAAAGAAATATTTATCCTTTTTGTGGAATACTAAAGCAATGGTTATTATCACTTATCAATTTCAGTCTCTCCACCCACACATAGTCTCTCTTCTATCCTGGTGACACTCAAATTGATATTTCAGCTATTGTCTGGTACACTCACCCTTTCAACTCATTCTTTCTGTAGGTATCAAACCTAGTATGTTCAAATAAAGAAGAGATCATTATTCACTTGAAAAAAAATAATTTAAAAGCTTTGTTGGCCTTCCACAACTATTAGGATCACAATCTGGCCCTAATTTATAATTCTGTTTCACCCACTACTGTCACCTGCAGAACTTCCGCATCCTTTATTCAGGCATGACTACATCATACCTGCCCAGGTGCTTCTCTGCCTACTGAGAGCTAGTACATTCTGCTAAGATCCTGCTTCACAATCGTATTCTCAGTGAAATCCTCTCATGTATCCAACATGAGATGTTCCCTCATCTCATTCCCAAAGCAACATTGTATCAGAATTGACTGGAATCAGATACATATCCATCGATCTTAGAATGTAGCCTCTTTAAGGGCACAGATCAGATATTATCCGTTTCATTTCTGAATGTCAATAACTGAAAACTATTAAGTGAATGGCCAGAGTGTAAAACTCACTCACAGAATTGGTATCAGAAGCTAAATCGCCAGGCTGGTGCTTTCACCTTCTTTTAGTTTATCACACAATGTTTTAACCGTAGCCAGCCAGACCAGGGAGGCAGATGAATGTTCTGGATGTCAGGCATTGAAGTAAAACAGTGCTATGTGAATGAATATTTAAAAATAGGCTCCCCAGGAAGAAAAAAAACACACACAAACAAACAAACCCCAAACAAAACAATCCTCCCGATTCACAGCTTTTGCCAATTGTTGCGATATAAAAATACCCACCATGGCCAGTTTCAAACTATTGTCTATCAACTTGACTTAACTGAACCTAAAGAGTTGAGAAGACATACCTCAGGTATACCTGCAGTATTGCAGTATTTCCACATACAGTTGTCAGTCTAAACAACCTCCAGAACATAAATAAACTACATAATGCAATAAAAATAATAAATAAGTGGTGGTTTGGGGGTACTTATTATCCTCATTTTAATCAATTTACTTAACTTTATATTCATAAATAAATTTAATTTTAATAATGAGTATGTTTAATAACTTATTCAATTGCAAAATTCCATAAATTTAACAATTGGCTCTCATGAACTAGTGCAAGCTGCCTCTAGTGCCCCACAGATAGCAGGAAGTGGGTTTAGATGTAAACAGTAGAAATGTTATAAAAATAAATACCCAGAACACTTGAGGATTTGATTAAAAACAGAGTAAAGGCACTGTTTAGATTCTATTTTATTGCCTAAGCAGGTCTTCCCTGTGCTGTGCTTTGCTGTGACATGCCCCTTTTATCACATGTGTTCAGCGCCTCCCTCTCTCACCAGACTGTAGGCTTTAAGAAATGGAGGACCTTACCTACTCCTCACTGCTGTATTTCTGGTGTCATGTTGTCAGTGTGTGGATGGAGTAAACATGTGAGCTTCCTGTTGCCACTCTCTCACTTTTACATGGAAACGATAGGGGTGATGCTGCGAGACAGATATCAAGAGACACAGGGTTTGAAAAAGGAACCATAAAAGGGTAAGTCTTCACTCAGTGTGATGTAATGTTGCTTGCATCTGAGAAATTCCTTAGAATGCACTCAGAGTTTGTGTGCTGAAAGGACCAAAGTTACAAACAGGAGTCAGTCGCCATGCTTTTTTAGAATAGTTTATATAGAAAGAACTAGACGTTAACTATGAACTAAAAAGAAGCACAGTGTATAATAATGTAATAAACAATCTAAAGCAATATCGCACAAGAGTATTTTATTTTTGTCCACAGTTTAAGAACAAAGTGTCATTATTTTTTTGAATTGTAATATTTTATTTTTTAATATAAATTTATTCACTTTAATTGGAGGCTAATTACTTGACAATATTGTAAACTTGGATTTTCTTTTGTCTTGCGTAATTTCAAAGCAATAATAGTTACAAGTACAGATATAGAACTACTATACACCATGTGCTGTTAATGCATTTAGTCATATAACAACTCGCCAATGTCTGGATTATTATTATCATGAGCAAACTGAGACACAGGGAATTTAAATAACTTGGTCAAGGTCACATAGTTAGGAAGTAATGGCCGTCTGGCTCCAGAGTATCTGCTCTTAATCATTATGCTATATAGTACAGCTGACAAAACAAACAATGTCCAGAATGTCTAGAATGTCCTTGGAACTCTCTCATTCTGGAGTCAGTCCCAGTTGTCATAAGCAAGAGTTTTAATCTTCTTAGAGGATCTCTAGGGTAGACACACAGTCTCTGGATGAGATAAGGAACAACCCAAGTTTAGAGACATATAAATTTCTTTCTTAACCAGTGAAACAAGATTCAGGAATTCCTGCCAGTTCCCTAACTTTGGGTAAACCTTTTAGAACATCATTTCAAATGGAGATAGGTCCTGTAGGTGGATGAATCTACTAAGCCTCCCAGATTAGGTAGCTAACAGGAGGAGCATGGGAATAAAACACAAGGGAAGCTTATCTTTGAAGAGGTTTGGGGAAAGAAAGCTTCAGAAAATTTCGCATCCTCAGATGTCTGAGTGTGTGTGCACGCTTGTGGGAGGATGGTGGGAGGGAATGTGCAAACAGGAGAATGTGACAGGCTCACTCTAGAGAAGGATATTGTCTTTCTTCTCCCAAACCCATCACAAAGTCCAACCAACATTTCAGGTATGTACATGTGATGCCATTTTAGCATATGCACAAATAACTGATTTTTATGATGCTAGCTTTGGGAACTTCTTGTTTCACAATTTTATATGTAAAAATAATATCTATATAAGGTAGCCTTTCACTTTTAGAGATATTTAGGGAGATATTTAAAATAAAAATGCATCATCATCATCCCTTTTCAGTTGTTAAAAATTATAGATGAATAAAATCTGGTAAGAATCATAGATTAATAAAACCATAGAAGGTTACCAGAGTAGAAATATGAAAATTTATAAGTTAAACATATTTTGATAAGAAGGCATTTTGGGAAAAGTTAGAGGAAGTGGTCTAATTAACTGATCTAAACCCTTAGCTGTATTTTAACAAAGCCCATGGATGGATTCTGGCACAATGAGATCTTCAGACTGCCAAATCCAAGATCAATTTGTAGGAGAAACAACAATCAGTCATTAATTGATTTCTGATTCTATTCAGCTTTAAAGGAAACCCCCAGGCCCTTGCAAATAAAATAATGATCTGTGACTGGGCACATTTGATAGCAGTTTGATTGCTGTCCATACCAAATTACTAGGTTTCCCAAAGACTGCCATTGGCCTGTCACCTGGTGCTTGAATGAATCTGCCTACTGCATTTCATCCATTGACTGTCTTTCTCTAATGAATCAGGGTCCATGGCACAAACAAGAGGTGTTCAAGGAAACTGTCATCAGCAGGTTTGTTAAAAAAGCGAATGGTTTCTGTACTCATATCATGAATATCTTAATAGTCACCTTGCTTATCTTTACACAGTTGCTTCTGATAATAATTCAGAATCACAGATTGGTGATGCTGTCAACAAAAAGTGGATTCAAAACACAATTTAAATATGATTTTTTGCAGAGTCAGACTGTGAAATCCAACTTACAAGGTTCTTGCATAATTTGTGATAAAGCATCAATAGCCTGGAAACTGACTTAGCACAACTTCACACTTTTAAGTGTTACTTAGAATCTCCTTCTCCCCTTTTCTAAGAAGAGTCTGAATGGAAAAGGCTGAGCATGAGAACTACATTCAAAGGAATCTCTGCTTTCAGAGATATCAAAACTGATGAGGTCAATTTTAGATCATAATATGAATGTTGGCAGTGGGAAATTAATGTCCTCCACCATTTTGTATATTTGCTTCATGCCAAAGACAATGCTCATTTCTCCTTCACCATGTGCATTCTCCCAAATAAGGTCATTTTTCTTGGGATTGTTTTGGAGCACTTTTTTTTTTTTCTTTTGGTTATAGAACAAATATTTTCTTTCCAACATCTCAGAAAATTATTTAGTGACTATACTCTCTGCCAAACAATAATTCTGCTCTTATAAAGCAATGTCAGGCTTCAACATCTATTCTTCATCTGCTAAGACAGAGTTCGCAAAGAATATTTCATCTTCAGCTGGGCCCTGTTAGTCCTTCAACTCAGCTCATAGGTGTAATATATCATGCCTGGAGGCCCTCTGGTATTATATAACCTCCCATGCATAACTTGAATTAGCAAGGAAATGACATATTTATATAGCAATTAAAAATATGTTTAGCATTCCCTGAGGTGCCGCCCCTCCCAATTATTTAAGCTAAAAGCACATTAATCATCTGGCAGGGTATACTACAATAGAGACAAGCAGGTGTTTCTGTATCCATTGCTTAACATGACACGGGCAAACAGAACCTGAATTTACACAACCAGTCACCACACATTGATTATACTTACACTCGAACAAAGCATGCTCTTTTTTTAAACAACATCATCTGGAGCTGTCACCTGCCCAAATACATGAAGCTCATATGCTTTCATGTCACCAAATTCATGATAAGATAATTTATTACTGAGCATGAACAAGAGCTTATCCTCAGAGGTGTTCTTGATTTGAAAGTCTATCCCTGACAGATCTCCAATGCTGTGAGATCCCAGAACCTGTTAGACATTTTGGAATGTTCATTCCTGACTGCTCATGGATGGCATTATTTTAAAAGCACACTTTTAACTGCTGTACACTTCCCCAAACATAACAAAAACAAGAAACAACATTGGATAAACACACCTTAACTTGGTCGAACATTCTGAAATACTTCGAGTATGCTAAAAATCTGATTAAAAGATGCTTGCTCCTTGGAAGCAAAGCTATGACAAACCCAGACAGTGTATTAAAAAGCAGAGACATCACTTTGCCAAAAAAGGTCTGTATCGTCAAAGCTACGGTTTTTCCAGTAGTCATGTACCAATGTGAGAGTTGGACCATAAGGTAGGCTGGGCACCAAAGAATTGATGCTTTTAAACTGTGTTGCTAGAGAAGACTCTTGAGAGTCCGTTGGACAGCAAAAAGATCAAACCAGTCGATCCTAAAGGAAATCAACCCTGAATACTCATTGGAAGGACTGATACTGAAGTTTCAATACTTTGGCCACCTGATGCAAAGAGCTGGTTCACTGGAAAGGATCCTGATGCGGGAAAGATGGAAGGCAAAAGAAGAGCAGAGCAGAGGATGAAATGGTTAGATTAACAGCAGCAACTCAACGGATATGAGCTTGAGCAAACTCTGGGAGATAATGGAGGACAAAAGAGCCTAGCAAGCTGCAGTCTATTGAGGTTGCAAAGAGTTGGATATGACTTCACCACTGAAGAAAAACAAAAAATGGGGGGCATGCTAAAAATACTCGGATGAGCCTAAGAGTACTCTAGCTCATCCCATGTTAATGACAATCAAGACTGGATAACCAAGTGCATTATAGGAGCACACCAACCCTCCGTTGTCTAGAGCACTCTCAAGTCAGAGACAAGGAAGGAGTCCTGGGCAGCTCACCATCAGCAAAATACCATCTGCATTTTTGAGGGGCTTTGTGTTTCAGAAAACACTTCCTCTTACTTCATTTCACACAGGCATGCAATAACATTATAAGGGATGATTGAGACCCTCTCATTTACAGAAAAGTGACAATTTCCTGAATTTTATCTGACTTTTTAAACAAGGTACATTTTTAAAAGTTGCAGTCAAGTTCAGATATTTATACATAAGTCTATCATAAGTGATACAGGGGACGATGACTGTAGTAACTGGATGTCCAGATTGTACTTTCACCATGTGCTGTGTTGTTGTTGTTGTTCAGTGCTAAAACATGTCCAACTATTTGTGACCACATGGATTGCAACACACCAGGCTTCCTGTCCTTCACTATCTCCCAGAGTTTGCTCAGATTCAAGTCCATCAAGTCAATATCATCCAACAAACAGCATCCGATGATGCCATCCTCTCTCATCCCCTTCTCCTCCTGCCTTCAATCTGTCCCAGCATCAGGGTTTTTCCAGTGAGTCAGCTCTTTGTATCAGATGGCCGAAGTACTGGAGCTTCAGTTTCAGCATCAGTTCTTTTAATACTGAATATTCAGGATTGAGTTCCTTTAAGATGGACTGGTTTGATCTTGTTGCTGTCCAAGGGATTCTCAAGACTCTTCTCCACTACCACAATTTGAAGGCATCGATTGGAAAGACAGCTATTCAGAAACTAAATATTAAATGTCCATTCCATTCTGACTTAATGTCCAGGCCAGATTCCTTCCCTATTCCTTCCAAAGCCTAGAGTGAAAAAGTTTTCACACAAACATGGCACAATTTGTCTTTATAGTTTTATATTAGACATTAGCCTAGAATCCAAAATTCTTAGACTAAGTATCTACCTTAAAGCATATCTGATGCCACTGACTATAACAGTTGAGGAAACATACCTAGGCATTTTGCTATATGTGACCTTTTAAAATTGGTATTTATTAAAGGATTCTTTCTAGTGTTCTTGTCTACAGATAAGACCCGAAAGATTTTATTGTCCTAGAATTCAACCAACTTAACTTTTTAAAAACCTATTTGTGCTTTTATTCAATTACTAAACACAGGTTAACTGTTCTAGCTCCACTTCACCAAAGAGTATCTGGCATACAGGAAAATCTCAATGAACAAGATAGATAAGATCTTGATTCTCATGGAATTTCTATCCTNCTGTCCAAGGGATTCTCAAGACTCTTCTCCACTACCACAATTTGAAGGCATCGATTGGAAAGACAGCTATTCAGAAACTAAATATTAAATGTCCATTCCATTCTGACTTAATGTCCAGGCCAGATTCCTTCCCTATTCCTTCCAAAGCCTAGAGTGAAAAAGTTTTCACACAAACATGGCACAATTTGTCTTTATAGTTTTATATTAGACATTAGCCTAGAATCCAAAATTCTTAGACTAAGTATCTACCTTAAAGCATATCTGATGCCACTGACTATAACAGTTGAGGAAACATACCTAGGCATTTTGCTATATGTGACCTTTTAAAATTGGTATTTATTAAAGGATTCTTTCTAGTGTTCTTGTCTACAGATAAGACCCGAAAGATTTTATTGTCCTAGAATTCAACCAACTTAACTTTTTAAAAACCTATTTGTGCTTTTATTCAATTACTAAACACAGGTTAACTGTTCTAGCTCCACTTCACCAAAGAGTATCTGGCATACAGGAAAATCTCAATGAACAAGATAGATAAGATCTTGATTCTCATGGAATTTCTATCCTAGCAGTAAAGGGCCAAGTCATCAAGCAATTACACTATAGTGTGAGAAAGGCTTTGTTAAGAAACATCTATGATGATATGAAAGCATTCAGAAGGAGTGTCTAACTTAGATTTAAGAGATCAAGGAAGTCTTCCTGGAAGAAAGTACTTCTATGCTAAGAGACAGTGGACGTATAAGAGCTAAAGAAAGTAAATACAGAGTCAAGACCACATACGCAAAGGCTTGGTGGTAAGAAAGAGTATGAGTTTGGGAATGAGACAGCCCTGGCTTTGATTCCTGCCTCCACTATTACTACTTATGTGATAGAACATTCCTGACCTTTCGATTTAACAGCTGAACTTCACCAGAGCAGACCTCATCTTCATGGTCGATTTTGAAATCGCTTACCAAGAAGACCCGCACAGCTTCCACGAGCTCAGCGTGGCTTCTCTCTGACTGAGTGAGGCTACCTTTTCTAATCCCCAATTTCTATAATTGTAAAATTAATATTTAACATTTATTTATTATTAAAATGTGTGGAAAGTACGGACTTATCACAGTAAAGTCATTAGTGTGAGGATAGAGGAAGTCCAAAGAAGTCAGATGGTTGAGAAGTGGAACCAGGAGGGACACAGGTATGAGGTTCTGAGGCCAAGGCATGGCTTGTTTTATGAAATCAAATGCTAAGCATGAAAGAAAATAACAGCTGTAAAGTAAGAATAAAAACCCTGCATACTTTATCAAGTCATGAGAGCTAAAAGAGATAATATGAAAATAGTGTTTATAATAACNGAGAAGTGGAACCAGGAGGGACACAGGTATGAGGTTCTGAGGCCAAGGCATGGCTTGTTTTATGAAATCAAATGCTAAGCATGAAAGAAAATAACAGCTGTAAAGTAAGAATAAAAACCCTGCATACTTTATCAAGTCATGAGAGCTAAAAGAGATAATATGAAAATAGTGTTTATAATAACAATAAAAAAACATATTCAGCACTAACTGTGTGCTGAATGTTTTACACAGATTATGTCATGCAGTTTGTAACAGAGAAGAAAAACCTGACTTCATATTGCTAGTGTTTAGTCCTGCCGGCCCTACACCCTTCTAAAGAATGTTACCTTTAGTCTGAAATATGCATGGTAGCTCATTCTCTAAGGCTCTGCCTCCCAAACTTGACCTTTAAAGGTTTAATACTTTTCCATTTGTGTAGAGATAAAAAGCCGCAGGACAGAAAATAACACTTGTCTTGTTGGGAGGTTTACAGCACACTGTGATCAGACCTATAGGTGCAGCTGCAAGAACAAAGTAGGGAGAATTCCAGTACCAAGAAGTTTGGGAGGACCAGACACATCCCCTTCCCCTTTCAGTATGGAATAAGTTAGGGACTTTCCTGGTGGTTTAGTGGTTAACAATCCATCTGCTCCTGGAGGGAACGTGGGTTCAGGCCCTGGTCAGGGAAGATCCCACATGCTGTGGGACAATTAAGCCCATGCGCCACAGCTACTGAAGCTCGCGCACCGAGAGCTCATGCTCTGTAACAAGAGAAGCCATTCCAGAGAGAAGCCAGCGCGCTGTGGCAAAGAGTAGCTCCTGCTCGCCACGACTAGAGGAAGCCCCAGCGCAGTCAGAATCAATCAGTCAATCAATTTTTAAAAAGAGTCTGAATTCTAACTTGGTATGATAACTCTCTGAGACACGAGTCTACCACCGTCTCCATCTGCTGGCTGTATGAATAAAGCTATTTTTCCCTGCTACAACTTGCCTCTCTAGTCTTTCCATTTATGGCCTGCCATGTGCTAAGTGGTATGAGCTTGGACAAGGTAATAAGTCCTTCTAACAATTATAGGATGAACGCACAACTATGACTCCACTTTACAGATGATAAAACTGAGGCAAAAAAGGGTTTAAGTAACTTAGATAAAGAGTCTTAAATGGTGGAGCGGGCATCCACTCCTGAGCAGACTGCCTTTAGAATCACAATCTTAACCATGAACTACACTTCCTTAACTGTTAAGTACCAAACTCTTCACTGATCCCTTTCTGGTCTAAGATGCTATGATTCTATGACTTCTATAACAAAGTATGCCTTTTAACATACACACTGACCACTAGCTGTGGTATACAGCAGAAAAACATATTAAAAATACCTCTTGATGATAAATCAATACATGCTTACTTACATGAAGGCATTTATTGGTCTGAGCAAAGTACTACATTCACATCGGGTTCTAATGTTTGCATTGTAATTCAGCTTTTCTGTCATGTCCTGTGCTCAGCCCACCCAAATCACCATCTCCAAGGTAGAGATGGGTATTTGCATTCTGTGTGAAAGCTGAAGACTGATTTGATTTTCCTTGCCCGAATAGTGAAAAATGATACTCCAACTTGATTATGACTCTCAGAGGGCACCTATTCTCTGCACCAGGAACCTTAATTTTCCTTTAATCGGTGTGATTTGTGTGTGTGCGTGTTTTAACCCAAGCTGCTTCCATAATGAGAGGAGTCTTCAAGCTAGCTCTGCTTTGCAACTGTACCATTTTCTAACTCGAGAGCCTCATGACTTTTATTTAGAGACCCTCAAAATTGCTACAAAGTCACAGTTAATTCACAAGCCTAATTACCCTGGCCTCCACCCTGGCTTCTTTTGATACCTCCAGCTCACCCAGGCTTTTTGTTCTGTGGTTTCTTAACTGCTATTACTTCTAGCTGATGTCATGGCAGAGAAAGGCACGAGACTATTTGGAGAATTTTTTCAATTGACTCCCAATTTATTCTGTAAACCTACACTACAGAAACCATATTTCAAATTCCAGTGATACAGCTCATGCAAGACTGCTCCTTCTCATGGGAAGGAAAAGACATTCCAATGCAGCCCTTGTCTTTGCTTTACCCTTGTGTGTTTTCTCAAAATTTACAATTGGAACAGAAACCACAACCTGTCTATGTACAATTCCAAATTCTCTATTACGTTATAGTCTTTCTTTATATAAATTCCTTTGCGTCACATAAAAATCCTGTGCGATTAAGTACTACTACTGCCACTTTGCAAATGAGGAAACCGAAGTTCAGAAATGTAATACCACAAGGCTAGGAAGTAGTTCAAACAGTATTTAAGCCATTATCTATTTTGACTTCTACAACATATATTCTAAATATCTGCTTCTTGGGTGTCAGAACAACAAAACACACACACACACACAAAAAAAAAAACTTTCTAGCCTTATAAATCACAGTGCTTTGTAGAAATTATTTTATAAGATTGTTTTTAAACAAAATAAATGACTTCTTGAAGAGCATATCCCTCTAGCTTTTGTAAATTCAGCCTGGTAAACTGCAAGCTGGATACAGAAGATTAGGTTTAATTTTTTAAGAAGAAAAAGATATAAAATACAAATTATGTACTGATCAAGTCAGTGGTCTCTAAGATTTAGTTAAATAGGATAGCTTTTTTTCTATCTGGATGTGACCTGGGTAAAGTCGATGCAGTACAGTACACTACCTTCTCCATTATTGCAATTCTGTTGTGACCCAGAGGGAACACAGATGAGCCCACAGGATCCTGGAAAGATAGTCTAAAGCAGATATTAGCCATCATGATTTCCACTGAGAACATATATTGCAAGGGTCAGGTTCAAGCTTTAACCACCAGTAACTCTAGGGAACACACAAGGTCACAAACATGGGGTCTGGAATGAACCCTAGACCTGCATGAGTCCAAACTCTGGAAGTCTTTGCTTTCATTCAAGTGCAGGAAGATAGTATAAAACAATAGATGCATTAAGCCTAAAATAAGCTCTTACATAGGAACACGTGTCATTTGCACTCAGGTATTTCTTTTTCTTTGTATCTGAGATAATGGCCTCAATTTTGAAGGAATTTATTAAGTAAAAAGACAGGTGTTATCCTGTATTAACCCTTTTTTTCCCCCTCAAAATAAGCATCCTATCCAACAGCAAATCCTGTCAACAGTAAAAAATAATTCCTCCCTACTCTGCCATCATTATCATCTCACATCTGGTTTATTATAATAGCCTCCTACCTCATCCCTATTTTCCCCCTGCTATTCTGCATTGCATTCTCATCACAGCAGCCACAGCCATGCTGATAAAAAAGATATCTGGTCATTCCTCTTTTGCAAAAGAAGTGGCTTCCTTTGTCACTCAGAATAAAGTAATTTATAGATACTTCATGATTCGGCCCTGGCTAACTCTCTGATCTTGTCCCTAATGTTCTGTCATCATACTGACTGAGCAACACAGGACACTCTTATCTGTTTCTTGAACATGCTATTCACACACCATCTCAGGACCTTTGCACATGCTGGTCCCTCTGATGCAATGTTCTTTACCCAGACATCAGCATACCTAACATCCCCTCTTCTTGGAGGTCTTTACTCAATGTCACCTAAATGGGGCTTTCCCTAGACTAATCTAAACTTTTAACTTCATTTCACCAATGACTTTCTAATCAACATCTGTTTTTCCTCCTTTGCAATATCAGTATCTAAAATACCATGTGTTTCTTTCTCTTTTATCTTTCTTAATGTCAGACAACACATCAGAATGCAAGCTATATTTAGGGCATTTTTTTGGCTTTTGTTTCTTTTGCATCTTTGAAACCTAGAATAGTACCTGGCACTTATTAATAATTGAATGCTAAAAGAATAACTGAATAAAATAATTAATGTACAGGTGTGTGGGCAAATAAGTAAGTAGATGGATGGAGGTAGATGCAAATGCCACAAAGTAGGCACCTGGTAACTTAATGAATTAGAAAATGGATGAATTTTCTAGGATGGTGGTATTACAGGTGATTTTTATTTTATTCTTTAGGGTTATCTATGTTTTATCACATTTATATATGATGAAAGTATAAATTATTTTTCACTTGTAGAGAACTTTATAAGATTTTTCCACAAACCACATCTTGTTTTATCCTCAGGGTGGTACACCAAATAGATTATATTCTCATTTTACATGTGAAGAATTGATGTCAAGAGAAAAGAAACTGATTATCAAAGAGCTCACAGCTACCAAATAACAAAGATTGAAAAAAAAGAAAAGATTGATTCTTTTATTTATGTAAAGTGATGGGAAAATGTCAAGCAAACTGTTCCTTGAAAAAAGGAGGTTTATATCAGAATTTCTACATATGAGGAGCTTATCAATGGTAAAAACATTAGAGAGGTCTAGACTTGAGCCTGAGTTTACATAATGCTGGACATAGAACTAAAACAAAATTGATTCTTTTAAATTGTGTTAAAATATGCCTAACATAAAATTTACCATCTTAATCATTTTAGATATATAGTTCAGTAATATTAAGTACATTCACACAGCTGTGCAGCTATCACCACCATCCATTTCCAGAGATCTTTTTACCTACTGAAACTCTGTACCCAATAAATAATAACTGTAGTCCCCCCCCCACCTGCTTCCTATCTGCTGGCATCTACCTTTCAGCTTTCCTTCTGTTAGGAATTTGACTGTGCTAGCTACTTCATATAAGCACAGTCAGCTTTGTCCTTTTGTGTTGGGGTTACATCACTTAGTATAACATCATCAAGGTTCACCCATGTTGCAGTATGTCAGGATTTCCCTTCTTCTTAGGGCTGAATAATATACAACTGCATATATATAGAATGATTTCTTTAACCATTTATTTGCCAATGGGCACTTGGGTCGCTTCCAACTTTTGGCTACTGTAAACAATGCCGCTATGAACACTGGTGTACAAATATCTGTTTGAGTCTCTGTTTCCACTCGTTTGGGATATATATCTAGAAGTGAAATTGTAGGATTATACAGTAATTAAAAAATAATTTTTCCAACAAAAAATTTGTGTACCTAATAGATATTATTGAAAAGAGCAGGTGTTTAAACCACGCTTCACTGGGCTTGAATGTAAGCACACATCAATACACCCTTCCCAAAGTGCATTCCTAGCTTCATTTTTAGTGAGAATAGACATTCGTGTATCCCACCATCTCCTGAGTGTCTATTAATGCACTAGACTCTGGGAATTCAGTAGTGATTAAGACAGAAAGATGGGTAAGCCCCATCTTCATGGAGCTTACCATTTAGAGAAGGGAGGTAGAAAATATTACATAAATAACAGCAAATAACTACTTTATGACTATGATATGCACTGCAATAAGAAAATACAATGTGTTGTAAGAATATTGAACAGGCTAGCCTTTGGTGTGTTGGGGTGGGGTGCACAGAGGTGCCTCCTCCAAGAATCAGGGTAAGTTTTACAATGTAAATCGGAGTTTAGTACCCATTAATTATCAATTTATTTTTCAGTAAACAACCAATGTTGAGCGTCATTAGATCACTCCCTCCAAATTTTATAACCATACTCCAAAGGTTCAGAATAATGTTGGCAATATTCAGATGCTCATCAGATGAATTAATTAAACTAATTAGCTTAAAGTTTAATTAAATAGTAGCTATTAACTTCATTATCCCCATAACACTGATTTTTTTCTAAGTAGTGATTTGAGATTTTACATGTAATTATTTCCCTCTTTAATTTTTTTTTTTTTTTTACCTTCTATTGCAGTGGTTTAAAGATGTTTATATCTTATGGGAAACTGTTAGAGAAGTGAGCTTTTTATTTTTTTCTTTTTGTCATTATTTTCCAGTGATTGTCAATTTTGGTTCTTATCTGTTACCAGCCAATATGTGACCAAAGTAAGACCTGGAGATTCAAAGGCCAGAGTTCCTGTAACAAAGAACAAACCTGACTCCATACTGAATCTATTTCCTTAGCTTTAACCTTTGTGCTTTTTTGCCTGTGTTTAGTCCTGTTTGCTCTACCTCATCGTAAAAGTATGCAGTTTATAGCCTCAAAAATACAGGAGAGCCCATTCTTAAGGCTCTGACCTTTGAAGATATATCACTTTCCCACACATACAGAGATAAAAAGTTTCATAATAGAGAATAACATCTGTCTTATTGGAGACTTATAGGAACATTGAGACCAAACCTAGGTGGACAGCTTTAGGGACAAAGGATAAAATATGTCAGCACCAAGAAATATGCAACAAGCACAAATTATACGCATGCAAATACAGGTTGTTGAGACAGCAAGTTTTTCACCAAAAACTTAGGTTCACTTTTCGTATTTTGGAGCTGCTGCTTTGAAGCAGCTTCCCAGCCTGGAATAGCACACCCAGCCTTCTTCCATAGTCATGACCCTATGGCTGAATTCTCATCAAGGGAGCATGAAAGTAAACAATGCAGGTCCTCAGGCAAATTTCTCTCACAATTCTTTGTACTCTCTTGCTCTCCTTTCCATGGATGGAAGCAACACTGAAGGTGATTTGGTAGGTCATTGCAATAAAAATGGCAACATTTCCTTCAATCTGAGTTCTTAAGTAACTGTGAGGAGAAGAGTACCCACCACTTCACCACTGTATTTTATGAGAGTAAGAAACAATTTTGCTATTCACTAATATGGGATTTATCTGTTTAATATTCTAGATGTCATCTCACAGCAAAGCACTGCTGTGAAGTCATGGGTCCTATCTTTGATTCCATATATAGGAGAAATCAGGAATATTTTAAGTCTAGATATTACATTTTTCTGCTATAAAACATTACAGTCATTTTTGGTGTTCCAAGTGACAATTGAGTGGCCCACAATTAACAAAATAAAAGAGAAATAAAATTTTAAAATAAAATAAATATTGTGAAAATTCAGAACAGGATTTCCCAAACTGAATGTTGTAGGTAGGTGAGAACACTGGTCAGGTTATTGCTAAACTGGAGAAATTCTGGGTTAAACAAATTATCAGGTTTCCTTATGGTGTAAGTATGTAAGTGCTCATACTTACATCTTTTATAAGCCAACATATTCCGTAAATCTCCAAGGAGCACTGAACGAAGGTGGAGTGAGGATTGTATAAGTATTGTATAAGCTTTTCCCCAACTTTGAACTCAAAATCTTTGTATTTCATAGCATTTCCTAGAATAAGCTTTTTATGAAGCACACTTGGGAGAATACTAACACAGCACGCTTTTAGTTTCGAAAAGAGTGATCACCCTCCATTGTCTCAAAGTTTCCTAGTGACTACAAGGGGGGATAGGGGACCACAGATAATATTACTAATGTTTTAGAAACCGTTTAAACATGGAAAGGATATTACTGGGACGATGAATGAAGTCTGAATCTGGACTGTGGATTAGATAATTGCAGCAATTTGAAGCAGCCTGTAGTTTGATTATTTCACTCTGCTTATTAAGAGGATATCTTTCTTAAGAAATACACATGAAATATTTAAGAGCAGAGGGACGTGAGTATCTTCATTTTATTCTCAAACTTTTTTTAAAGCATATAGGGAGGTAGAGAGAAATGAGGTGGGAGGGAAAGGAAGAATGAGAGAGGAAAAAAAAATAGGAGGGATGGGTGGGAGAATCCTAAGAAACTCTGCCTGAAATTTTGCTATAAATTTGGTATTTTACATGTACATGAAAACATATACATAAAGGTTTCCAAAAAAAGAGTGTGAAGAGTCATGTCCTGTAGGAAGTGGGTTCAACATTCATTTTGGCTGTGCTTCATTTCAAACACATCGCACATGTTTATTTAAAACTGCCCTTCTCAGACCGGAATGCCACCAGCAGGAAAATCTGTAAGCTTTTACTTAAAATGGCTCTTATACCAGCTGTAGAGGTGGTATGCTGTTACAGTTTGGTGAGCAAAAAGAATGTTGCTTCTTCCATGTTATTTATTCATACAGGAGGCTTCTGCTTAAAAAATAATTCAGATTAAAAAAAATTACTTTGCTTTGTTTATAGCAAAAATAAGAAACAGTTTCTTTTATTATATATAAAGAAAGGTCATAAACAAGTTGCTAGGTTTCTATTGCTGTAGGAGGAGAATGAAAATGCAGTAGCTGCTGATCAAGAAAAGTATTCATATTTTGCTGCCAAGGCAAGGTGACTGGCAGTGATTACTCCACCAAATACTTTTGCTTTGCGCTATACTTGGACGGTGGAGCTTGGTGGGCTGCCATCTATGGGGTCGCACAGAGTCGGACACGACTGAAGCGACTTAGCAGCAGCAGCAGCAGCAGCAGCGTACTCGGTCATTTATCTCTTTCTCCAGAGCTTTGAAGATCTCCAAATGCCAATTATGTTATCAAGCCAGGCATGGGTTGACCTGGTCCAAAAACACCTGTGATAGTTTCTGGGTAAGAAAGCCACTCAGAGTTCAAAAATAGGTTTTAGGCTAGAGAGCCAAAGGAATAATCTGAACACTGAGGTCACTGATATGCCCTTTTGCATTATGAACACTTTCTTCCCTCCTCAGGTCTTTGTTCTCTCTTTCTCTCACATCGTTACTCTCCACATGGTACCATTTGCATCATAGTCACTGCTGCCACAAATAGAAGTAAAAGGTCTCTTGGCACCACATCTCCTCCTCTAGCTTCTATTCAATTTCTCTAGTCCCCTTCTCAGCAAAGTACCTTGAAAGAAGTATCTAAGTATCTACTTTCTCATCAATACAGCACATTCCGAGTGGTTGTTCCATGCCCACCTCTACATATTGACCATTGGGGGATGTGCTCCTCTTGACAGCCACAAACACAACACAAACTCAAACAAAAATATCCACAAAAGGATGACACCACTTGGACTGACTTAACAATAACCCCCTCCTGACTTTCTGTGCTTCTTTTTACTGTTTAAATGGTTTTAGGAGGGCTGAAGTGAAGAGGCAATCTTTTGATTAAAACTGCTATCCACTCATTTTCTTTTGGTGATGAAATTCTTGAATCTTAAACATTATTATTTTAGTCAGAATCATGGTAATTTCTGGAAATTCAAGAAAATTTTACACATGGTGACATTCTCTAAAATTAGGCCTAATTTCTTCTGGATAATAGATGCTTTCACAAAGATGGCAAAAATTCCTGGTGAATTTCCGAAGAAAAAAATGTGTAATAGGCTCTTGTTAAATTAATTCTTAAATGGAGTGATTTTTTTTTCTAAATATAAACTAGCCTTGGGCAGTCTTAATGCATTACTTACTCTTAAGTGATTAAAGGTAACTCCTACCAAATCAATAGAAGAAAAGATGCTAAAGATGAAACATTAAAACTAAAATTAGCATTAACTAAGGATAGATGTAAAATAATATGAGATCATGTTTTTCTTTAAAAGTCCAACAGAATTATTGGAGGTTAAAGAAAAAGAAATGGGAAATTGAAAATGTAATTGGATTGGCAAATATCCTCCCTTACAGATATCTTTCAGAGCAAATTATACTCTTCTGTGAATCATCTCAAAGACATGAATGCTAACAACAATATAAATGAAGTCTCTTTTAATGTCTGGACAACTGAATGCTAATTGACATTAACTGTGAATTTAAACACCAAATATGTTTAATGATTAAGAAACATTATTCCATTACTCTGGGATGGTACAAGAAGATGCAAATGATCACATTTCTCTTCATTTTATAAAATATCACCTTCCTTAGAGGGTATCTCAGGCAGAAAACACAAGGGCAAAGAATGATACATGACTGAAATCTTTCTAGATTTCCCTAAAGGAAATAGAACAAGGACATGCAAAAGCCCATTCAAAGATCTTTAAGCTTGAAAGAGATGCACGGAAAATTAACAGAATTGTTTCACTACCCAAAGAATAGTGAGTCTAAGGTGTTCAGTACTCTGTCAAAATACTGAACACTGCTTCAAAATCTTCAAAATATTTAATTCATATAAGTCAAAGTTAAGTCCCATTGTTCTTAGGTAACTAACTTAAATGGCCCTATGTTCCCCTAACAAATGTATTAGAAAAAAAACCCTGCTATTCCTACATTCAAGGAATCAAATTATACATTGATGTATATACATCACTGACAAGAAATGTATACAAAATAGTCCATAGGAAAATATTAACTATGATGATCTATACTACTATCATTACTGAGCAGCCAAAATTGAAGGGTGGAAAAATCCAGAAGCAACTGAAGACAACTTTTTGGAGAAGGTAAATCAAATGAGCCCTGACTAATAGCTTCTTAATGAACTGCAGGAAGTGGGGAGATGACAAGAACTGTCCTAAAAGTGATCCACTTTTGATAACTATAGACCATCTTTCCTCATCACATCATACAACTATTAAAAGATCTATCAAAGTAAACCAAACATTCAAATAATGGATAAACATATCATAAAGACACTACAAAATGTAAAGTTCTACTCTGCCTTATCTTTTGAACAACCTTTAAAGACTGTTGTTGTTTCATCACAATGGGTCTAAATCTTTGAGACTCTGGATTGTAGACCACTAGGCTCATCTTGGAGAAGACAATGGCAACCCACTCCAGTACTCTTTCCTGGAGGATCCCATGGACGGAGGAGCCTCGTAGGCTGCAGTCCATGGGGTCGCTAAGAGTGGGACATGATTGAACGACTTCCCTTTCACTTTTCACTTTCATGCATTGGAGAAGAAAATGGAAACCCACTCCAGTAGTCTTGCCTGGAGAATCCCAGGGACAGAGGAGCCTGTTGGGCTGCCTGACACGACTTAGCAACAGCAGCAGCAACAGCAGGCTCGTCTTTCCTCCACTATCTCCAACAGTTTGCTCAAACTCATGTCCATTGAGTTGGTGATGCTATCTAACCATCTTATCCTCTGCTGCTTCCTTCTCCTTTTGCCTTCAATTGTTCCCTGCATCAGGGTCTTTTCCAATGAATCGACTCTTTGCATGAGGTGGCCAAAGTATTGGAGTTTCAACTTCAGCATTAGTTCTTTCAATTAACATTCATGGGGGATTTCCTTCAGGATTGACTGGTTTGGTCTTGCAGTCCAAAGAACTCTCAAGAGTCCTCACCAGCATCACAATTTGAAAGCATCAATTCTTCAGTGCTCAGCCTTCTTCATGATCTGATTCTCACATCCATGCATGACAACTAGAAAAACCATAGCTTTGACTATATGGACCTTTGTCGACAAAGTGATATCTCGGCTTTTTAAGATGCTGTCTAGGTTTGCCATAGCTTTCCTTCCAAGGAGTGAGTGTTTTTTAATTTCATGCCTGCAGTCACCCACTGCAGTGATTTGGGAAGGAAAGGAAATACGCTCAGTCGTGTCCGACTCTTTGCGACCCCACAGACTGTAGCCTATCAGGCTCCTCCATCCATGGGATTTTCCAGGCAAGAGTGCTGGAGTGGATTGCCATTTCCTTCTCCAGGGGATCTTCCTGACCCAGGAATCGAACCCGGGTCTCCCGCATTGCAGGCAGACGCTTTACCGTCTGAGCCACCAGGGCAGTGATTTGGGAGCCCAAGAAAATAAATCTGTCACTATTTCCACTTTTTCCCCTTTTATTTGCCATGAAGTGATGGGAGCAGATTCCATGATCTTCCTTTTTTGAATGTTGAGTTTCAAGCCAGCTTTTTACTTTCCTCTTTCACCCTGACCAAGAGGCTCTTTAGTTCTTCTTCATTTTCTTCCATTAGAGTAGTATAATCTGCATATCTGAGGTTGTTGATATTTATCCTGGCAATCTGGATTCCAGCTTGAGATTCATCCAGCCCAGAATTTTGCATTGATGTACTCTGCATATAATTTGAATAAGCAGGTTGGCAATACACAGTCTTGATGTACTGCTTCTGCAATTTGGAACCAGTCAGTTGTTTCATGTCCAGTTCTAACTGTTGCTTTTTAATTCATATATAGGTTTCTCAGGAGACAAGTAAGGTGATCTTCTACTTCAGTCTCTTTAAGAATTTTCCAGTTTGTTATGATCCACACAAAGGCTTTAGCATAATCAATGAAGCAGATGTAAAGTTTTTTTTTTTTATCTTCTTGTTTTCTCCATGATCCAATGAATGTTGGAAATTTGACCTCTAGTTCCTCTGTCTCTTTGAAACTCAGCTTGTGCATCTGAAAATTCTTGTTTTACATAATGCTGAAGCCAAGCTTGAAGGATTTTGAGCATTACCTTGCTAGTATGTGAAATAAATTTAATCATATAGTACNAAATTTGACCTCTAGTTCCTCTGTCTCTTTGAAACTCAGCTTGTGCATCTGAAAATTCTTGTTTTACATAATGCTGAAGCCAAGCTTGAAGGATTTTGAGCATTACCTTGCTAGTATGTGAAATAAATTTAATCATATAGTACTTTGAACATTCTTTGGCACTGGAATGAAAACTGATCTTTTCCAGTCTTATGGCCACTGCTGAGTTTTCCAAATTTACTGACAAACTGAGTGCAGCACTTTAAAAGCATTATCATTTAGGGTTTTTAAATAGCTCAGCTGGAATTTCATAACCTCCATTAGCTTTGTTTTCAATAATGCTTCCTAAAGCCCACTTGACTTCACATTCCAGGATGTTTTGATCTAGGTGAGTGACTACACCATCGTGGTCATCCTGGTCATTAAGACATTTCTTGCATAGTACTTCTGCGTATTCTTGCCACCTCTTCTTAATCACTTCTGCTTTTGTTAGGTCCTTATCATTTCTGTCCTTTATTGTGCTCATCCTTGCATGAACTGTTCTCTTGGTATCTTCAGTTTTCTTCAAGAGATCTTTAGTTTTTCTCTTTTTATTGTCCTCCTTTATTTTTTTGCATTATTCATTTAAGATGGCCTTCTTATCTCTCCTTGTTATTTTCTGGAATTCTGCTTTCAGTTGGGTGTATCTTTCCCTTTCTCCCTTGCCTTTGGTTTCTCTTCTTTCCTTAGCTATTTACTCCTCTGACAATCACACTGTCTGCTAGAATTTCTTTTTCTTTCTTTAATGATTCATTTCACCATGTTCTTTAATTTCTTTCTTTTCTATTATAATTTCAAACAATCAGCTAACCTAAGTTCAAAGAAGGCCCAGTAGAGAATATAAGTTCATCATTGTCAATACATCTATAGATGCCCAATTTTGCCTCACAAGTCTTGAGACTTTGGCTTTCCATCATTAATACTAGCTGTTTCATTTTCTAGTTACTAAAAGAATTAAAGAAAAGGCAGTATATTTTTATAAGGAAATATAAAACTGATAGGGTCATGAACCTGGCAGTCACCATAGAATAACTTGAATCCTTAGTCAGTGGCTACCCTAAAGTCAAAACTCAACAAATAAAAGGGAGGTAAGTATAGTCAACACATCCTTTTATCTTTTGCTTCATAAAAGTCAATGATAGACTAAACACTGGGCCCAAAGACAAGGAGATCACAGGAGCACCATACATCTCCCTATGTGGATGGCAAAACATTCCCTGGAGGGTGTAAAAAGTTAAGGGCACAAAAGGAGGGGCAGCCTGATTAGGAAGCCTTCCAAGTTAGGCAGAGGAATATCGTCTTCACACAGTTGGCAATCAGGAAGCGATGGCCACTTGAGGAGAGAAACGATATAGCACATAAGAAGGATTAATTGGGCAAGATCACACATGCAGAGGCCAATAGGAATTAGATGAGATTAAAGAGGGTCTGAATGATAGTGGTTGAAGTAACAATGGAAGAGGAAGGCAAGAAAGACAGAAAGATTTAAAAGGAAATCAATTTTCCCAGTACTAGGGGATACAAAATTCTGACTCAGAGTCAGCACTGCAAACTGAGTTCTGGAGGCACTTGTGTTGGTGACCAAGGAGGAGACATGAATTCTGATTCCAGGCTGACATCCTGCTTCCTTCAGGGATGTGACATACCTGTGCTTCCATATCTCTCTTCTCTCCTGTCTGTGGCTCTCATCCTGGATATATGAATGGGTTCCAAGAGGAAAACTTAACTCATGCCAAACAATGTCCCACACTTACAGGCCTTCTCCTTTTCCATTCCTTCTAAGAAACATGAAAGAAATAGTGTTTCCCTACATTTATCCTAAAACTATTTTTCTTAGTATATAATAATCAATTTACACTGGAAAAAAAAATCCTAAAAAAAGTTAAATATATATATATATATATATATATACACCTGGTTTTATGAAAACCAAACATCAGAGGACTATCTGTTTGAATTGATCTCCAGTGAGTTCAGTTACTCAGTTGTGTTCGACTCTGCGACCCCACGGACTACAGTACGCCAGGCTTCCCTGTCCATCACCAATTCCCAGAGCTTACTCAAACTCATGTACATCATGTCAGTGATACCATCCAACCATCTCATTCTCTGTTGTCCCCTTCTCCTCTGGCCTTCAATCTTTCCCAGCATCAGGGTCTTTTCAAATGAGTCAGTTCTTCGCATTAGGTGACCAAAGCATTGGAGCTTCAGCATCAGTCCTTCCAATGAATATTCAGGACTGATTTCCTTTAGGATTGACTGGTTGGATCTTCTTTCAGTCCAAGGTGACTCTCAAGAGTCTTCTCCAACACTACAATTCAAAAGCAGCAAATTTTCATTGCTCAACTTTCTTTATAGTCCAATTCTCATATCCATATATGACTACTGGAAAAGCCATAGCTTTGACTAGATGGACCTTTGTCACTAAAGTAATGTCTCTGCTTTTCAGTATGCTATCTAGGTTCATAGCTTCTCTTCCAAAGAGCAAGGGTCTTTTAATGTCATGGCTGCAATCACCATCTGCAGTGATTTTGGAGCCCCCCAAAATAAAGTCTCTCACTGTTTCCATTGTTTCCCCATCTATTTCCCACGAAGTAATGGGACTGGATACCATGATCTTAGTTTTCTGAATGTTGAGTTTTAAGCCAACTTTTTCACTCTCCTCTTTCATTTTCATCAAGAGGCTCTTTAGTTCTTCATTTTCTGCCATAAGGGTGGTGTCATCTGCATATCTGTGGTTATTAATATTTCTCCCAGCCATCTTGATTCCAGCTTGTGTTTTATCCATCCTGGCATTTCACACGATGTACTCTGAATGTAAATTAAATAAGCAGGGTGACAATATATAGCCTTGATGTATTCCTTTCCTGATTTGGAACCAGTCTGTGGTTCCATATCCAGAACTATTCTCAATCCTACTTAAAATAATCTTTAGTCATGGAAAGGTAGGCACTGTTCTTTATATTTAGCAGAAAGGTAAGAAAATGAATTGAACATATTTGTAGTTGTAGATTTCCTAAATAAGGGAAAAAACACACTCAGGGACTAGGATAGGTTAAAAATAGAGATCTAAGCTGGTAGCTACATTTCATTTTAAAAATCTTTTTTTTTTTTTTCCCTCCCAGTACATGAATCATCCACTTGCTGTTTCCAAGTTGGAAGAAAAAAATACAATGAATCCTCTATTGGCCTCCCACTGAATCTTGGGAAATAGAGTCAAATTATTATTAAATGTATACTGGTCTGCTGATTACATTAATAATCTTATTTCTCATCACTCTTGTTTGGTCAGTTCACAAAACTTTACCCGTCCACTTTAGTTGATTTCTACTAATGTCATAAAGTGATCTCTATTTAAGAAGTCCAAAAAAAAAAGCATCGTGCATCCACCTGTACTCCCTCTTGGAATGTGTATGTGGATTTTGTATTGACAATTCCAGGCAGGTAACAAACAGGTTCTCTTATCAACATTTACTGGAAACTTATTTTCAGGTGTCATAACATCACAATAAATGAATTAAAATTCATACATCATTCATCAGACACCAGTGTGCAGAGAATAGTTATATGCTCTTCATGAAATAAATATTATGCAAACTCTGAAAGCACTCTTAGACAGACAGGTTACTTCACCTCTCCAAGCCTCAGTTTGCTCATTCATTACCTTGTTATAATAGCGTTTACTTCTTAGGCTTCTTGCAAGGTACCTCTTAATTCTGTCTAGCACACAAGGCATGTTCCACGTTCTTCATTAGCAATGCACATCCCTCTGTTGGAGAGTCATCCTCAGTCTCATTGTCCCTGCCTCTCCCAGCAATTCTGTGTCTCACCAGCCTCTTTGCTTTTCCTGACATTGCCAACGATGGGTCTCCTGCCATAGAGTGGTACTTCCCGAGTCCTGTTTGTAATGAATCATTATTCTCCCAAGGTCACTGAGCAGAATCTGCGATCTTAATCTTGGAGGCAGGTTTCCGGAGTGTGACTGACCTTTAAGGAAGGAGCCCTCTGAGAGCACTTGACTCAAACCATGAAACCTTGAATCATTAACAATTTAAAGCAGAAAAGATTTTAACCAAGCTAGACAATCTGTAATAGCTCCTGTGACTGTGGCCATTAGGACCATTTTGGTGTTGTTCAGACCAAACTAATGACTATGAAGAGAAGGCACCTGAAAACAAGTAGATGGATTCCACTTTACTATTTCCATTTTAAAACTCATTTGGAATTTATCTGGTGTGTCTTCCAAGTTTGACCTTTTTTTTCCCCACGTCAATCTGTTCTAACTAGTCAAATAGTTTTTAACCACCAAAGTCTATGAAAAATACCTTTGCACATTGACTATTCAGAGATTGTACAACAGAAAAGCTAATGTTAGAAACAATTTTTTTTTTCAGATGACCTTCAAATATAAAGGTTCATAATGCAAATAGAGAAGAGTGGTATGGATAGGGATGGTGAGGGTTGTGGAGAAACAGGACACACAAACCTCTTCCAAAGGCCTCCCACAACAATAACAACTTGTGATGCTCTGAAGCCCAATAATACACTCTGATAGCCAGTTTGGTCAACTACCAGCCCATAAATCCTTATTTAACTCAAACCCTTCATTTCACGAATGGAAATTTAACCCAGAGGAATCTAGGAGGACTGTCTTAGGCCACATTACATACAGATCTGCCAGTGGGACTTCTTGACTCCTAATCCAAAGTCCTCAATTTCATCTTTTTAAAATTTTATTTTTATTTTTAGTTATGGTACATATGCTTAGTTGCTCTGCATCACATGGGATCCTCCTGGATCAGGAATCAAACCCGTGTCTCTGCATTGGCATGTGGATTTTTCACCACTGAGCCACCAGGAAACCCCTCACTTTCATCTTTGATTTACTCCTGTACCTTTAGGTGGCATGAAGAAATAAAATATCACAAATTCAAGCCTCTAAGGAACATCAACTAGGCTCACAGTTCTAAGCCCTGGGGGGTGGGTTAAAGAGGTCTCAATTTATAGCCTTTGTCATGAAGTGGGTAATACTCTCTTTTCTTAAGCCTAAACCCTGTCTCATATCCACAGCCATACCCCCCCCACCCCTGCCCCCAACACGCCACATAGGCCTGAGAGTTAAAAGATGCCCCAGGGAATGATCTGGTCCACCCCACTGCCTTAGATAGATGAACTGTTACTACCTTTTAAGAAATGGTGCTCCAGAGGTCTCAAAAGGAGGAGAAAATTACTGTGAGCAGCAAAGAAGCCTGTCCTAATGCTTTTAAGGAGAGAGGTTTTCCCTGGAATAGACATTTCACATTGGAAAATAAAACAAAAAATCATAAATATAATTACATAAAGAATATAGAACAGACTATTTCTGGGGAAGCCATTGAAGGGAAATCCCAGTTTTGGGTCAGTAAAGGTGAGTCTTAGTGTTTCTTGAGAAGTTTCTTACTAAAAAATTAAAAAAAATTGAAAAAAAAAAAGAGTATTTCAAGTCCCAAAGAACTAAGAACAATGGTTTCTACATAATGGTACAGATTCCACGGCATTTCTGAAGGTCAAACTTTGCTCAGAGAAGACATGCTATTTATCCCTGGCACAACACTCATGCTGAGTCACCAAGTCCAAGTGGCACCACCAGCAACTGTTTAGTTTACAATAGCAACCACAGCAGAGGGGAACACACCAGACACTGTCTCCAGGGCGGCTCCGTCATGGACCAGCCCGCCTCTAACTTCCTGCCCGGCTGTGCTTAGAACCAGTAACCAAGGCTGCTGCACAGCAAATCCAGGGCGGGAACCATCCACAATGTATGAGGGGGCAGTGTGGAATGTCCAAATGACCCTCCCTCATCAGAGATCTATGATTAAATGGTATTCTGCATATTCACACATGCCATGAAGCTACATGATTGTTTCCATGTTAGAATTAGCATTTAATTAGACTGAGTGTTTTAAATTCATCTGAACACCCTTCATGCTTGTCTGTTTAGTGCTTTCTGTCACTGAATTTTGAATTACAATTTCTTCCTCGCTTGCCAGCAGGCTTACAAAAAANTTACATGATTGTTTCCATGTTAGAATTAGCATTTAATTAGACTGAGTGTTTTAAATTCATCTGAACACCCTTCATGCTTGTCTGTTTAGTGCTTTCTGTCACTGAATTTTGAATTACAATTTCTTCCTCGCTTGCCAGCAGGCTTACAAAAAATGTGCCCTTAAGTTTGTTTTTAACATTAAGTTTACATTTCACTGACTGTCAAAGTGAAGTCTGAAGACAGCAATAGCTTTTTTTGTTTCTTTTGTAATTGTGCCTATGTAATATACAGAATTTCGTCAAAATTTACATCTTCCTGCCCCCATTTCTGCATGCCCTATCTATTGCTTGTGGGTCCTTGTGGATCCACAAGGATATATATGGATCTTGGATACATGTTTTTAGGGATTTAAAAAAATATTTTACATTTTTTGCTTAAAGTTATATTTTATAATTTCCAAAAAAAAAAAAAATTAGAAATATTTCACCTGTAAGTGGTTTTAAGGCTTACTCAGCAGTTATTTTATATCACAACTCTCTCATTTGGGGTTTTTTCATTTGTATTTAGTTTTAGTTGGCTAGATCAAACAGGGAAGATAGAAAGTATGTTTTGTGAGGCTTGAACTAGTCAGAAAGCACCTCAGGTTCTCTAAGATAAACAACTCATCTGACTATACATTCTTGGGATTCATATTTTCTTTTGAAAATATGTAGATATTCCATTGTTTTCTGCTTTACAAGAGAATACTTTGATTAATACAACTTCTGTTTTTCTGTAAATTTTTTCTGTTTTTACACTGGAAGTACCTGTTTTGCCAGGATGTACTTAGATGCAGTTGTCTATTACTTTATCTGGCTCTCAATGAAACCTTTAAATATGACTAGCTCAGAAAAACATTCCTAGATTATGTCTTTGATATGTTAGTCTTTGTTACCATCTGTTCCTTGGGAATTTCTACAGGTTTTGGAAAAAAAAAAATTGTGTAAAATGGCACCCCACTCCAGTACTCTTGCCTGGAAAATCCCATGGACGGAGGAGCCTGGTAGGCTGCAGTCCATGGGGTCGCTAAGAGTCAGACATGACTGAGCAACTTCACTTCACTTTTCACTTTCATGCATTGGAGAAGGAAATGGCAACCCACTCCAGTGTTCTTGCCTGGAGAATCCCAGGGACGGGGGAGCCTGGTGGGCTGCCATCTATGGGGTCGCACTGAGTCGGACACGACTGAAGTGACTTAGCAGCAGCAGCAACTCATTCTCTATTCACTATGCAATCATCTTTATTTTCTTTCAATTTGTCACTGTTTCCCTTATTTGTTCTAGGAAAGCACTTCATTTTTATTCTCCACTTGGCTCTTTCTCAGTATGAATCCTTTGCTGAGTCTGTAATGGGTTTTAACTTCATTATAGGCTTTTGGTTCTCTTACAATGTTTCTTATGTCAAATTCCTTGATTCTATAACATTTTTGTCTCTTCTGACCTGTCCTTACACATTTCCATTCTTCTGCCACTGAGAAATCACATGATCTGTCCCCATTTCACCATTACCTGCCCCTCAGTTTTCTCAACCTTTTTATGATTTGTAAATACATCATTCGCAGCAGGATGCTTTTCCTCATGTCTTCAAGATGATGTTCCTGCTCCTTATCATGTGGTTGCCACCCACATGGGCTCCACACTGCTTCATCTACTCAAAGGGGAAGGACCCATGTGGGTGCGATGCTGCTCCTGGGTGTGCCCTCTGTCCCCATGGACACTGACTGAATGCCCTCTCACAGCCACAGCTTGAACTTTGTTTGGGTATCAGGAAGGCTCTCATCTCTCACACTCTGAGGAAATTCAGGAAGGACAACTTCCAGTTTGCTTGGTCACTCATGAACCCTTGTGCTTCCTCTTGCTTAAAGAGATTTCTACATGGGAACTGCATCTCCCAAAACACATGATGCCTTGGCTTTTTCCTATTTCTGGCAGTTGTTTTGGGGGACTGTGGCCTCTCAGTATCTGTATCTAGGTTTCTGTATAAATGTGTGTGTATATATATAATTGCATGCCTATGTTTGTGTACATGCATATGCATGCACGTACAAGTGCATGTGTATTCAGTCATGTCTGGTTTTCTGCAACCCGATGGACTGTAGCCTGCCAGGCTCTTCTGTCCATGGGATTTTCTAGGAAAGCATACTGGAGTGGGTTGCCATTTTCTCCTCCAGGGAAGCTTCCTGACCCAGGATTTGGACCCCTGTCTCCTGTACTGCAGGCATTCTTAACCACTTGAGCCATGTATGTGTATGGGTATGTACAAATATGTGTATTATGCATGCTTGTCTACATATGTGTATTTGCGCATATATGTATGCATTTGTGTTTTCTGTACATGCTGCTGCTGCTGCTAAGTTGCTTCAGTCATGTTCGACTCTGTGCGACCCCATAGATGGCAGCCCACCAGGCTCCCCAGTCCCTGGGATCCTCCAAGCAAGAACACTGGAGTGGGTTTCCATTTCCTTCTCCAATGCATGAAAATGAAAAGTGAAAGTGAAGTTGCTCAGATGTCTCCGACTCTTCGTGACCCCATGGACTGCAGCCCACCAGGCTTCTCCATTCATGGGATTTTCCAGGCAAAAGTACTGGAGTGGGGTGCATGTGTGTGTAAATATGTATGTGTTTTCCCTGTGGGGTTAGAGTAGTAGTCCCTGGCCTTTTCAGCAACAGGGACTGATATTGTGGAAGATGAATTTTCCATGGATGAGGCGGGGTTGGCTCAGGTGGTAATGCAATCAATGGAGAGCAATGAAGGTTGGCAGATGAAGTTGCACTCACTTGTTCACTGCTCACCTCCTGCTGTGTGGCCCATTTCCTTACAGGCAGTGGACTGGTACTGGTGCTATGGGGACCCATGGGTTAGAGAACTGAAGAACAGATTGACTAAAAATGGCAACCACAAACAAAATAAGAGGAAATGTTCATCTTCCCAGCTGCTGCTGATGCTAGATTTTGCATTCAGGGCCCAAATACAAGTCAAAGTCAAAGTATCTCCTAAGAAACTTAAGCTGGGCGGCACATGAGATACCCCACGTCGAAGGTCAGGAGCAGCGGCTGAGAGGAAACACCCCACGTCCAAGGTAAGGAGCAGTGGCTGCACTTTGCTGGAGCAGCAGTGAAGAGATACCCCACATGCAAGGTAAGAGAAATCCAAGGTAAGACAGTAGACACAAAGAGAGGGCATTAGAGGGCAAACAGACTGAAACCGCAATCACAGACAGCTAGCCAATCTGATCACACAGACCACAGCCTTGTCTAACTCAATGAACCTAAGCCATGCCGTGTGGGGCCACCCAAGACAGACAGGTCATGGTGGAGAGGTCTGACAGAACGTGGTTCACTGGAGGTGGAAATGGCAAACCACTTCAGTATTCCTGAGAACCCCATGAACAGTATGAAAAGGCAATATTTCCTGTATGCAGGTCAGGAAGCAACAGTTAGAACTGAACATGGAACAACAGACTGGTTCCAAATAGGAAAAGGAGCATGTCAAGGCTGCATACTGTCACCCTGCTTATTTACCTTCTATGCAGAGTACATCGTGAGAAGCACTGGGCTGGAAGAAGCACAAGCTGGAACCAAGATTGCCGGGAGAAATATCAATAACGTCAGATATGCTGATAACTNACATGGAACAACAGACTGGTTCCAAATAGGAAAAGGAGCATGTCAAGGCTGCATACTGTCACCCTGCTTATTTAACTTCTATGCAGAGTACATCGTGAGAAGCACTGGGCTGGAAGAAGCACAAGCTGGAACCAAGATTGCCGGGAGAAATATCAATAACGTCAGATATGCTGATAACACCACCCTTATGGCAGAAAGTGAAGAAGAACTAAAGAGCCTCTTGATGAAAGTGAAAGAGGAGAGTGAAAAAGTTGGCTTAAAGCTCAACATTGAGAAAACGAAGATCATGGCATCTGGTCCCATCATTTCATGAGAAATAGATGGGGAAACAGTGGAAGCAGTGTCAGACTTTATTTTTTTGGGCTCCAAAATCACTGCAGGTGGTGATTGCAGCCATGAAATTAAAAGACGCTTACTCCTTGGAAGAAAAGTATGACCAACCTGAAGTGAAGTGAAGTGAAGTTGCTTAGTCGTGTCCGACTCTTCGCAACCCCATGGACTGTAGCCTATCAGGCTCCTCCGTCCATGGGATTTTCCAGGCAAGAGTGCTGGAGTGGATTGCCATTTCCTTCTCCAGGGGATCTTCCCGACCCAGGAATTGAACCTGGGTTTCCCGCATTGCAGGCAGAAGCTTTACCGTCTTAGCCACCAGGGAAGATGACCAACCTAGACAGCATATTAAAAAGCAAAAGGTCTGTCTAGTCAAGGCTATGGATGTGAGAGTTGGACTATAAAGAAAGCTGAGCACTGAAGAATTGATGCTTTTGAATTGCGGTGCTGGAGAAGACTCTTGAGAGTCCGTTGGACTGCAGGGAGATCCAACCAGTCCATCCTAAAGGAGATCAGTCTTGGTGTGTTCACTGGAAGGACTGATGTTGAAGCTGAAGCTCCAATACTTTTGCCACCTGATGCGAAGAGCTGATTCATTTGAAAAGACCCTGATGCTGGGAAAGTTTGAGGGCAGGAGGAGAAGGGGACGATAGAGGATGAGATGGTTGGATGGCATCACGGACTCAGTTGATGTGAGTTTGGGTGAACTCCAGGAGTTGTTGATCGACAGGGAGGCCTGGCGTGCTGCGGTTCATGGGGTCGCAAAGAGTCGGACATGACTGAGAGACTGAACTGAACTGAAAGAAACTTCTAAAGGGGGAGGATTCCATATTTCTGATGGCTGAATACATAGTATCTTTAATTGTACTTGCTGCTGCTAAGTCGCTTCAGTCGTGTCTGACTCTGTACGACCCCATGGACGGCAGCCCACCAGGCTCCCCCGTCCCTGGGATTCTCCAGGCAAGAACACTGGAGTGGGTTTCCATTTCCTTCTCCAGTGCATGAAAGTGAAAAGTGAAAGTGAAGTTGCTCAGTCATGTCCAACTCTTAGTGACCCCATGGACTGCAGCCTACCGAAGATGCAATTCCATAAACCTTAAAGGTTCATGAAAATTATTCTAAGAGTTTGGTGAGAGATTGACCGTCATTCCTAGTTTGATGATGGAATAATTTCTCATTTTCTGTTTTATCTTAGAGATTTTATGTACATCATTAAGAAAGGCTAAGGAAGACACAATTTTTAAAACCTTGAGTCCCTTTTTTCCATTTCCCCCTTCCAGATGTTTACAACTCCAAAGATAAAAACTACCTGAGATATAACTTGGCTCTATGTGTTTCTGAGCCTCTCCATCTTATCAGCATGTACCAGGATGCCCAGAGGGGACAAGTAGTGTACCCAAGGTCTGAGAGCTTGTAACAAAGCCCAGATCGTACCTCAAGTGCCCTGACTTTAATAATGATGAGACTCCACTTGGGTCAGGAAAGAAAACGATGATGATTGCTATTTAGAAAAGCTACCAAGTATGTGTATACTTTTGCTCTACCAATCCTTAGGGAGAACGAACAGTGACTCTCATTATTCTTGAAGCACTGTCCTGTCACTAAAAATAGCCACTTCCCATTTCTTATCCTCTGAAATGAGCAAAACTTCCTCAAAGGTAGGAAGGCTGTCTTCACACATATAGGGGAAAATGACCTTCCTAGAGTCTGTGTACAAGGCTAAGAAGATACTGAATCTTTACAGATCCTTTGAAAGTTATGCACAATCTAGATTTCTTTTTTCAACTGCTTACGGCTAGCTGCAGCCAAGAGATGGACCAAAGGTTTTTCAATTCATGCAATCACCATACACTTTTCATTCCAACTCTAAGCCATGTACATCCCCCAAAGCCAATTTTGCAAAGTGCCAAATTCTTTTGAAATATCCCATGGATTTCATTATGCATTTTAAAAAATGTAGCCCTGAAGCTGATAAGAAGATAGTCACTGAAAACATGTTCCTTTTGAATTGGCTGTATAATACTCGTTGTTAATGAACCTTAGAGAAATACAGCAGGAAGAATACTTTTCAGATTCAAAATCCACACACACTGACCATCTTGAAGCAAAAGTCACTCTCAAGTCAAGAGGCTCCTGGGGCTTCCGCTATTATCATTGCAGAAAAATGCAGTAAACTCAGCACCATGAGATGAACCTGTGATGCCTTCCAACCATCCTCATCATTTCACTTGGGATGATCTTCATTTTTATTCTGCTTTCTTACCTCCCTACACAGGCCTTGTGTGCTCAGCATAGGACTTGTGATTCATGTCCGAGCCAATGATCATAATCATGCTCCCTGGCCACCACTACTGGTCCAGAGATAGGCATGTGACACCATTCGGGCCAGTGAGACAGATGGTGAGTTTTGCTTGGTGCTACTAGGAAACAAGTTTCTGGGCCTTCTAAAAGAGCTCCAAAAGCAATAACCACACCCTTATAGAAAATGAACAGAGAGAAAAGGGGAGAATTGCAACATCCTCAATGTATAGGCAAGCCTTTTTAAGGAAATGAGGAAACAATAAGAACGTTTAATTTCCAGTCAACTGAGAAGGTATGTTTTTACAGAATAATTTCTTAATATTACAAATGGCTTTCTAAAGACTTCTGCAAAGGGAGCAGCTTCTGTGGCAAGAAATTCACTCTCAGTGTATGGTAAAGTTATCACTCTTCTCTGGAAGAGAAATCCTGGAAATATCAAGAGATTAAAAAAAAATAGCTACTCTTTTTGACATGCCGCTGATCAATGTAATTTGAACTGTCATTCAAATAAACTAAAAAAGCCTAGATAACTTTCTGAGAAGCAGTGGGCTTAGGAGAATGTATCAGAATCATTTATCTAATTTTTCTTCTGGGTTTACATCAAAACAAAAGCAATGCTATTCTAGTACACTTTTTTCATTACACTTTCAAACATGAAACATGGGTTGCCGAGGTAATCACTGACTTCCATGATAAAAGTCATAAATCAAAGGAAAGAGTAATATTTTTAGAATTATGCAAGTTGATTTCACATTACCAGGGATGGCCAGAAACACAGGTAACCTCAAAGCTGACATTTAGAGGTCAGCAGAGAAAAGATGACTATTTGCATGGGAAAGCTATTTATGCAATTAAGTGAAATTAATTATGCTTGTATAAGTTTTATAAACACATTACAGATCTGGATTTTGGGATAATTAAGCTTTAATTTAGTTGAGAAAACTAAACCATGTAAGCTTTTATGAGAAACCCCTGGTCATCCACTGAAAGGAAAGAGGTAAAATCATAGTTTTTAGGAACCACCTGAGAAATAAACAGTTTAGGAAAGCTCTAAAGACAGAAATTATAGTCAATTATCCAAGATGTAAAGCTATAGTTTGAGGTTATGCTGTCCTTCATTTTCTCAAGAGTACTCCTTAATTAAATGCAAATAATCAGAAATGGCAATTAATAGATTGCTATAATTCCTTGATTAGAGAGTGGAGCCCATTTACAATACTGGTGGACTATGGACTCTGCAATAAACCAAACGAAGTGTATATTCATAAATTCCTCTCCAATGTGTCCCTTATTGAAAAGTCTCCTATGATGGTGCTACCTCAGAAGCTAGCCAATGATGTTAGCAGCTGTCAAACCATCACCAATATTGACACAATCTTCCTGGCAGATAGGGATATTGGGATTGAATAGCCAAGCCTCAGGCATAGGACTTCCACAAGGCGGAGACCTGTGAACCACCTGAAGCAAGCATCAAATCATGCAAATCAGGAACAAGCTGTTAAAAGCTTCTCATAAAAGACACAGGGCAGAGCAGGCGCCCAAGTGCAAGTACGTTCCCTTTACTGCCTCTTACGAGGCTGTGCCCTCCTACAACCAACAGTGAAGAGTGACTTTCTCTCCATACCTCTCTAGGGGGCTGACTACTCCATGCCTTCTCCCCATCTAAGGCTTTGAACTTAACTCTCCCTATGTCTAGAATCCCCCTCAGTTCTTCTAGGCTGTCACAACCCATTCTTTGGGCTCCTTCTAAACTTCACTTCTCCAGAGACACATGCTGATGTGCGTCTGAAGCAAGCCATGCCCAATTATGCAGTGCCATATCTTTCAGAGGACACATCACAATTCATATTTTGTTTATTAAGTAGTTTGCTTCTCATTCTCAGTCTTGTGTTTCACACAGTTCGGTTTCAAGTTCAGTCAGCAACAATGAATTCTGGAAAAGCCCTGGAGTGACTGTAATTCTCGTAGCATAGATGATTTTTCAGCCACACCCAAGTTAAATATGCTTTTAAGACTCCATTAGTCATTTCTTTACAAGTGAGCTTATGAATCTGTACTGAATTTCTGCAATTGAATCCTCTTTTCCTCTTTATAAGGCACTTCTCTAAGTGTCCAAGTTGACAATAATAATAATAAGCACTCACTGGGTATCTACAACACTGCGTTCTTGTTCACTCCAATCTTCAACACAACTCCTGAATCGCATTACTACAAACAAGTAAAGTGAAGCTCGAAGAAGTTAAGCTTCTTGTCCAATATCAATCACCTAGCTCACCAGCAGCAGAGCTGAGGTTTGAACCCAGGTCTGTTTTCTCAAGAACCTGTAAACCACACCTCCCACTTCTCTAACATCACATTTTTCACACATCAGGATCCTTCCAAAGCATCATTTGCAGCCTGACTTCTGGACAATGACAGCATGATGGAAAATGAGCAAAGAAGCAGGGCAGTCTAGACTGGAAGAATTTACTCCTACATATTTAAGTCTGCTGATGTGAGGCCTCTGAACCTCTTAAAGCTCAGTAAGTGATTTGTACAATATGAAAGAAGGGAATAAGGTCCATTAGAAAACACCAAAGAGAATATCTCAATATATTGTGTAGGAAGCATACTGTCAGGTGGGAGTAGGAAGTATTCATGTGAATGTGTGGACACTTAGAAGGTTCTAAAATCAGAGTGGGTATACAGCAGACCATTAGCAGTATATATACTGCTGACAGACACACACACACATGCACACACACGCGCGCGCGCACGAGTGCTCTTTTATGAGGTCTTGCTGCTGACTCTTGGAGCCGTCCCACTTATGCCATGAGAATAGGGACTGGAGGCTCTGAGGAACATACAGTGATCTCTCAGCCTGGAGAGTACCAAGGAAGGGGGTACGATGCAGTTAGGAGTTTGGGGCTCATGTTTCCCTTCATATCCCAGCTCTGTCATTTACTGAAACCAGGTGAAAAATAACTTGACCACTCTTTGAAGCCTCAGTTCACTCATTTGGGAAAGGGAGAGAGTTAAAGGACCCATCTTCTAGGGATGAAATAATATACCCCATGTGAAGTGCTCAGTATCATGCTCAGCACAGAATAAGCTCTCAGTACAAGTCACCCTCCTGATGACAATAATCTCTACGCAAATACAGGAGTTAACGTACCTATGAGTGGCCAGATTCTGTTTGTAGCAATGAAAAAAGCAAAAGACTTGTTCGAAATAACCTCCCTTTTTCTAATACAGAAAGTATATGTATTAAGTGTGAGGAATTACAGTCTGTATCTATCCTTACAGATAAGGTCCCCAATTCAACCACAATGTAGCCAAGTGGTCCTTAAACAAAGCAAATATGACGACACATTCTGACTTCTATTTTAGCTCATTATCTTTACTTTTTTGAATCTCACAAGTATTACCTAAATACATTCTCCTTGCAAAATGCCACTAGAAAATAGCACAGAAAGGCAAAGTCACCTTCCACGGTCCTCTCCCATCTGCCTCATCATTCCACCTCTCCCCACTGCCCAACTCCTCTCCCAGTGGAGACTACTGTATCAGATGTTCAAGGGATCCACATACTAGATTGCCATCACCTCTTACTCCACTCTTCAATTTCATTTTTAGCATTTATACAATCGTCTTGTCTTGGAAACCTCCTTCTTGATTAGTAAAGCGTCTGCCTACAATGCAGGAGATCTGGGTTCAATCCCTGGGTTGGGAAGATCTCCTGGAGAAGGAAATGGCAACCTACTCCAGTATTCTTGCCTGGAAAATCCCATGGATGGAGGAGCCTGGCAGGCTACAGTCCATGGAGTCACATAGAGTTGGCCATGACTGAGTGACTTCACTCTCACTTTCATCCCCTCTGTACATTCTTGCAGCATCCACTCATTCTGGTGGCATTTCTACATTTATTTGTTCGATCATATGATCAAGTCTCTCCTGTTAGACAGCAAACTCTCTCTGAGGAAGGCCCTCATTTACTTCTGTTCACTGCTGTACCTCCAGAACCTAGTACAGTGCTTCGCCCACAGGAAGAGTTCAATAAAAATTTGTTGAATAAATTTTACTTATTCATTAGGTTGTCACAGTTGGTAACTAAGACTGACAAGAGATTCGTAGAGTTGAAGATTTCAAATAGAAACCAGTCACTTAATTGGGACCTGGAAATTATGTTTCAAAGAAAATCAAAAAAATCAGAAATTCTCCACCAGTGAATGAACAAGATGCAAATTATCCCTGCTCTCATGGAAACCTCCTTGCCAAGAACTGCAAGGCAGGTTTCAATTAAAAAAACAAAAATTTGCTCATGTGAACCAAAAAGCATTCACTTCCAAAACTGCAACCAACTATGTATGACATAAATTTGGTTTAAGTCAATGAGTGACTGAGTGACCCAAAAGATCATTTCCTTCTATCTTTGGATTTTAGGAAGAGCACTATTTTTTTTTTTTTTAACTTAGAATTAAGAGAAATTTCAGAGAGAGAAAACAAGCTTACTTATCATGGCCAACTACAGACAGTGCATTAATGATCAAAACTCCCTGCCATTGGCCAACCCAGATACAATGACTAGCTAAGGAATGGGAATGTACCGAGTCTTTTACCAAACATTCCATAGATACTGACTCAAGACTTGCCTGAGTTTGCAAAAGGCAAAGCTCTACAACTCACTGTTCATTCTTGTTTATTCTAAAGTTGGAAGGTTGATTGTAGTAGTTATTAGGCATGAGACCTTAAGCAGATCACTGATCCCTAGTTGCCCCTTCATCAGTTCTAATGAGGTGGATGAAGCTGGAGCCTATTGTACATAGTGAAGTAAGCCAGAAAGAGAAACACCAATACAGTATACTCATGCATATATATGGAATTTAGAAAGATGGTAACGATAACCCTGTATGCAAGACATGTCGATGTATGGCAAAGCCAATAGAGTATTGTAAAGTAAAATAAAAAAAAGAAAGACAGCAAAAGAGACACGGATGTATATAACAGTCTTTTGGACTCTGTGGGAGAGGGAGAGGGTGGGATGATATGGGAGAATGGCATTGAAATGTGTAAATTATCACATGTGAAACGAATCCCCAGTCCAGGTTCAATGCATAATACAGGATGCTCGGGGCTGGTACACTGGAATGATCCAGAGGGATGGGATGGGGATGGAGGTGGGAGGGAGGTTCAGGATGAGGAACATGTGTACACTCATGGCGGATTCATGTCAATGTATGGCAAAACCAATACAATATTGTAAAGTAAATAGATAAATAAAACAAAAGGGTAAAATTACATTATCTCTGCTATGTCTCTCCCATGGGATGCTGGTAGAGACTCAGGTAATGCAGCAAACATGAATCAATGTTCTAAGGAGTCAAGAACTTTTACAAACGTACCAGTGGTTATGACGATTGAATGGAGCTCTATTTTCTCTTACTGTCTCCCTTGGTAAGTAGTAGTCACGTAAAAACACTTGCTGAAATCCAGTGATGACTATTACATAAAATTGTAATAGTAACAATTGTAAGGATTTTTTAAATGTGTGCATGTGTGTGTGTAGGGAACAACACACTGGGAGTCCATCACATTAGGTCCTTAGTAAGTGGCTGTGAAATGGTGCAGTGCTCTATTGTTTTCCACTGAAAAAGGCTTAAATTGTCCTCAAGTTCCACTCACTAACTCATCCCGCAACAATACAGCATCTACTATTAGCAAACCAAGTGTTATGAGATGCTAATAAGTTTTTACACTTAATAAAGCTGACCAATAATTAAAAGATGGCAAATATGCATACTTTGAGTCATGCAGGTATTCCAGTTAGAAGGTTTCACCATTAAATATAAAGGCTATACTCGAGAATTTTTTCTATTTTTTAACTCCATTTTTAACAAAGTAACTCCTTATCTAGTTAGATGATTCACATGTGGCTTAGTGAAGGCAGAAAAGTAATTCAAAAGGTAACTAAACCATGATTCTTATAACACAGGTACTGGTTCTACAGCTAGCGACTCTTTAAAATATTCCTGAAGCTAAAACTGCCTGAAGTAGTCAAAGACTGAACCAGTTTTGAAGTAATTTTAAAATGTGCAGTCTTTATTACTCCTAGATACAATGATGACCATCAGTGCCACTGAAGGTTCTGCCAGGAAACACATTACTAGTTATGATATATCTATTTTTTGACAGCAAACATTTCTGAATAAGTTAAAAGCATAAACTTTCAAGTTCAACATACTTGCACAGATATATGTATATGTACAGACAGTATGCCCTTGTATATGTAGTATGTAATAGACATACAAACTATTACTATTACTTCCTAGCTGGAAAAGGTGGTAAGAAAGCAGGCTAAGCAAGCTCTGAGCTTTAGTTTTCTTGTAGATGAAGGGGAGATAAGAGCACACCCCTCACAGTGTCACTGTGAGGAAAAAAGAGAGACTCAGGCAGGCCCCTAGCACTGTGCTCAATGCAAGGTGTGGTGTGTGATAGCTGATGGCAGTTGTTCTTGGTGGTGGTGGTGGTGTGCCAGACTGTACAGCTCTTCCTGGACTTACAATAGGGTCAAATTTTGAAAGGCTCACTATCTGTTGCAAATAAGATAAGTCAAAAATGCATTTGGGACTTCCCTGGTGATCCAGTAGTTAAGACACCGACTTTCAGTGCAGGAAATGTAGACTTGATCCCTGGCTGGGGAACTAGGAACTAGGATCCCACATGCCACCATAGCGTGGCCAAATATATATATATATATATATAGCTTTAAGCCATTAAAAAATGATACAAGATACAATTAATATACATAAGCTACTGAACATCACAGCTTAGGTCTCCAACCTTAAATATGCTCAGAACATTGACAGCAGCCTACAGTGGGGCACAATCCTCTAATCCAAGACCTATTTTATAATAGAGTATAGGATACATCATGTAACTTACTAGATGCTGCACTAAAAGGGAAAAGCAGAATAGGTCACAGTGTACCAGTCATTGATTCTTGTGAGGGCGTGGCTGACTGGGAGCTGGAAGCTGCTGCACCCCCAGAGATAGGACCATACCACCCATCTCTAGCTTGGGAAAGAATTACAATTTAAAACGGGATCTACTTTATTCACACGGCTCTTGCAACATGAAGTTGAAAAATCATAATTCAAACCATCCTAACTTTGGGACCATACGTACTTTCCAAAGGTGGCCAGAATGCTATCTCCTACAGCCACCATACAAATGATCACAAATTGACAGGTTAAAACAAAAGATATTCATTTTGTAATATTTCTGGAGGCCAGTAGTTTGAAATCAAGGTGTCACCTGGGCTCCACTGCCTCTGGAGGCTCTGGAGAGGAATTTCTTCTTTGTCTTTTCCATCACACCCAATCTCTGCTACTCCCCTCCTTTCAGTATTCCTGACTGGATAGGTAGTGAGACTGGGATATAGGATCTTTTGTGGGTAAAGAGCTGTACTGAGTGGGGGAGTTACCGGGACCACTTTTGAGTCTCACTTTCTGAACCTGTAGAATATGGAGTTTGACCAAATGCTATATAAGGTCTACCATAGCTCATATAATTTCTAAATAAGGGATCCTCCTATATTTTCCGTCAGAATGAGAGAGACTGAGTCACTTTTTCCTCTAGAAGTGGATGTGTGTGTGTGTGCTCCCACTTTATTTAGCCCAAAATCCAAGATGCTCAATGCCAGGAAATATTTCTAATGCACTGTTGTTATTTTTTTTAATCTTTAACCTTAACCCATTCCATTATTTAATGAATAATTAGTCTCTTATTTATTGCTATGCAGCAAACCACCCCAAAACTTAGTGGCTGAATACAAGAAGAATCATTTATTTTGCTCAGGGCTCTGCCATTTCCTTCTTTGGGGGATCTTCCCAACCCAGGGATTGAACAAGGTCTCCTGCATTGCAAACAAAGCTTCCCTACCTTCTGTTAAATTGAGGGCTTTGTTTGTTTGTTTACTTTTCTACCTTAAGCCTATGACTCCAGGCCTCGGTCAGGAAGATCCCCTGGAGAGGGAAATGGCAACCCACTCCAGTATTCTTGCCTGGGAAATCCCATGGATAGAGGAGCCTAGTGGGCTACAGTCCAAAGGGTGGCAAAGAGTTGGACATGACTGAGCATGCCAGGCGTTAAAAACTGTCTAGGGCACAGAAAGGAAAGGCACCAACCATTATATGGAAGGAAATGAAAAATCTGTTTCCTCGTTCACTTCACGTGCTCTCCATGAGCTGTCTGAAAAGTAGGCCCACAGATTTTAGACCTGTTTTGTAACAGAGACCTTTCTGCATTAGTGGAAGTGTTTTCTATCTGCTCTGGTGAGGATGGCTCGCTTCCCTGGTGGCTCACAGTGTAATCTGCCTGCAGTGCGGGGGACCTTGGTTCAATCCCTGGGTTGGGAAGATCCCCTGGAGAAGGGAATGGCAACCCACTCCAGTGTTCTTGTCTGGAAAATTCTATGGACAGAGGAGCCTGGCAGGATACAGTCCATGGGGTTGCAAAGAGTTGGACATGACTGAGCGGCTTCAGTTTCCTTCTTTTCTTTCTTTCTGGTGAGGATGGGAGCTACTCACTCCACGTAGCTATTAACTTATGTGAAATCTAGCTCACGTGACTCAGGAACTGAATTTTTCCTGTGACTTAATTTTAATACCATATTGGACAATGCAATTTGAGACAAAGTATTTACAAAGCCATTCTGAGGTTAGAGATTCTAACTAGTAATGCAAAAAGTCCAAGTGACCTGAAACTTCATATTTACTGCTGTGTCTCGTTCTTGTTGCTAGTGTCTACTCTCTCAGTTGTGTCTGACTCTTTGTGACTCCATGGACAACATCCCACCAGGCTCCTCTGTCCATGAGATTTTCTGGGCAAGATTATGGTAGTGAGTTGCCATTTCCTCCTGACCTAGGGATCGAATTCACATATCCATGTCTCCTGCATTGCCACTGAATTCTTTACCACCAAGCCACTGGGGAAGCTCTGAATAACCTTTCTTCCGTGGAAGGATTGGTCTCTGAGTTCACAGTGGTGAACTGATCCCTCTTGGGTTCAGAATTTCTCTCCTATGATCGCTTAACGCCTCAGTAAGAGTGGAGAGATCCCCATAATGTGGTTGCAATTTCTGATTTCTGAGAGTCATTCAGAGTTCATAGCTGCATGACCAAAAAAGAACTAAGAATTCCTTCTGTGAGCAACTATATGTGATGGAAGAAGACAGAAATTCAGGGAGATTTTTCTGACATTCTTTTTCTCAATTCTAGAATCACAAATAAAGTGAATTTTGAGTGTATGAAGATGATAATAAGTGGGAAAGGTCAGAAATACTATCCAAATAATAAGTTAACGTTGCACAGTGATTTGTTTATAATTGGAACTCAAGTTTCCCAGTTTGACCTTGCAAGAGTATCTATAATTTGCATCCTGTTGACCTTGACTAGCATCAGCGCCTGTTCGCCTCTTTCCCCACCCACTCCTCTCTCCAGAGGCCTGGCCTCTCAACACTGGAAGGAACTACAGTATCTGAGGTGACCCGCGTTTAACATCTCTGCATTCAGGCTACAGTCACAGTGCTATCTCTGCTTTCAACATCATTCAAAAGGTCCTTCTCTATCCTTTAAGCCTCAACCTAAGGAGCCTTCCAGGGTCTTCTACTTTCGACTAATTTCTTCTTTCACTCTCCCTTAAAAAGTCTGTCACTTAGGGGAACTTATTAAGATTTCATGTATTTTCTTTAGAGTAAATTATACTCTATTAAAGTACAGGATTTTCTTCATTATAATCTTTAATGACCAGAAAAACTACAGTGCTGCACAATGTGCTTAAGAAATACCAATCGAACTGTAGCAAAAGCACCCAATAAATTGTACAAATTTGTAACAAGCTTGTTTTATAGCGTCTTGCAGTAATTACAAGGACTAAAATCATCCTTGAGGATTTGCATCCTTGCAAAAGGTATAAAACACAGCAAGCTTCAAACGAAATAGGACATGACAGAGTCGTATCCCAGGACTTTCATGGAACAGAGTGGATTTTTGTCCTGTGTTTTTCTGCATTGCAATGTTCATGCTGCCTTAAAAATAACACTGTGGTCATTTTTCAGCTTGATGAATTTGAGCTAATGGATGAAAAAGTAACCTCCAGAGACAGAGCCTTGAGAGATGGAAACACAGTGTTCTCAATATAAAAAACCTTTCCAAGTTCTCAAGTGACACTGGCATCAGAGCTGAAGCAATTGCTATTCACAATACATTCATTAACATGTTAAGGGAAAGATACAACTAAAGCCAGTAATATCATTTTCTCCCATTTCCTGAGCAAATCTGTATGTGAACTAGGATGATTTCTCCTGCTTCTTGTCTATTTCATACTCCTGACTTGTGTAATTAAAATGTAGCAGGTAGTTGATATACAGGAGGGAGTGTCTGTATTAAAAATACCTGTTCATAATCAAATTGAAGCACTCATCTCATTTATGGTCTGTCTACCTTAATAAATCAACTAATACTTCCTTTTAAAAGCCATATAAAGCTCTATTAACCCATCTTTACATACTAATTTAAAGTGACAGGCTATTCATAAATTTTTTGCATTCATTTATTCAACAAACATTCTAAATATCTACTACATACTACGCAAGTTGTTGAATGCTGTCACTATACAGGTGAATAGTTTAAGGTTACCGTCTCTGTAGGGGAAACAGGAAAGTTAAATAATGCAGTACCGCATGTCTTCCCACCGCAGGGCACCAGCTACAGCAAAAACAAAAGAGTGGTCAGGTTTATCTGGGAGGACTTCTGAGAAAATCTGAGAAGTCAGAGAAAAGCTTAAAAAGAGCACTGTGTATGGAAGATCAAAGATAGGTGTGATTTTCAAGCAAATTTCCGACCTTATGGGAGGGAAGTCCTGGCCCAGCTGCTTGATGAGCAGGACTGACTAAATGATTCTACTCTCCCGGGCCACAACTGATGGGGCATCTCATGTGGTCCATGCACAATAAACAAGTACAGCATCATGTGTGCCATCTGCTGAGCCAGTGCAGTTCCCTCTCTGGAACTTCAAGTGGGTAACAGGAGGAGTCTAGGGTGGGGAGAGGTGGGAGCAGAAGAAGAAAGTCATTGCAGAGAAAAGGTCAAGGGCACACATGTTGAAGATGTCAGGAAGCAGGAAACTTGGATTAAATACAGGAGGTACCTGGTAGCTCCACAAAGGTAGAGGGATCCTGGCCTGCCAACAGAAGCAAATGTTTCAGGGCAGGCAATATCAAGGCCACGTGGTCCAGTAAAATCAGAGGATGGGTATCCCCAACACTGCCGTTGGTTCCTAAGAGTACTCTGGGTCCCATGGCTGTGAGACCCACCCGCACATCAGGAGAGCCCCTGTCCTGTTCCCTCTACAAGTATATCCTCACTCCCCTCTGCTTGAGTTAGTTTGACTGGGTCATGGCTCCTCAACCCTTCTCCAAACAGATGATGTGTCAGTGTTCTGAGTTATGGAACTCACTGCCCATTCGCTCTGCCTTTTACTGTTTCACACTGTGTCCAATTTACAAGTATTAGAATGCCTTCCTCTGACCCTCAGTGGATCTTTATCTTACTTTAGGGTAAATAAATCATGTTTTAGACATTGCGCTGAACAAATTCAATTTGTCTTCATGAAAAATAGCACTTGGAAAATGGGCAGCCTGGTGTACTGATTAAGAGTGTAGGCTCAAAAGCCAGACTCCTGTGACCCAATTTCAGCTTCAGCGCTCACTGACTGTGTGACCTTGGACAAGTTATTGCACTTCTTGGAACCTCCTCGTCGTCCCCATTTGTAAAATATGCATGATCGTAGTGTCTACCTCATAGGAATTTTTATTAAGATTATACAGAAACATTACAAACTAAGTTCTGTTTTAGTTTTTATTAAACAAATGGACATTCTCTTCTTAATCATAGATACAATGGTTTGGATTTTGTAATTTTAATGAGTGGAAAAAGAAAGAGAAGTTAGAGGATCTGTTAAACACTAGTATAGCTAGCTACAATTTATCTAGGACATATTGTGTGCCCAGCATGGACCAGGTACTTGACATCCATCATCTCATACATGTGGTCTGTATAAAACACTCAAATGTGTTTGACAATTAACAAACACACATTGAAAGCCGACTGCATACCAGGCACTGGTCCATGGCTATAAATATGAATAGAATACAACCCCTGCTCCTGAGGAGTTCCCAGTATCGTTGGGATGCTAAAGCTGGGTCAGGCAACTTCATCATTTACTTTGGTTCAATCAGTTGCAAGATGAGGATGTTTGAAGAGTTGGCTCAAGGTACCTATTTCATCTAACAATGATTTCACACTCACTGGAAATCAAACTTTTGAAGCTTTGCCACTAATAAGCACTTGTGCTAAATGACACTGTAGACAATCAGTACTTCAGTATTTTGGAAGGTCTCTGAGGCCAAGTTATTTGGATTGAGCTGCTGGAATATACTGGTAGAAGCAGCAGCCCTCTACAGAGAGAGATCTCACATGGTCAAGGCCAAGCTCCAAAGACAAAACTGTAGTGTTCAAACAGGAAGATGCCTTGCAGTCCTAAAGGATACCTAGTTCACTGCATTCATTTCTGTACTGAGTGCCAGAAGGAAAAGGTGATATAGTTCATAGTCACCAGGTATCCCATTCCTTGACACTCGTGCTAGGGATTTCTGCACTGCCTCACAATACATCACAGAGATGAATAAACCATATTCCAGACTAAGACTGTTTGGATTCAAACCTCTACTCTGACACTTTTTAGTGATGTGATTCCAAATCAAGTTATTGAGCATCTCTCCTCCCTGTGAAGTTGGTATCATAATACCAATCCACATAAAGATTAAGTTAGATATTCATAAGTTGCAATGGCAGAGAGCCTGATGCAAAATGAGCCTTCAATAAATGATGATGATGATAATGGTAAATGCTAACAGAAGGCATTTACTTTGGAACAAGCTCCTTTTCTAAGCACTTCACATTTATCACCTCATTCACTCCTCACAACAATCATATAAACAGGTAGGTATTGCTATTACTCCCAATATATGGCAGTACAGAAAGGTTGAAAAATTGGTCAAAGTAGCAGAACTCAGATGTGAACATAGAGCATCTTTGTCCTGAGTCTGAGCCCCTAACTACTGCCCTGAGTGAGGTCTCCTGTGATTTTCTGTTCCCAACACAAAATCTTCCTACAGATCAGGTGCTAACTCAGAGTCTATACACCAACCTATGACACAGATAGCATTATTCAGTTTGCATTAAATGTTTATGTAAACATAACAAGGGACTATAACAAAAGGTAGAGGCAGTGAAGGGAGAGGTCATTGGCTGTAGGAAAAAGAGAACTGAGTTAAAGCCTGAACACACATAACTATCAGGAACTACTCCACACAGGAAAAGTCAGTGGATATCTTGGATGGGAAGCAAATTTGTGATCTGATGACACAAGGCGGGTAACAAAGGTAATGAACCACTTCAGCAGCTTCAGAGCTGTGTTGGAAGGCCAGGTCATTGCAGCAATTAGCTAGAGGAGGTGGACATGAATGAGCGGCTGAACTGAACTGAACCGACTGTATGTTGTATAAAGGGGTAGGCTTTGAAGTCAAGTACCAGTTCTTTGACTACTAGCTGTTTCCTTTAGAAAGCCACTCAACTTCTCTGAGTCTTAGGTTTTATTTTACTAAAATGGAGATTGTAACACCCAATTTGTAGGGTTGTTTGGAAAATTAAACAAGATAATTTTTTAAACTGCCAAGCAGTGACTAGCACATATTAAGCACATGCTTAATAAATAATACTAGTTTCTTTGTAAAGCACAGTGTGTGATAAACTGTGGGAGGTGAACCTATGGGTCTTTACAACAAAGGTAAATTAAACACTCCTCCAAGTAGGGGAAACACTGGAAAAGTGTAGGAGACTGTAATTCTATCTTGATTAATAATGAACAGCAGAGTAATCTGCTAAAAGCAGAGAAAAAAATTCATTTACATCTGGGACAATAAAACTTGGTTGGATGCTTGTCCAGATTGTTATAACGGAAGGACTCTTTCAGCATAACCCTTGGGGACAGCATAGAATGCAAATCTGACAACATAGAAAATTCTGGATGCCCGATATTGGATAAACTGCCAAGTCCTCAGAAACACTTGCAGATGACATCACTCTTGGTTTGTCATTACTCAGAGGGTTTGATTAAGGTGTAAACTTTTCCAAATCCCAAATTACTAAACATTCCAGGTGTACCTAATAATCAGTCTTTCCTCTTGACAATCATCCAGAATCCTCACAGAAATTGCTTCACTCCTATCGTATTGGATTTCCTGTGTTCATACACTACATATTCACCAATGTAATATTGGTGAACACCTCATTCTTTTTCAAGATATTCACTGTCAGTAAATTATTAATTGTGGAATGGAATAGAATTATAATTCTAAAGGGATATGCATTATACCATGATTTATGGAGAATATGTTTTTACCATCTAGGGAAAGACCAATTTTCTGACACTTCAGCTCTATTTGCTCAAAAGCATTACTGTTACAAAATTACCCATTATGACTAATAATAGCATTATTCTCACCTCAGTAAGTACTTGGTTTGGTAAGAACTCTCAATTTTGGCAGTCAATTTAGTTAACTACAGGAAATAGCCTATTTTATATAGATTATTACCTTAATATCATATTGCTCCCCAAACTCACATAACACTCATAGTGAATTGTCAGTATACATTTACATAGACCTCTCACTGTTGAGTCTGCCAGATAAAACATACTTGAGAAGCCAGATTTGTGTAATATCACAGTTATCTAGGTTTGAGTTCATATTCTCCACCACATTCAGCTTCTAATCTTTCAGGTTCTATATATTAACTTCACGTCAAACTATGTCAACATTACAAAAACAGCCCCAAACAGGGAATGAGAGGGATACATGAGTCTCAGCTAAATTTCAGTGGAAAGATAATGAATTCCATCTTGTTGTTATTGTTCCACCATCCAACCATCTCACTATCAAGAACCTGGAGCATTCCAGAATTATCTTTCAATCCCTCAACAACTCATATCCAAACAGTAGGTGAGGTTGAGGTATGTCACTTCCATCTTTTCATGTCTTTTGAACATTTATTCTTCATTCTACTGCCCTAGCTTCAGCCTTCTATTTTATATTACAATATAGAATTTTTCTACTTTAAAGTTTTTGAAATATGAAATAAAAACATCACAGAACACGCATGTTGACAAATGACAACTATGGTCCCTTGGACTTAAGGGCAGATTCATGACACCTTTTAGAGCCTAAAACTCTGAGACACTTTTTCCATCATATTGCATCCTTACATGAGCAGTATATAGACTACAACTTGGATCATACTTCCCTCTCTCTCTCACCTAAAACACTTCTCTGATTTTTTTAATATAAAGTAAGTTCAAAAAAATGTTTACAGATTCAAATTCAGAAGTAGAACCTAACATGCTCCAATATTCTAGAACATATTTTCTTAGACCCTACAGTATATTGGAAATTGACCTGTATCATCTTTGAAACTTAAAACTGCAATTCAGAAGCTTAATTTGCTAGTGTTTAAAGCAAATATTAAAAAGTGAACCATTCTCCATCACTAAAACGTCTATAAATAATATATGCTGGAAAGGGTGTGGAGAAAAGAGAACCCTTTTACACTGTGGGCAGGGATGTAAGTTGGTGAAGCCACTATAGAAAGTCCCTCAAAAACTAAAAATAGGGTTACCACAAGACCCCGAAATCCCATTCCTAGACAAAAACATAATTTAAAAAGATACATGCACCTTCATATTCAGAGCAGCATATTCACAATAGGCAAGACATGAAAACAAACAAAATGTCCATCAAAAGATGAATAGATAAAGTAGATGTGGTAAAAATATACAGTGGAATACTACTCAACCATAAAAAGAATGAAATGCCTTTTGTAGCAACACAAATGTACTTAGAAATTATCACATTAGGTAAATCAGAAGGAGAAAGACAAATATTATATAACGTCACTTATATGTGGAATCTAAAATATGAAACAAATGAACTTATCTGAAACAGGAACAGAATCACAGAGAGAGAACAGACTTGTGGTTGCCTGAAGGTAGATAGGAGTGGGATGGCCTGGGAATCGGGGATTGGCAGATACAAACTATGACATGTAAAATAGATTAAAAAAACAAGGTCCTATTGTATAGCACAGGGAACTATATTCAATATGTTATGATAAACCATAATGGAAAAGAATGTGAAAAAGAAAGCATACGTATGTATAATTCAATCATTTTGCTATATAGCAGAAATTAACACAGCATTGTAAATCAACTATATTTCGATTTTAAAAGTGAGCCCTTTGGATGCACTAACACTGGTTTATGTAATCCTCATAAGTCAAGCGCCCATAGCCCGTCTCATGAGTGATGAACAAAGGCCCACAGAAAAGAGATGCCACCCCTGCTATTATCAAAGTTCATGCTGCCTGGGAGACGCAGGTAAAAATTTTTATCTGGAGTGATCAGTAAAATAATAAATACAAAAATGGAGCTACAGGAGCATCAGGCAGGAGTTGTACCAGGCAGAAAATGGAGAAAAGCAGCCCGAGGAGAAGAAACGGCCTGAGCAAAGGCAAGACAGTCCGCCTGTGCACAGGTGTGAGGGCTTAAAAATAAAGTCTACACTTCAGGAAAGACAACATCCACCGTTCTATTTTGGATTTTCACATGAAAACCTTACTTTTAATTACGTTGCGGTTACATTTTCTTATCACACTGGAGATCTTTTATATTGCCAACATAATTACTTACTTTTGACATTACCAGAGGAAAAGAAAGCATTTTTAGGACTGTGCTCTCACGAATGCAAGAATTTATTTATACTGTTATAATCTTTACAAAAGCTCTAGGGAAATACCTCAGAATAACTCCAAAAACCTTTTTGCCAAGATTTTCTTTTCATTTGAACTTCAACAAGCAAATGCCCAATCTGCTGCATGGCCCTAAGTACCAAGATCAAGAATTTCTTCAAGGAAGTGTAAACACAAATTCTTAAAAAAAAAAAAAAAAANTGTGGGGGGTGGGGGGCAAGGACAAAATTAGCTGTTTTTGACGCTTGTAGGTGTGAAGAACAATGAGAAATTCTTGAAAAACCAGTGTACAGAAGCTAGTGAATACTGCCACCACACCCCGTGCCTTTTCTCTAACATTTGTCTCCAGCAACTGAGGGCACTATGTAACTTAGCTATCAAATGGAAATGAATAGTCAATAAATATTTATGGAGCTGTGGATATGGACATCACACATGCGATTTCTTTTTCATACACAGATTACGTGAACTTGACAGTTGTAATGATGATCTCCACTTAGGGTTCACAGTCCTGATGTCCATCAGAAGCAGCTATGGGGCTTTTAAATCACCTGCACTCAGGTTAACAACATAATAATCACAAGGGTAAGACCCACGCATTAGAATTTTTTAAACTTCCCCAGATAATCCTAAGTGTAGACAAGGTTACATAACACTGACCTAGAATAATGTCTCCTCCCTGATTAAGCAGCAAAACCCCAAACAAACTTTGAACAGATACAAAGTCAAATTATGAGTGCTACAATGGAATTGGAAAGCTCTCCAGGTCATTCCAGGCATTTGGGACAATTTATCTAAAAAATGCCCCTTTTGTTTGTCTGTTTTTTTATTAAGCCAGATGCCTTCTTTGCTGCCACTGCTTGTTTTTGTTTTTAATTAATTAGTTTGGAATATAGTTTCTTTACAATGTTTATTAGTTTCAATTGTATAGCAAAGTGAATCAGTTGTAAATTTTTTTCCATAATGCGACTATTTCAAGGTAAAAATATCTTAAAGTCTAGCATATGAAACAGCAGAGCTCCTCTGCTTAAAGGAAGAGTGAGGACTTGGCCACTCTTGAAGCAGTTTTGCAAAACCTGTGGACTCCTAGAAACCACTAACTTTGCCCCAGTGTGAACTGACCAGCTGAGGAGCTCAAAGCCAGCAAGCCGAAGTAGTGACCCTTCAAACCACATAGGAGTTAGGTAGCTGAGAGGGGATCAGAACCTGTATTCTCTGATACACGGTGTAGTGGCAGATTATGCATGTCACGAGGACTCCCGGATCTGAATCATATTACCAGCTTACCTTAAGGAGTCACATAAAATAAAATCATAATAATAATTCCAGTCTGCAATTTAAGGAAGGAGGGAGGGAAGGAGAAAGGGACCCGTTTTGTACAAATGATTATAACATACATGTGGAATCTAAAAAAGTTGGTGCAGATGAACTTATTTACAGAACAGAAATTGTGTTATGGATGTAGAAAACAAACTTATGGTTACCAAGGGGGAAAAGGGGAGAGGGAGAAACTTGGGACTGACAATACTATATATAAAAGAGATAACTAATAAAAACCTATTGTGTAGCACAGGGAACGNCTTATTTACAGAACAGAAATTGTGTTATGGATGTAGAAAACAAACTTATGGTTACCAAGGGGGAAAGGGGGAGAGGGAGAAACTTGGGATTGACAATACTATATATAAAAGAGATAACTAATAAAAACCTCTTGTGTAGCACAGGGAACGCTATAGTCTGTAATGACCTATATGGGGAAATATTCTAAAAGAGAGTGGATATATGTATAACTTATTCAATCTGCTGTACACCTGAAACTAATACAGAATTATAAACTAACTATACTCCAATAAATTTGCTTAAAATAAAAAAAATACAAAGTGTTGCCAGCCAAACAATAAGGTAATAGATACATCTGTTATCAATAATCCTGCTTGGAAGAAGAAAATTTAGATAAGCTGAGTAAATTGAATTTTCGAGTTAAAAAAAACAAACAAACACTGAAACATGTTGAAATAATAAAAATTTAAGAGGCAATCCAGACTCCAATCTGGGTTTCTTTGGGTCCTTCCTGGAAGAAATCTGCTGCAGAGGGAATGGAGCTGCAGTTTCAGACGCTCCCTTGTCCAGTCTCTTCCATGGCCTTCTCAGGGGCCCTCCCTAGTAGTGTATTAACCTCACAACACATTTTTGTAAAACCAACTAATGTAAGATGAAAAAGACTGTCTTTTTCAATTTCCCTTTATTTTGTGTGGCTTTGGAGGATTTACATGCATTTTGGAGGTCCAAAGAAGAGGAATCTGAATTGGGAGTTCACATACTTTAGATGATATGTACCTATATGAATTGCAGCCACTTCCCTGCAGAGGTATATTATGCCAGCTCCCCTCATGTAAGAATGTCTGGCAGGAATTCTCCTTCCACCCTCGGTGCCAACTCACCAAGCATGGCATCATGAAGGTACAGGAGCAAAGGACATGTGGCCATGTAAACATGTCCTCTGATGGCAAGCACCAGACACAGAGAGTAGCAGAGAAGCCAGGAGCTAGGTGGAGGGTTTTTTTTTTTTTTTTCTCATCATCAGTTATTTAAAATTTCAAGCATAAAATTCAATTTTCATTGACACCCAGTCAAAACGGAAATTCTATCTTGTCAAGAATACACTCAATGCAGCACAGAAAACAAATGCTCCCCCCAGTTTTTCTTTTTCTATGGGAAGCATGGAAAAGAGAATCAGAAGTCTTGTGTTTTCAGGGTGTGTGCACTCTGTGTCTGTATTCTGTAAGTAAAGTTGCATGCTTTATGCTTCACAACCATTAATATTTTTTTTAAGTTTTATTGAAATTGGAATAGGAGACAATTACCTTTCTATTGTCTGTACAGAAAGTGATAGGACCACATATCACTTGTGTATGACATACAAAGAGGCAATCAAAGGATATGCAACCAAAACTGTAGAAAAAAAATGTCAGACACATAATTATGAATGTTTTTTTCTGGATTTTATGATAGTTCAGCTTTTAAAAATTAAAAATTTAAGTCCCTTTCTCATTCTAAATACACGGTCATCTTTATAAACTTGAGTTTGTATTTTTAATATTCTTTTCCTTAAAATCGTCCCACAATTTAAGTTCCAGGCTTCATAAAACCTGGAGAGTCTTCTGGTCTCTCCCATAAAGAACCTCAAGCATACACCAAAACTTCAGTAGAACATCATCATGATACATCACTGCTTAGCTGGTTCAGTGAAAGTGAAAAAAGTGAAAGTGTTATTCATTCAGTTGTATTCAACTCTTCACAACTCCATGGACAGGCTCCTCTGTCTGTGGAATTCTCCAGGTAAGAATAGTGGTGTAGATAGCCATCCTTTTCTCCAGCATATCATCCCTACCCAGGGGATGGAAACTGGGTCTCCTGCATTGCAGGTGAATTCTTTACCATCTGAGCAGCCAAGGAGCTTGATAAAAGGTACAACTATCTATATTCCACTGGGAGGGATTAATGCAGATTCATAGGCTTTGCATCAAGAAATAATCACTTTTGTAAGACTTAGGCACATCTGGATGGGGAAACAGCAGAAACAATGTCAGACTTTGTTTTGGGGGGCTCCAAAATCACTGCAGATGGTGATTGCAGCCATGAAATTAAAATACTTACTCCTTGGAAGGAAAGTTATGACCAAGTGAGATAACATATTAAAAAGCAGAGACATTACTTTGCCAACAAAGGTCCATCTAGTCAAGGCTATGGTTTTTCCAGTAGTCAAGTATGGATGTGAGAGTTGGACTGTGAAGAAAGCTGAGCACTGAAGAATTGATGCTTTTGAACTGTGGCATTGGAGAAGACTCTTGAGTCCAAGCAGATCCAACCAGTCCATCCTAAAGGAGATCAGCCCTGGGTGTTCATTGGAAGGACTGATGCTGAAGCTGAAACTCCAGTACTTTGGCCACCTCTTACGAAGAGTTGACTGGAAAAGACCATGATGCTGGGAGGGATTGGGGGCAGGAGGAGAAGGGGACAACAGAGGATGAGATGGCTGGATGGCATCACGGACTTGATGGACATGAGTTTGGGTGAACTCTGGGCATTGGTGATAGAGAGGCCTGTCATGCTGAGATTCATGGGGTTGCAAAGAGTTGGACACAACTGAGCGACTGAACTGAACTGAAGGTGCATTTGAGAAACCTGTATTTTTAGCAAGCACCAAAATTGATTCTGGATACAAAAGGCCCAAGGATCATGTTTCAACAACCCAAATTTACATCCAACACAAAAAAAGCAGCCCACGGTCCACCTTTACCTCCTCTTGCATTACTTCTCACCAGATCACCTACTTCCTCTCATTCCCTACAGGTGTGCATTCCCATCCCTCCCTCACATTGTCGCTGCATTCCTACCGTGTAGCTTTCATTTCTATCATCCTTTTTAGCAATGTACAGAGTTTAACATTCTTTGCAGTCTTCAGTGTTTTGTGCACAAATCTTTGTACTTAAACACAATCTTAGCTTACCTTTATATTTTTCTCCACATGTTGCCTAATTTTACTCTCACTGATGCCCAGGGTCCTCAGGTCCTTGACAAATACTAAAAACTTCATATTCTCATTTATCTACTGAAATGGCCCATTCAAAAATCACTAATTATGTCCTTGGTCAAAATTCAATGTCCTTTTCTTGGACCTGCTTAACCTTTGGTTACTGACCAACATCTCCTTCTCTCCTGGAAACCTTGTCCTTCTTTGTAATTCATGACACTTCTGTCCCAGGGCCCCTTCCTTCTATCTCGATTTCTGTCTTTTCCAACTCTCCTCTCTGCCTCTTTATCTCAAGTTCATGTTATGAGTCAGTGTTATCTCTCCCATCTCAGAGACAATGGCCAGTATTATACTTTCATTATGTAATTCTATGAGTGTTAAACTCAACTTATCACTTTCACTCCAGTTTCCACCTCAAGTTAAACCTCTCTAAATGTCTTTCATCGAATGTTCCCTCATTGAACAGATTCTATAAACTGCACAGAGTCTCAAGATATCACAAGGAAGATCTACCTTGCCTTTAGGAAGCTCATAAGCTGAGTGTTGGGGGACTTTGAACAGCAAATGCTTAAAGAGACAAAATGAACCATGTAAAGTGTCTACACTGAAATATATCTGGTAACGTGAAAAAGATTATCACAGGATGAAAATTATTTTATATAGACTCAAGATTCATCTAGAGAGAACTATCTAAGGACGCAACATTTATGCTGAGATCTGAAGGACAATAAAAGACATCAAAGTAAGGGAAGAGGGAAAATAATGAATCCAGGAGGAAGAAGGAAAGCAAAGGCAAGGGCCTTAGTGTGGATAAGGTCTGTGTGACTCATTGTATCGAGTGAAGCAGAGAAGAGCATGAGATGAGGCTGAAATGGTGGCTGGAGTTGGAAGATGCTGGGCTTTGGAGATGGTTATAAGAGATTCAAATGTTATTGAAAAGTCAGTGAAAACCCAAAGCCAAATCTGAAACAAGGAAGTAATAATCTGATTTATAAGAGTATAGCAATGTCTAGACCACAATAGATACAGAATAAATGTTTGATGTGATTGACCATCTTATTTTTCCCTCCCTCTATACCAATTATGCATCAAAAATTCTCAAAAATTGAATATTTTCAATAATGTAATTCCTTATTGCCAAATTCAGAATTAAATGGAAGAAAGTAGGGAAAACCACTAGACCATTCAGGTATGACCTAAATCAAATTCCTTATGATTCTACAGTGGAAGTGAGAACTAGATTTATGGGACTACATCTGATACACAGAGTGCCTGATGAACTACAGACTGAGGTTCGTGACATTGTACAGGAGACAGGGATCAAGACCATCCCCATGGAAAGGAAATGCAAAAAAGCAAAATAGCTGTCTGGGGAGGCCTTACAAATAGCTGTGAAAAGAAGAGAAGTGAAAAGCAAAGGAGAAAAGGAAAGATATAAGCATCTGAATGCAGAGTTCCAAAGAATAGCAAGAAGAGATAAGAAAGCCTTCCACAGCGATCAATGCAAAGAAATAGAGGAAAAGAATAGAATGGGAAAGACTAGAGATCTCTTCAAGAAAATTAGAGATACCAAGGGAACACTTCATGCAAAGATGGGCTCGATAAATGGTATGGATCTAACAGAAGCAGAAGCTATTAAAAAGAGGTGGCAAGATATACAGAAGAACTGTACAAAAACGAGCTTCATGACCCAGATAAGCACAATGGTGTGATCACTCACCTAGAACCAGACATCCTGGAATACAAAGTCAAGTGGGCCTTAGGAAGCATCACTACGAACAAAGCTAGTGAAGGTGATGGAATCCCAGTAGAACTATTTCAAATCCTGAAAGATGCTGCTGTGAAAGTGCTGCACTCAATATGCCAGCAAATTTGGNATATCCTTGCAGTCCAAGGGACTCTCAAGAGTCTTCTCCAACACCACAGTTCAAAAGCATCAATTCTTTAGTGCTCAGCTTTCTTTATAGTCCAATTATCACATCCATACATGACTACTGAAAAAACCATAGACTTGACTAGACAGACATTTGTTGGCAAAGTAATATCTCTCCTTTTTAATATGCTGTCTAGGTTGGTCATAACTTTCCTTCCAAGGATACTTAAATTATTAGTCCAATTTACAGCCACAAGAACTTCAGTCACTGTCACACCAGGAAATAGCCAGCATCCAATAGGCTCCTTTATGTTCATCTTATTTAAAGAGATGGCCAAAAGTTCATCTGTTATCACATTTGTTTCCCAGTATTACACAACATTGTCCCTATAAAACCTTGAGGGACGCTGAGAGATAGAGAGGAAAATGGCCCTCCTCAAGTAACATGGTTACTGGAGTGACTGGTCACCAATGATATTGAACTAGAAGCTGGTGCCCTGACTCGAACTGGTGGTTTGGACATGCCTATGCTTTAGGGATATATTATTATCCACATAATATTATCAGCATGCTTCATTTATTGCTACAAACACACTGTTTTTGTTAAAACTCACTTTCATTGAAGGGGAAGAACATATTTAAAGGAAAATTGAACAAGATTCTTTTGCTTATGATGCACTTTTTATTATGAGAAAAATGTGCCTCAAAACCAAAATATTAAAGACAATGAAGTTCAACTGAATTACTGAATGTAATTAAATTACTTTGCTGTACACCTGAAACTAACACAAAACTGTAAATCAACTATATTGCAATAAAAATTTTTAAAGAAAGAAAACAAACAAAAAATAAATAAATGCCATTTGAGTACTATATATATATATATATATATATATATATANTTCTTCCAGTCCAGCGTTTCTCATGATGTACTCTGCATAGAAGTTAAATAAGCAGGGTGACAATAAACAGCATTGTCGTACTCCTTTTCCTATTTGGAACCAGTCTGTTGTTCCATGTCCAGTTCTAACTCTTGCTTCCTGACCTGCATACAGATTTCTCAAGAGGTAAGTCAGGTGGTCTGGTATTCCCATCTCTTTCATAGTTTTCCACAGTTTATTGTGATCCACACAGTCAAAGGCTTTGGCACAGTCAATAAAGCAGAAATAGATGTTTTTCTGGAACTCTCTTGCTTTTTTGATGATCTAGCAGATGTTGGCAATTTTATCTCTGGTTCCTCTGCCTTTTCTAAAACCAGCTTGAACATCAGGGAGTTCATGGTTTACGTATTGCTGAAGCCTGACTTGGAGAATTTTGAGCATTACTTTACTAGCATGTGAGATGAGTGCAATTGTGTGGTAGAAAGGATTAGTCGTGTGAATATATGCAATGAGCAAAAGAGTAAGTGCAAAGACCCTGAAGTAGAAATAAATTGTTCATAAGAGGAGGCCAGTAGGCCTAGAGGAACCATTGAAATGAACCTCTTTAAAGAGGGAGGCAGTTACAAGACAGTAAGGGACTTGTGAGCCATGCAGTAGAGAGTTTGGATTTTCTTTAATTAGTCTGGAGCCAGTGGAGCAGGGTTAACACAGAGAGTGACATGGTCTATTTTCTGCTCATACTAGTACTCATCCTGACTTCTCTTTTGTGAATGGACTGAAATAAGAGAGTGACTAGTAAGGGGACTAGTTTAAGGCTGTTGTAATAATGCAGTTGAGAGATGACAGTGGCTTAGACCAAGATGAGGGGAGTGGAATGAATGAAAAGTGATCAGATTCTGAGTATATAGTTGGAGACAGGGGCTGTGGGATTTCCTAATGGGTGAAATAAGTGACCAAGAAAAGTCCTGATGTGATCAATCTATTGGGCTAAGCATTTGGATGAATGGCACTAGAGGGAAGACGGATACAAAGAATCAATGTCTTAGAGCATTTTCTTTTTAATAGACTTAATTTTTTACAGGAAATTTTAGGTTCACGGCAAAATTGAAGAGAGAGTACCCACATATACTTTCCTAAACACATGCATAATCTCCCCTACTATTAGCATCTCACTAGAGTGGTAGATTTGTTACAGTCTATGATGTGATTGCCGACTAAGGTCCGTCTAGTCAAGGCTATGGTTTTTCCAGTGGTCACGGATGGATGTGAGAGTTGGACTTTGAAGAAGGCTGAGCACCAAAGCATTGATGCTTTTGAACTGTGGTGTTGGAGAAGACTCTTGAGAGTCCCTTGGACTGCAAGGAGATCCAGCCAGTCCATTCTGAAGGAGATCAGCCCTAAGAGTTGTTTGGAAGGAATGAAGCTGAAGCTGAGACTCCAGTACTTTAGCCACCTCATGTGAAGAGTTGACTCTTTGGAAAAGACTCTGATGCTGGGTGGGATTGGGGGCAGGAGGAAAAGGGGACGACAGAGGATGAGATGGCTGGATGGCATCATCAACTTGATGGACATGAGTTTGAGTGAACTCCGGAAGTTGGTGATGGACAGGGAGGCTTCCGTTCAGTCCAGTTCAGTCGCTCAGTCATGTCCGATTCTTTGTGACCCTACGGACCATAGCCCACCAGGCTCCTCTGTCCATGGGATTCACCTGGCAAGAATACTGGAGTGGGTGGCTGTGCCCTCCTCCAGGATATCTTCCTGACCCCAGGATTGAACTTGTGTCTCTAAGTCTCCTGTAATGGCAAGCAGGCTCTTTACCAGCAGTGCCACTTGGGAAGCCCCATAATGGCATACATTTATTCAATGAACAAATAAAAATCAAGCCAATGCTAAATAGCAAAGAATATCCTCCAGTAAAAGTAAACAGCTCTAAGATCAGAAGGAAAAGATTGAAAATTTATACAACTTTTCTCCCTTGCTTAAGGCACATGCGACTATATTGATGTTAAATAGGATTAACTCCAAAGCATTACTTTACTCCTTCATGAGGCTATTTTCAATGTTCACCTGCTCAGAAACAAATCCAGGTGACTTAAAGATACCCTGTTTCTTTGCACACAACATGCAATAGGATTACATTTCCCAGAGAACAAATGTTGTAAACTTTGTGCTGCTTTGCTATTAATAAAGAGGAACTGCCAATCATCAGGGCAATGTCATAATATAAAAATCACCCATGACAATGGCTAATTAAACAGTTGCCAAGAATAATAGACATGGAATTTCCAAAGAAAATCATTCTGGATGGGTATTTTAAAAGCCTGGTTTTGAGTTGTAACCTCATGGTCTCACACTTTCAAATTTTCAGACACAGGATCATGCAGTATTACCAAAAGCATGGTCTTGACATTCATTTAATATGACCATCTCAAGGAGAGCATCCATGTTTATGATTTGGACTTGTGGAGAACCTCCTCTTAGGTTGTGTGGTTGGTTTCACTTCTGGCACTGGTCACACTACCAAGACTTGGTGACTTGGCTACCATGAAGATTTTTTTCAATGACCTCACAAATGCCCAACATCAGTCATAGGAGCCATATGGTTTGTATAAAGGCCATGATCACTATGAAGTCTTCACAAAGATCCTTGAGCCAAGCTCAGCTTAAGTGATACCTTGGTCTTATAGCTGTTGCTCTTCTAATTCAGGAAGTCACATTGTATGCCTAGCTTAAGGCTCTCCTACACTGAGTCTCAAAGTGTTAAATCCAACAACTTTGACAAGCCTTTGACATCTTAACACAGAAACTGGCCTTATCATACTCAAGTGCTCATACCCATGTTCACTCCCCTTCCTAAATCTATTTATAGTAGATACCAGATAGTTACCAGAAAATCTTATATTGCTCTCCTTCCTATATTTTATCAGTTGATATAAGGATGATGGAAGGGCTTTGGGTAGAAACATACACAGCTGGCATCCTTCATGAGGCTGAACTCCTATTCTAGAAGAATGCTGTTAGAAACCATCACTTTCTGTGTTTAGTGTTTTTGTTTCAGTTGGGTTCTTCTTCGGGAAAAGAACAAATTTTTTTTTTTTCTTTCCTCCCCAAATAAGAGAGATATCTAGAAAACCATTACAGTATCTGCATTATCAGTCATCTGTGGAAAATGATTTTGAGGGATGATTAAAAAACAATCAATAAACTTTCTCAAGACACATCAGTGCTATCAAGTTTCTTGAAGCTTTTTCTTTGCAGCCTATAAAATTTTATAGGCCATGATCCACTCTACTAATAGGGTAGAGATGAGGACAAGGAGGCTTTGAGAGACATTTTATTAAGGCTTCCTTGACTCTTCCACCCACCAGGCTTCATAGTGTCTTGTTCCATAGGGGATTTATGGGGATGCTAATGAGTGCAATTCTCTGTACAGTCAGATACCATAGGAGAAAGAAACATAGCAAAGCACAGACCTGGCTGGTGAAGGAAACCCTAATCCCAATCTATTTTTCAACAGAAAAAAAAAAAAAAATTATGACCATCTACCATATTGTCACCCTGTTTTTTTATCATGAGAAATGCCTGGCTAGATGAGTTTACAAGCTAGAAATCAAGATAGAAAAGAGAAATATTAACAACCTCAGTATGTAGATACCACTCAAGTGTTATAAAGCAAAGAGGAATGAAAGAACCTCTTGATGATGGTGAAGGAGGAAAGTGAAAAAGTCAGCTTAAAGCTAAATATTAAAAAAAAAAAAAACAAAAAACAAAAAACTAAGCTCATGGCATCCAGCCCCATCACTTCATGGCAAATAGAAGGGAAAACTGTGGAAGCAGTGATGGATTTCCTCTTATTGGGCTCTAAAATCACTGTGGACGATGACTGCAGCCATCAAATCAGAAGATGATTGCTTCTGGGCAGGAAAGCTATGACAAACATAAACACTGTGTTGAAAAGCAGAGACATTACTCTGCTGACAAAGGTTTGTACAGCTGTGAGATTGTGCATGAAAAATCACTCCAGTCATGTACGACTTTTTGTGACCCTATGGACCCCAGCCCATTCAAGCTCCTCTGCCTATTGGATTCTCCAGGCAAGAATGCTGGCGTGGGATGCCATTTCATTGTCCAAAAGAAGGCACTTCACCAAAGAACTGATGCCTTCAAACTGTGGTGGTGAAGATTCCTGAGCGACCCTTGGACTGCAAGGAGATCAAACCACTCAATCTTAAAGGATATCAACCTTGAATACTCATTGGAAGGACAGATGCTGAAGCTGAAGTTCCAGTATTTTGGTTACCTGATGTGAACAGCTGATTCTGTTCTTTCCTGATGCTGGGAAAAATTGAGGACAGGAGAATAGGGCATCAGAGGTTGAGATGGCTAGATGGCATCACTGATGCAATGGACACGAACTTGGGGAAACTCAGGGAGATGGTGAGGGACAGAGAGCCCTGGAGTTCTGCCGTCTATGGGGTCACAAAGAGTCAGACACTACTAGGCAACTAACAACTACATGCCAGTTACCATGGTAGAGCCTGGGGCTATACAGGTCTCCAAAAGGATAAGTAGGGTATTTCTGTCTTTACTAAGCTTATATTTCTAATGAAACAGATGGACAGTAAACAAGTAAATGGATGAAACCATTAGAACTAAAGTAGGTGGGAGGAAGTAAACAAGGCAGGTTCCATGATAGAGAGTAGGGGGTGATCCACGCTGGTCATGGAAGGCCATCCTGACCAAGGGACAACTCAAGTGAGACCTAGAGTTAGAACAAGTTTTCTGGCAGGGGACACAAGCAAGTATCTCAGCCTTAAGAGCATCCTCAATGGAAGCAGGACGGTCAGCAGGGTGGGCACTGAATGACCTCAGATGAAAGAGTTAAGAGAGGGGTTTGCAGACAGAGACTGTGGATTAACGATACTCTGCTTCATAGGCTATGGTAATAGTTCAGAATTAACATGGCTAGACCAATAAATACATTCAGTTATTTATAAATGAAACGAATCATACAAACCAAGTGAGCTAGGATTAATGCTGCTGCAGCATGTTGGAATTTCCAGAACACTGAAAAGTAAACAGGATTTATATCACTGTTTACCACTGTAACCAGTTTATATAAATAGCAAGCATAAGCAAGTCCTCTCCCAGGTTCATTCCAGTCTCTAGAATTTATTGTAAATCTGAGTCATTTTAGATGATTCTGGCACATAAATAATTTTACATTAGCCATGTTAATNGGATTTATATCACTGTTTACCACTGTAACCAGTTTATATAAATAGCAAGCATAAGCAAGTCCTCTCCCAGGTTCATTCCAGTCTCTAGAATTTATTGTAAATCTGAGTCATTTTAGATGATTCTGGCACATAAATAATTTTACATTAGCCATGTTAATTTCTGGTCTCAGATTTAAAATGATCTGCTTTCAAGATTGTTTTCACTCAGCCATCCATACAAGGTTTTAGTCTTGGATTGCTAATGTTTGACACAGTTTTGACAATTGTAACAACACTGTACTTTTACCTTTGATATAACAACCGACTTTTTTTTTTTCCTTGTAAAATCTGCCCAGAAAAGTGCATGTCTGAATAAAATGATGCAGGAATGACATTTTCTATTTAAATAATTATTTGGACTAATCATAAGTTAGATATTACATCTATTTTTTCAAGAATTTGAACATGTAAGTATTGAACAGTTTTAGTGAAAAAAAATAATTAGACAAGTGCATGTATTTAAAAGAGCTGAAGGAGATACAGTTAAAATCTCTTTTTCATTTACACTTTTAGCCTTTGTCCACAGAGGCAACTATTACCAACTTCTTCCTTATTCCTATATAAATGTTCAATACACATGCAGGCTTTATGCGATATATACACTCAAAGCATACATACTCACATTTAAATTTTTCTTTTTTACAAAAAGAAGGGGATATTTTCATTCTTTACTGTTCCCAATCCAACTTGATTTACTTATATAGCTCAGTGATAGTCCAATAAAAAACAAAAAAATCTGTTTTTCAAGTTAGTTTAAAATTGTATGGTACATGATATTTAACTCAACCAACTTGTAGGGGTGAACACTGAGGTTGTTTCCACTAATTTTCTGATACGAATGCTTATTTAAACAAACAAACACTTACTGGGTATTACAATGTGCTGGCAGTAGTCATTAAGCAGTGAAAGGCAGATTCCCTGCCTCCTGGTCCTTAACATTTTAGTGGAAGAAATGAGAAACAGACAAGCAAATATCAAGCTTGCCATACTTATTCTTGGGAAAAGTCCTATGAATAAAAATGTAAAGCCAGAAAAGGGGACAAAGACTGGGGAAGTTCTTATCTGTAGGATGGTCAGGGAAGCCTTTCTGTGGTAGAAATATTTGAGGAAAAAACGCGAACAAGCCAGAGAGTAAAGCATGAGGACATTTGGGAGTGCACTCCAGTAGAGGAAGCAATACCAGCAGGTGTACGGGCCCTGAGGCAAGGGCTCACTTGGCATGCTTCAAGAACAGTACGGAAACATCAGGGCATACACAGGGGAGAGTGTCTGAAAGTAAGCTTGGAAGTGCAGGCAGAAGGGGTGCACCTTGGGTCTTAACCCGCCACAGTAAAACCACAGGTATGACATTGACTGTGATAGTAACTATCAGAGAACCAGGGCACAGGAGTGATCAGATTTTCCCTTTGGAATTGTTCTCATTCTCGAAGGAACATACTGCAGGGGACAGGAATGCCAGCAGAGAAATTGGGGACTTGTGACTCCTGCAGTCACCCAAAGAGGGTGACAGTAGCTCAGATTTGGGTAGAGGCTGCGTGAGAGTGTGACCAGTTGCTATATTGAGAAAGGACAGCTAAGAGAATTTGCTGTTTCCCAAGACAGAGAGCATGTGTAAGTAAAAGACAGGAGTCAAGGAGAATGCTAGGGTTCTGGCATGAGCAGCAGGGTGAATGATAGCACCCTTCATCAGGATGGAGAACTTTGGGAAACCCATGGCTTGTGGGGCAGGAGGCGAATGGAGTAAAAGGAGGGGGAGGGGAGAGAGAGCTCTGTTTAGTCATGCTGACTTTGAAATGCACAGAAAAATCCATGGGGGTGGTGTCACAAAGGCACTTAGAAATGAATCTGGAATTCAGGGGGAAGACAGGGCTCAGAAATGAAATGTGCAAGTTTTCTGCATGTAAGTAAAGCCACAGGAATGGGTTATACAGGTTTCACAGATGTCCCAACAGACCTCTCAGAGAAGATCGGAGACACTATATTGCTAGGTTAAGGCAGGTTTGAGTGTGTGTTTGAGTCAGTTACTATTTTACACAAAAAGGGTGAGTCAGTTCCATTTGGTACCTCTGAAAGACTGAGGAATACAAACATGGCAACTCCGATTCACTGCAGGCAGAACCAGGGGCTTGCTTTTGAGGTTCTCGCTTCCCTGGTGGCTCAGATGATAAAGCGTCTGCCTGCAATGCGGGAGACCCGGGTTCAATCCCTGCGTTGGAAAGATCCCCTGGAGAAGGCAATGGCACCCCACTCCAGTACTCTTGCCTGGAAAATTCCATGGACTGAGGAGCCTGGTAGGCTACAGTCCACGGGGTCACAAAGAGTCGGACATGACTGAGTGACTTCACTTCACTTGTGTTGTATAGATATTATCACTAAAGTTCTTTCTGCAAAGTACAAAACACCTTATATTTAAATTCAAAATCCTTATCTCTGATGAATCAGAAGATATTTCAGTATAATTATGAACATTCATTCTCACTGCCCTAGAGATTTAGATGTATAAGGTGTCGGTTGAGGTCGTTTCAGACAGAAATATCTTTGTGAAACACACATACATATTTGTACTAGGCATTATCAGATACATTAGCTCATACATTTCTGACAACACTCTAGGGGATCAATCTTATTAAAACTATTTCATATATTAAGATACTGAGGTCCTAAGGAATCATGGGATGTTCTGAAGGGCTCCTAACTAGTAAGTTGGTTAGGGTCTGGAATCAATTTCTGTGTTTCCTTCCATTAAACATAGAATGAGGCAAAAGCTTAACTTTTGCAGAACAGGATGCAAGACATTTAGAATTACCGTTTAGATATATTTAGCATGGGGTGTATTTAAAAATGGCATATGCGGTGCTACGACCTGAGAAATCTGTATTTTCCTTCGGGTCTTCCCATGGCACTACTCAATGCATTTAGGGCACAACAGTGAGCAAGCCACAGATCCCTACCTCAAGGCAGTGGCAGGAGGCCACAATGGGACAGATAGCTAAACAACATGAAAACTATGTTTGAAACTTATTTTCTAAGAGAATGGGGGCTTCAGGTAAAAGATCAAAGAATAAAAAGACAGGAAAAGTTCATAGATAAGCAGTGCTAGGGGTGGAGAGCTGGGCAGGTACAAATTTTAAAAGCATGAGAAAGGCTGATCTCATGGAGAAAGCAGTATCTGAGCAAAGACTTGAAGGAACCTTGACAGTCAGGGAAGATCTGGCTCTGCATACCACTCATACATCATTCTAAACGGAGTCCTTGACAGTGCATTGAGAACCAGGAAAGAACGTGAACTGAACACCCTCAACAGGAAAAGTAATTTCAAATACTGATAGCAAATTTAATAGTGTAATTTTCACAGGCAAAGGGCTCTGCATCCACCCATTGTGGCCTTATCTATATGCTTTTCAGCTACTCTATGGTACATAAATCCAGTGCTTCTTATATCCTCAAGGATGATTTGGATCAGAACCAGACGATGGCAACTGCAGTTTGGGCCACTACAGAGCTTCTGTGACTTGGGGACCAAGTTGTATAATAAAATAATGAACATGACTCAAACATGTAAGATCAAACACTGAGACACAACACTTGAAGGAAGCATAGACTATATAAAGTGCAAGTCACAAGTACAGATGAGAAAACTAGGTCCAGGAAGTGAAGCGACTTCATCAAGTTCGCAGAGTAAGTTAGTCACAAGATGGCTAAATTGAAAACCAGAATGTTTTCCACAAATTTCAGGCTTTAGTCTTTTCAACTTAAGCTCCTATTTGACATCACTTTCATCAACCAACATTCAGCTGCCTTTTGAACAATACCCAAAAGCAAATGGCAACAAAACCAGGTTTCCTAACACAAAGAATACAAAACTGATGATAAGTACTTGCATAATGCTTACTGTGTACTAGACTCTGTTCTAATGCTATACAGAACCTATTTAATCTTCATAGACATATAACTACTATCCTGATTTTACAGTTAAAGCAACTGAGAAACAGAGAGGTTAAGCAACTATTTGAAGTCATTCAGCTTGTTAAAGACAGCAAAAATCTGAACCTAGAGTGCCTGAGGGAAAACTTTGTTCTAGTTCTGGTTTTAAATGCTTTCAGATATGTGTGTATACTTGATCAAAAAAGTGTGATTACTAATTAAGAACATTTTTTGTAACAGTTATAGCTAAAATTTCTCAACACAAATACTAATTTTAAGACAATTCTTCATATATTTTTTGTGAGTGACTACTGTATCTCTCAGCCAGGGCACATGTTACTCTAAGTACAGGCATTTTTCACCCAGGTAATAAATCATCTTTGATATTTCTCTGAAACCCATATATTTTTACAGCATCATGAAAAACAACTGCAATAAATTAGGCACACCCTTCTACAGTGATTCAACAGTTCCAAAAAATAACCATTGATCCCACAGGTTATCCCTTGACAATTGTGTTTGGCAAGGATCTTGAGCTATCATCTGTGCTCTTACATACTTGCAATAAAATCTGTGGTCTGAAAGGAAAAACCTCTTTATCTCATTTTTAGTCAAGAAATAATTTTTAAAGATTATTTCTTTAAAAAATACTCAAAGTGTCCAGAAAGAAGCAGGATAACAGTAACAGCTAAAAGTTATTATACACTTTGCATGCTTTCACTCACGTCTATATATACACATGCTCACGTGTATATATGTCTGCTGCTGCTGCTAAGTCGCTTCAGTCGTGTCCGACTCTGTGCGACCCCATAGACAGCAGCCCACCAGGCTCCTCTGTCCCTTGGATTCTCCAGGCAAGAACACTGGAGTGAGGTGCCATTGCCTTCTCCATACATATATGTCTACTGAGGTATAACTTAAAACTAGTCAAACACACTGATATTCACTATGCAGCTTGAGTTTTTATGCTGCTGCTGCTAAGTTGCTTCAGTCATCTCCAACTCTGTGCGACCCCATAGATGGCAGCCCACCAGGCTTCCCCATCCCTGGGATTCTCCAGGCAAGAATACTGGAGTGGGTTGCCATTGCCTTCTCCAATGCATGAAAGTGAAAAGTGAAGTTGCTCAGTCGTGTCTGACTCTTAGCAACCCCGTGGACTGGAGCCCACCAGGCTCCTCCATCCATGGGATATTCCAGGCAAAAGTGCTGGAGTGGGGTGCCATTTGAGTTTTTATAAATCTGTATAAAAAATATTCAGTCAAGACAGGGAATCCTTCCGTCACTGTAGAAATTCCCTTATGTTCCTTCCTCATCAATCCTCACCCCCAGTGGCAGTGATTGTTCTGATTTCGATCACATTTCAAATTTTTAATCCTAAGTACAATTCTATGAGATGGTGATTCCAAAGAATGTCCAACTTTGAGACCCACGCTCTTGACCACTATGCTGATCTACTGTATTTCTTCCCAATGGACACTTAGCCCATCTCAATGGTGTCCTCTGAGAGAATTAAGGCATGATGTCTTAACTTCTCTTTCAACTATCTAGAATATACTGTAGATACCACCCTTGAAAGAACTGAAAAAAAAAAAGGTCACTTGAATGATTTTCTATAATCCATGTTTCAGATGAGACACCCTATTGAGAGCTTACTGATGTCAGATAAGGCAGGCAGGATTAATGAATGAAGTGGACAGGTGCCTTCTCAAAACAACAGATACTGCCCATTCCCCCAATTAATGCACCATAAGAAATCAGGCCAGGGATGCCATTCTCCAGCTTCTTCTACATAATCTAGAGATCTAAATTTGTACATAATATCAGTATATGTAAGTGCTTTGTAACTAAGTGGATGTAAACAACTACAAAAAACACTTCATGAGTTAAAATGTGTCCGGAGGCCAGCCCTGGATTGCCAGTTTGGGACCTGGTTTGCATTCTTGGCCTACGAAACACCAGGATTAGCTTCACCAGTAACAAAAGGGAGACCACAAACCTCTGAAGGTCACAGCCAGCCTAGGAGGTAATGTTTGTCATCATGTGGTAAAAATTCTGCTGTCCAGACTCTGGTCTATTGCCAACACTCCTTCCCACTGAGGGAAGCAGATGACTTTGGTAAACATCATAAACAAACAGAAGAAAAAAAAAAAAGAAGGAAACCGACAATGGGAAGAGGAAAGCAATAAAAACACAGCAGGAAAGAGCTAGAAGGAGTATAGAACAGTAAAGAAGACAACTACAGGGAAGAAAAGGAAGCAAAGGACAGGCCTCTCTAGGTCTGAAGCACACTCCTTCACTGACTCTGCCGGCCCAGGACCACAACCCCAGTTGGAGTTGGGACAACAGGGTAGTGGGGAATGATGGAGTGGAGAAAAGAGCTCATTCTGATGTTTATTTACTCTGAGTTTATGAGACCAGTTTCAGTGCTTAAATATTTTGACTGTGGGAAATAATGGCAGAGTTTCTAAGAATTCCAAAATATATTATTTGAAATTCAAAGAAATCATCAGAGAGTCCAATCCTGTCAAGTCTGATCCTGGCAAGGCTCTGTGGTCTGAACAAGAAGGGCATTTCTAATCCCCAGTGATACAGTTTTATCAGGAAACTGTGCTTGCTGTAATAGGTGCCCTGCATTATTGGTTAAAAAAGAAGAATAAAGCTACCAGTTCATATCCACCTACATACCCAGAGTTCCACTGAGACAACAACCAGCAGATTTTTGAGCAAACCAATCTCACAGGATTTATACCCTTAGTGAACTGTGGTGACACGTCCCTCCCCGAGTCCTGCAGACTTGCTCAACAGGTCCCAGCTTACATGGCTTTCTTTATAGAACACAGTTCACATTTGACAAAAGGAATTTGAAACCATAAGATAGATGATTACCTTTCTGTGTGGTAGCAAAGGTGAAAGGAAAAAGGACAGTGGAATCTTCAGAGAAATTAAGGTGACAAAGAAAAAGTAACCTGGATTATTCAGCCTAAAATTCTCCTCTGCTGATTTACTCCTTGGTTCATTGTATCATTTGATGTGGCTATTTCCTTGTCAGTTTGCGTCATGTGGAACTAATTTGAAATATATACAGCTAACATACTTAAGTCCTTATGATGTGCAAGGCACCAAGCTAAGGACATTCTAAGAACAAGCTCACAACATACTGTGAGGTAGATGCTACCCTGTGCATTTTAAAGATGATAAAATTGTGGCTCATGGACAGGATGTGACTTGCCCAAGGTCATACACCAGGGTCACAGTCCAGGTTTGTGTACCTCAAAACCTAGGCTCACTTCACAGTGTAATCATTCTCCCTCTGCTACAAGATCATCCCCCCTTCCGCTCTTCTTTCTTACTGTGCTGCTTCTTGCTTACAATAACCCTCCACTCCTTGGGTTCACAGATGTATGACAATGTTCTGTTCATACAATATTCCCCTGTTAGATGACTGGAATTGAGTTTAGGGAATTTTATTTTTGTCAGGAGGAGGCTGCCTAGACTGTGTTCAGAGAAAGGGTAAAGAGAAGGGTGCAGAAAAGACAATGGGGAGAGAAAGATTTTAAGACATTCATAAAGAGAGAGAGTTTGAGAATGAAAAAAAAAGTAGAATGTGAGAGAAAACACTTTACAGGCATCTGATCCCATTTTACAGTTGGAAAAACTGAGACTCAGCTCTTAGTAAACTCAGGACCTATCCCAAGATTTGTGGCCACCACTACTCCTATTCCTTCTCTTCACCTCAGTTCTGCACCAAGGCCTCCTACCACCCTCTAATGTGCCTTAGGAGTACAGCAATGGCCACAGGTTACAAAGTACAGAAACGTAAACGTGACCCAACCTGAGGAGGCTGGAGATGATAAATAATGCCCCGAGCTGCTCTGCAGTATAGTGAGGTTCTCCATCACTGAACGAACTGGAGTCACATCTGGCTGACATCTGTCAGCGGTACTATAAATAGCACTTGTGTAGTAAATAATGATTTAGCCCCAACAGTGTGAAACAGACTCAGTTCTGAAGACCAAAGTCTGGTTGGCTTCAACAGAATAACTTGAGGAGTTTTGTTTTTTTTTTTTAAATAGAGGGATTTCTCAACTCTAATCTCAGAAATTTTGATTCAAGAGGCTTTGAAAGACCATGGAACCAGGTGATTTCTGAGGGCCCTCCTACTACTAAGATTCTATTGTTACTTTCTCTGACATAGCTTCCAAAGTATCGCCTGTCATTAATAAGCCACACACGTAACAAGTAGTTCACGCTAGACTCAGAGTCAAGGGAAAAGAAGCATCGCCATTGTCTCCGAACACCTGTGCTCTCCCAGGAGGTAACATGTCTTTCCTAGTCTCAGTGTATACTTCTTTAAAATAGAAGCAAAAGACGGTAGGAAGAGTTCTAAAACTCTTGATCTGGACCTGTGGGCACCTTTTCCACACTCAGAGGGCCTCCACGCATCATAGTACTATACCTGCATGGGACCAGTAGGCACACGACCCAGTCCTGGGTATATTCTGAGACACGAGAAGTCTATGTGGGAGGGATCCCTTCCTGATTAAAGAAGCAAAGTTTCATGAGAAGTATTTTTCTTCTTCATGCTTTGCCATCTTTGTTCTGACTTGAACATGACACACGGAGATGAAAAAATGAACAGAAGGAAGCTGTGATCTTTGGAGACACCGCTCAGCTGCCACAACAGTCCTGGACTATCTAGGTGTAATATACATCACATATACAAAAAGTAAGGTCCTACATGTTCCAACTCTATGAGCAGGGTTTCTATTTCCAGCCAAATGGAGCCTTCACTGATATAGCTCTAAAATTCTTTCTTCAAATGAAATTTATTGCAAAACCCCAATATATATAAACAAATAAAAATGGCTATACTATTTAGAAAAATGGACGGGGTGTTTCCAGAGCCATTCCCTCCTAAATTCCTGCAGAGTTTCCTCCATGGAACCAGAATTGGTCAAAATCATTACTTCTCAAAGTGGAGGCTCCAAGGCACAGGGATTCTCAGATTTTTTCCAGACTCAGAGAGTTTTTTGCCAAATTTGTACTTGTGTTTTCCTTTCTCATTTCTTTGATGTGCTTATTTTATTTTTTTCAATTTTATCCTAGGAAATGCAGATCCAAGTCACAACCAGTGGCTACTACTTGTGGTTTTGGTGTGTGCATTTGTATTCAGTGTATAGTGATTTGGCAACAAGTGATTTGATTCCAATATTTGTGACTAGAGAAAGGAATAGAGTGTGATATAACACAAAATGACATATTCCTTCAAGGTGCACCTCAAAGGATATCTTGTCATGTAAATGAAGGTACATTTGAAGAGAAAATAAGTCATGGAAGAAGCAAGTACATATCCAGGATATAAGAGTATGAGTGTCTGGAATTAGAATAATCTTTAGTTCCATGTTCATGGTGTAAACCTTATTAAATTCTAGTAAAGGATCCTCTAGGCTTCCTAGGGGACACCAGTGGAAAAGAATCTGCCTGCCAATGCAGGAGATACAAGAGATGTGGGTTCGATTCCTGGGTCAGGAAGTTCCCCTGAATAGGAAATGGCAATCCACTCCCATATTTTTGCCTGGAAAAGTCCATGGATGGAGGAGACTGGGAGGCGACAGTCCATGGTGTTGCAAACAGTCTGATAAGACTTATGCTCGCACTAAAACACCCTCTATATTAAGAAACCAATGTTGATAACCTGAGTATTGTTAGATACTTTTCTCTGTATTTAATTATTTATTTTTGTGTTATGGATGGTTAAAATTATTAAAATAAAGAGGTAATATCTAAGCGAGTATTTTGGGGTTTGTACATGTTTAAATAACAGTATGATTAAAACAGTAGGAGCATGGATTTTCTTCTGCCCTGTTAAAAGGGGTCTTTATATCACTGAAGCTCAGATTCTGGACTACAGGATGTTAAGCCTTAATCCTTTCCAGACGGTCAATTCCATAATTCCATGAACCTTCTCACCTTATAGAATATTAAATACTTTCACCAACAATATGGCACGTGCCCTTGGAGATGTTTTTAAAATTAAAAAAGAGATAAAATTAAATTCACAAATTTCAGTAAAGCATATGTATCCTTCTATTAATATATTCCTTTTCAAAAGTTTGTCTTAAGGATGAAGCATCCATGGGCAGGCCTTGAAACAAGTTCTGCCCGCTGCCACCCCTCCTCCATTTCCACCTGGCCCTTTCACTCATCACTCCCAGCAGAAATATCTCTGGACAGAACAAATATAGGTTAAAAATAAGGCCTTAAGAGCCTGCTCCCTCCTCACTTAGGAAATCTGAACCCTTGGGCAATGCCATTCTTACAAAATGTGTTTTCTGATTACTTCCATAAGGCAGAGCATGGTGGACTGACCAGGGGCTCTTCTACTGTGAACAGGGTAAAACAATTCTGCTCACCAAGGCCATGGTTTAGCCGCACATTTCAAGCTGAACCAATCAGTGCCCACTGGGCTTTGCATGTACGTGTTCTAGCATGTACGTTTCACCCCTGCACATGGATCTCCTTCCACCCAGCTGGCGTTGTGGCCGCTCCTCCCTCCCTGTAGCTCCTACCTCTGCCCTGCATTTCTTCACCTCTACCCTCCTTCACCCTTCACTCTTTTTTTTCAAATGTCAGGGCAGCTGGATTTCCACCTCCCGTACTTCTAAAAGAGGGGAACTACAGAGTTTCTTCCAAGTTCCAGGCAATGTTGTGCACAGCTCTGCAACGTGAAGTTGTTATTTCATGCCTGTTCAGCTCAACATGCACTAAATTTAGAGGAACTTGACATTAGAGCTCCAGAGTCTCCTTTTTCACAGGCAGTGTGTTTGGCTCTGGCTCACATTGGTTCCCAATCTGTCTTGGCATCTTACTCACTCCATAGGCAACCCAAATGTAGTCACTGTTTATCCTATCTTCTTCCCCCTTTTTGGAATGATTCCAAACTCTCTTCACTCCAATCCAAGCAGAGCCAACCCAAAGATGACATCCCTGAAGAAAATATTTGTGTGCCATTTCTCAGAATAAGAATTCCTGGTGCCAGTCATTTTCTAATTCCCTCCTCCACATGCAGACTGTAGAGAAAATAAAATTGCCGACTGAGAGGGCTGACTTGCCACTGACAAAACACAATGCCTGCACATGCATCCCAGGTCTTATGCAGACAGATATGAACAAGTCCAGCCCCACACTCTTTACTCACCCACTAATCTCTTTGCTATCAGATACCTGTTGAGATATTTTAGAATAAAAGTAAACACAAACCTTATTGAGGTCCACCCTAAGAGGTAGCTACTCTTCTGGTTTTCAAAAAGCAGCCACAAATCCATTCATTCATCTATTTCTCAAACTATACTCCTGGCCAAGCCCCTTTTGGAAAACACCATTGTTGTCACTCATGGCTCTGCCAGAAATCACAAAGCTCTAGTGAGATTTGGTCCAGCTCTTTCAGAACTGAACCACTTCCTGAAATGCATTTATATCATATTTTGCATTTTTTAAATGCTAAATGTAGGATAAGGTATAGCTTTTGTGGAGGAGGGGTAAAAATCAGCTGCATTATAGTTGATATCTATGAAAAATAATTATTTAAAATTTGTTATTTTTAAAAGCACCCACTTCAGTAAGGTGCAAAATAGAATAAATTAAGTAAAATTCACACGGTTACATGTCTTTTAACTGATTTTAAGTAAATTACTGCCTTCTGCAATTCTATAGTTATCTATATGTCATAAAATACGGAAGTATTTTTTATTGGAGTACAATTGCTTCACAACATTGTTACAGAAGTATTTTCTGAGAGAACTGCCAGATACTTCTGCAACTCAAAGAAACTGAAAATTATTATAGAAACAGAATTATACATGTTGATCCAGCGTATTGCTAGGCAAATATATCACTGAGCTCCTTAATGACAGTCAAAATCCCACATGATAATAAAAGATGCCAGGATCTCATACGCACATTTTCTGTTCCTACACCCTGAAAGCGTAATCTAAAATAGAAACTTCAAACCCCGATTCCCTCTAAAATGAAAGCCATTTTCTGCTATAAATTCCCCTCTCCAAACTCTCATGAAGCGAAGAACACAGACAGTTTCATCTAAAATTATCTTCTCTGTCAATGAACTGTCCTTTCTCGTAGAAAAGTTACAGAAGGTTGGGACAGGGTGACAACACGTGAGTTCACAGACTTTTCTTTTTCACAGCGGAGTTGCCAGTTCAAGCCTAACTTTGCAAAGCGTCTCTGCCCTGCTGAAAACCACATTTTGGAAGGGCCTGAGGGAGAAGAAAAGATTATTACGTCCCCACACCAGATGTTTAAGTGATGAAGTTCTAACTTGTTCCCACACATACACACCCCCTCTCCCACCACCCACAAAAACTCGGAGTACTTCCAAACAATCAGCAGGTAGAAAGTGAAGAGAAAGCATGGAAACGCAAGGACCGCGCAGTCCCCTACCTCTCCTCTGCTTCACAGAGCTGCTGCGGAGTCCCACACAGTCCAGGCGTGCGTGGGGCGGCTGGAAGGAGGCAGCCACTCGGCCTGCCGAGGGTGAGCAGGCCCAGCCTGCGTTCAGAAGCTGCCCCAGTCAGATTTTCCAACTGCAGAAGTGCAGCCAAGTCCCTGCCCATGCCTGAAGAATTTCCTGAACAGCATTCCCGTTCTTTTTCTGACTGCTTTGAAACCGTACTCTCTACTTCAATACAGCTTTGTCAGGCCAACTCCCAGCTACTGGGCTGTCTCCAACTCTCAATGGGAAACACATGTGTCAAGCACAGACGCGCTCCCCTGCCCCAGTGCCCATGCATCTGCTGGGCTCACACAACCACAGAGGCAAGGGCTTCTGGAGCCAATGCTGATTTCTCAGCCATNTACACATCTATGATTCCAAACTCTCTTCACTCCAATCCAAGCAGAGCCAACCCAAAGATGACATCCCTGAAGAAAATATTTGTGTGCCATTTCTCAGAATAAGAATTCCTGGTGCCAGTCATTTTCTAATTCCCTCCTCCACATGCAGACTGTAGAGAAAATAAAATTGCCGACTGAGAGGGCTGACTTGCCACTGACAAAACACAATGCCTGCACATGCATCCCAGGTCTTATGCAGACAGATATGAACAAGTCCAGCCCCACACTCTTTACTCACCCACTAATCTCTTTGCTATCAGATACCTGTTGAGATATTTTAGAATAAAAGTAAACACAAACCTTATTGAGGTCCACCCTAAGAGGTAGCTACTCTTCTGGTTTTCAAAAAGCAGCCACAAATCCATTCATTCATCTATTTCTCAAACTATACTCCTGGCCAAGCCCCTTTTGGAAAACACCATTGTTGTCACTCATGGCTCTGCCAGAAATCACAAAGCTCTAGTGAGATTTGGTCCAGCTCTTTCAGAACTGAACCACTTCCTGAAATGCATTTATATCATATTTTGCATTTTTTAAATGCTAAATGTAGGATAAGGTATAGCTTTTGTGGAGGAGGGGTAAAAATCAGCTGCATTATAGTTGATATCTATGAAAAATAATTATTTAAAATTTGTTATTTTTAAAAGCACCCACTTCAGTAAGGTGCAAAATAGAATAAATTAAGTAAAATTCACACGGTTACATGTCTTTTAACTGATTTTAAGTAAATTACTGCCTTCTGCAATTCTATAGTTATCTATATGTCATAAAATACGGAAGTATTTTTTATTGGAGTACAATTGCTTCACAACATTGTTACAGAAGTATTTTCTGAGAGAACTGCCAGATACTTCTGCAACTCAAAGAAACTGAAAATTATTATAGAAACAGAATTATACATGTTGATCCAGCGTATTGCTAGGCAAATATATCACTGAGCTCCTTAATGACAGTCAAAATCCCACATGATAATAAAAGATGCCAGGATCTCATACGCACATTTTCTGTTCCTACACCCTGAAAGCGTAATCTAAAATAGAAACTTCAAACCCCGATTCCCTCTAAAATGAAAGCCATTTTCTGCTATAAATTCCCCTCTCCAAACTCTCATGAAGCGAAGAACACAGACAGTTTCATCTAAAATTATCTTCTCTGTCAATGAACTGTCCTTTCTCGTAGAAAAGTTACAGAAGGTTGGGACAGGGTGACAACACGTGAGTTCACAGACTTTTCTTTTTCACAGCGGAGTTGCCAGTTCAAGCCTAACTTTGCAAAGCGTCTCTGCCCTGCTGAAAACCACATTTTGGAAGGGCCTGAGGGAGAAGAAAAGATTATTACGTCCCCACACCAGATGTTTAAGTGATGAAGTTCTAACTTGTTCCCACACATACACACCCCCTCTCCCACCACCCACAAAAACTCGGAGTACTTCCAAACAATCAGCAGGTAGAAAGTGAAGAGAAAGCATGGAAACGCAAGGACCGCGCAGTCCCCTACCTCTCCTCTGCTTCACAGAGCTGCTGCGGAGTCCCACACAGTCCAGGCGTGCGTGGGGCGGCTGGAAGGAGGCAGCCACTCGGCCTGCCGAGGGTGAGCAGGCCCAGCCTGCGTTCAGAAGCTGCCCCAGTCAGATTTTCCAACTGCAGAAGTGCAGCCAAGTCCCTGCCCATGCCTGAAGAATTTCCTGAACAGCATTCCCGTTCTTTTTCTGACTGCTTTGAAACCGTACTCTCTACTTCAATACAGCTTTGTCAGGCCAACTCCCAGCTACTGGGCTGTCTCCAGCTCTCAATGGGAAACACATGTGTCAAGCACAGACGCGCTCCCCTGCCCCAGTGCCCATGCGTCTGCTGGGCTCACACAACCACAGAGGCAAGGGCTTCTGGAGCCAATGCTGATTTCTCAGCCATTCTCACACGGCCTCTGCTAGAAGCGAGTCTCCTCTATGCTGCCCCTTCTCAGCTTTCTCCTTCCTCTCACAGTCCCCAGCTGAGGACCCAGGTTAGCTCCCCCAACTCCCCGACTCTTGCCAGTCCTGATTATAAGCCTATTACAACTGCGAGATGGGAATTCTGATTTGATCTCCCTATCTGCCATTGCCTCTGTCTTTGCTCAACATTTCAATTGTTGGAGGGGGAACAATATTTTTAGCATTTTCAGACTGGTTCGGTACTTCTGAGATGTTCCCTCATCCTGATGTGTGCATCTTTTACTGATGTCACCAAAAATACTGCAATTATTTTTCAGGCATTTTTGTGGCTCTCTGCTCTATAAGATGCTGGTCTGAAAATGTAACATTTGTATGCTGGTTTAATGGGTGTTGTGTAACGCAGACTGTGTGATATTTTCTATAACAAAGTAGAAAGGAGAAAAAAAATGTACTTTTTATCAGGATGTGTCCTAATTCTCTGCACCTGTGATTATTTCTGGATGGCACTCCATCAATGTCTTAGGTACATTCTCCTGGACCCTGTGGTCTACCTTTCCATAAAACACTAAAGGAAATTTCTAAAGATATGAAGAGGACACCCCTCTTCTCCCACACTGAAAACCCCTTATCTAAAAAGCCAAAGCTAATCTGTCAAAAGTAACATTGTAGAATAAGGTGATTTAAAGAGAAAGCCTCATTTATTCTGAGCTTTTTTTTTTTTTCTTTCTTTTTTTGGGGGTATGAATATTGTACTTCCAAAATCATATCCCACTGGCAACATATTTTGAAGAACTGGCTTACCAGATTTTAAAAGTGCTGTGTGTTCCTGAGGGACTGTCGTGAATAATAGATTTGGTGTGATCTGAGGTTTAGCATTAAACTGCAATGGGTTCTTTCAGGAGGATTCAACTTTTGCCTTGGGAAGCAGTGTCTGTGAAGGGTGGAGAGGGAAGGAGCATGTGTACCTGTAAGGTCAGGACACAATTATAGAATCAGAGAACTTCAGAGGAGGAAGGAATCCCAGAGATGATCCGATACAAATTGTATCAACCCTTCATTTTGCAAAGGGAGACGGAGGTCCACATGATGAAATGACTTGTCCAGAGGTGCAAAAGACTCTTAATGTTATAACTGAGGCCAGAAAGTAGGATTTGGGTGAATTTTCCATGTGTTTTCTCTATCCTGGCATCATTTGGGAAAGGCAGGATCATCTAACCTTCACAAGAGGAGGCTTATAATCCGATGGCCTGGATCTAATCTTAGCTCTGTCTCTTAAAGGCTGTGAATCGTGATTAGTTTGCTTGACTTTTCTGGGCCTCAGTTTTCTCATCTTTAAAATGGGGATAACAACAAACTCTACCTTACAGAATTATTAGAATTTGATGAGATAATTCATGCAAACTATTAGAGTGCATATAAATACATTTTGGTTTACTTTTCCTTTTATTGAATTGAGCAAAAATCAGACTCTTTCTCTCACTGAAAAGCAAAATTGTACTCTCACATTTAGAATCAGCTATCTGGCACTTTTCTGCCAACAACCCTTTACATAATAGGGGTCTACCACCTTAAGCATAGACAAGCGCCCTAATGCTGTACTGGAACATTAGCCAACCACATGACTACTCTTCACTTATTCTCTACACATAACACTGAAGTCTTTCCTCAAGATTAACTCACAGGCAAGGTAAACAGTGAGACCAAATTTGCAGTCAGTTATACGAGGCTGAACAAAGTGCTATTTGCAGAGAACTGGACCTTCTCTCCAAACCTTAAGTGCTCAAGATTACCATTCTAAAAATAGAAGACCATTAACAATCGCAATTCCCATGTTTGGCAATGGGCAATGCTCTAAATTAACAGCAACAACTACAAAATAAAATCCCCTAAGTCAAGGAAGAAATCCTACTGAGGAAATGGTGACTACAAATTCTAAAGAATCAGATTTCTGTCTGGGGTTCTAGAGCCTTTGTTTCGAAAGAAATCATAGCAAGTGGTTCATGAACTCATTAATCATGTCGACGGGCCCAACTTCTTTTGGGGAAAAAAAGAGGTAGAGTAGTTCTTTTAAAATAAAACAATGGCAAAACAAAAGCAAAAATCATAAAACAACTGGAAAAACCAAGGTCAGACTTTATACAAAGGCAGAAAATGATGATTTAATCCAAAGGACACACTGCTTTGAGACACGCAACGTCTCTTCACAGACTAACTACCTGGCTCCTTTCAACTTGTCTATTTGAAGAGGGATAACTCACTATGAGACACCATTCATCACTACGAGCTGGAAAATTCTAAAAAGTTACTTACTTCTTCTAATGTTAAGAAAAAGTATACAAAACTTGAATTATCAGACCAGCAAGTGGTCACATTCTGTCAAACTCATATGTGGCAATTGTTTAACATGCCCTCTTAATTATTTAGTGGAAATGTGCTTTGTTTGATACATTGCTGACAACTGAACAAAGATCCCAAACATCACCCGAAGGGGCTTTTAAAATAACCAGAGGTAGGAGCCCCAAATCAAATAGATTTTGATTCTGTGGGAATGGGATAGGAACCAGGTAATAGTATTTTGTTTTGAGCTCTATACCACCCACAAAATGATTTTGCCAAAACCAAAATGATTTTAGTATGAGCCAGACCTAAGAATCACTAAGGTAGAGTGGTAGCCTAACTTTTCCAGCATAAACCAAATAGTGTCACTCCGTGCACTCAAATCCTTAGACGGCTTGCCATGGCTTGAAAGGGGAAAACGGCCGCCATCACTAAGACTTGAAAGGCCTGGCTTGATCTGGCCCCTTGTCTACATCCTCAGTCTCATCTGCTGTCAGTCTCCCTCTTCTTCCAGTGCTTCAAAGAAATCATGTATCTTTCTACTTGAAAATCTTAAAAAAAAAAAAAAGCTACTCTCTCCTGAAAATACAGCTCCACTCTTATGTTTTCTTCTACTTAACTACTATTTAAATTCATATTCTGTTATCATTTTCTCTAGGATTCAGGTATCTGAGCCACAGAACTAAAAATTCCCTGTTATATACATCCCCAAACTTGCACTCATAGATGTGATTATGTATTTATCTGTATTTTTGTTTAAGTCATGTCAATCTTTCCTGCTAAAACATAAATATTCTCCTTCAGGCCTGAAAATAGCCTTGCTTTCTCCCTACTGTATCCTAGTTCTGTGCATACTGCATAGCTTTTAGGAAGTATACAATAGATACTTTCAAGTAAGTGAATGCAGTTTTTTAATCCAAATCAGGGATATGCATCTAACTCCATTGTTTTTTAAATCTCAAATTTTCAAACTTCATTTAATTCTTCTGACATAATATTATATTGTCCTCAGAATACTGAGTTTTTCTATAAGGTGTAAATATTTTTAGAAACTAATAAACCATCCACATATTTATCTAAAAGACTGTGAGAAATTATCAAGTAAAGTGCCTGACAAAGCCCTTAAGGCCTCAGGTACAGGTACAGTTACCATGCTCAAGCTTGTACTGCTTGCTAAATGATGGGCCAATAAAAGCAGATATGAAGTATTAGGGAAATGAACACTGGCTTTATTCAGAAAACCAGCATACCAAGAAGATGATGGACTAGTGTCCCAGAAAACCATCCTATCAATAAAGTTGTGTACACATACAAAATGGAATATTACTCAGCCATAAAAAGAAATACACTTGACTCAGTTCTAATAAGATAGATGAACGTAAAACCTATTATACAACGTGAAGTAAGCCATAAAGAGAGAAGCAAGTATCGTGTGCAGGATATAGAAAGATGGCACTGATGAGCCGATCTGCAGGGCAGCAGTAGAGATGCAGACAGAGAGAACAGGCTTGCAGACACAGCGGGGGGAGGAGAAGGTGGGGCAAATTGAAAGAGCAGCCTGGACACGCATGCACTACCATATGAAAAATTAGAAAGCCAGTAGAAATTTGCTGTATGGTGCAGGAAACTCAAAAACAGCCCTCTGTGACAATTNCCTGCCCTGTGCTATGGGTCAGCACAGACCCCTCCACCCAGAACACTGCTCTGTGTCCTGTCCTTTCTATAGGTTAAGTCCTCAGATCATCTAGGTTTTATCTGCACCACTTAACAACCTCATCGCTTTGCATATTGTTCGTCTAAGTGAGAGTTCTCCTCCAGGGCATGCTCACCACATGCCCCATGCCAGGCCTTTCCTTCATTTACAGCAGGCAGGAGGACAGTGGTCCCCTTAGCTCTGCACTGGAGAAGAATGGACTCAGAGGGGTGAAGTGACTTGCTCAAGGTGGCATGGTTAGTGAGAGGCAGAGGTGGGATTCGAACCTAGGGTTGCCCAGCCCAGGACCCGTCACACGGGCCATGCTGCCTCCTCCCAACACCTTGCTTTGCAGCAGTCAGGGTATGGGTCTGATTTCCCCCGAGAGAGCAAGAGCCGAGGGGCAAGGGTCTCAGCTGCTTCTGACTTGTCCCTCGCACCTTTCCTGGGGGCTTGCAGAAATGATGGAGTCAATGAGGATGCCATAGTCAAGTGAGTTGCTCCAAACGCTGCCAAGCCAGAGGTGTAGCATGTGTGCTCTCATTGAATCCTCACGGCAACTCATAAAGGAGGCCCCCTTACAGCTGTTTTAGGGATGAGAAAAACAAGACCAGAGAATCGGCAAACTCACCCCAGGTTTCCCATCCAGCCAGGGACAGGCAGAGTGGAGCTGGAGCCGGGAGTCTGACTGATTCCACACCCAGGCCCCTCCTTCTGAAGAGCTCTGCCCACAAATCACACTCTCCCCACCTACTGTCCCAGGCCCAGCCCAATTGCTGCTTCCTCCAGAAGTTCCCATCAACCCATCCAGACTTGTAGATCAATGCTCCTGCCCTGCTCCACCTGGCCCAGGGGCCTCCAAGAGGAGGGGGTTTAGAGGAAACAAACAGACTGAGAAAGCCAAGGAACCAAGGCCCAAAGAGAAGGAGGCTGGGACTGGTCCAACTCCTGTATCTGCTGCTGGCAGGGGGTTGGGATCAGGCAGCACAGGATGGGTGGGCCAAGTCGAGGGCCCCCAGGTCAGATTGGCACAGGCCTTGGTGAGCAGCTAACCCTGTAGGCCACAGGCGCTGATCACTGCTGGCTGATGCTGTGCGGTCCTCCTCTGCTGAAGGCCAGGAGCCACCACCTTCCTCCACCTACTCTACTACCTAGTAGAGGCAGGCTCAGTCCCAGATGCACAGCAAACTGGAAAGGGTTGGTTCCCAGGGGGCCAAGCTCAGACCCAGGCTCCCCTCCCAGTCGAGCCCAGCTGAGCCAGGCCTGCCCCCACCCCCAAGCCCTCTCCTTGCAGCAGCCTCCATCTTCCCAGCTCAGGGAGCCTTGAGTGAACAGAAAGGACTACCACACCCTACCCTTCCAGAGAAAACACGATCCAGGAGACAAAAAAGTGGTGTGCGAGGGCAGAGGAGAGAGAACTTCCCCCAACCCGTGCCTCTCCCACAAGTAGAGTGGGGTCTAGTCTATCTCAGGGTCCCCAGCACCCAGCCCCGGTGTACCAAGTTGCTTCAGTCATGTCCAGCTCTGTGTGACCCCATGGACTGTAGCCCTCCAGGCTCCTCTGTCCATGGATTCTCCAGGCAAGAATACTGGAGTGGGTTGCCATGCTCTCTTCCAAGGGATCTTCCCAACCCAGGGATTGAACCCACATCTCTTGCATCTTCTTTACCACTTATGCCACCTGGAAAGCCCAGATATAGCCTTTCCTCTTGGTTCTGTGGCAGCCTGTGGCCAGAGCTGTTCCCATCCTCTCCAGACTCAGCAGAGGTCATCACCCAGGAGGGCTCCCACAATCCAAATCCACCTCACATTTTACTCCACCAGGCATGCCAGGAGATGAATTCTAGATTTGTCTAGGACTCAGATTCCTTGAGACCCTAGATCCCAGATCTAGAGAGTGGTTTCTGGAGGAAGCAAGGAAAGGAAAGAGGGAGGTAGTGGAGCCTGTGGGTGAAAAGGGAGATGAAACTCAAATGTGTTAGATCCAAGAGGCAAAATATTCCATTGAGTGCCAGGAGAACATAGAGCCTAAAAGAGAGNGGTGTTGCAAATTTTTGGTGGCAGAATCCCTTGCGTTTGCTGCTCTCCTCTTAGGCCTGGTCACATTATTCCTCCAGACTTCCTACAAGACAAAGATTATGCCCTGTCCTACAACTTTCTGTCTCTATTGTAACGGAAAAATAGTATACCTTTAAAGGTCAGAGGCCTGAAAATGGGCTCTTCTGTGTATTACAGGCTTTAGGCAACATTCCTCTACAAAGGCACAAAGCCAGCACGACGAAGCACAGGCAGCAGAGCACAAGTGCCAAGTCACTTCCGTCCCATCCGACCCTGTGAGACCCCATGGCCTGTCGCCCACCAGCTTCCTCTGTCCATGGGATTCTCCAGGCAAGAATACTAGAGTGGGTTGCCGTTTCCTTCTCCAACAGAGCACAAGAGTTAGAGCTAAATGAATATATACAATATGCAATCAGGTTTGGTCTTCTCTGTTATAGTAGCATGCTTATGATTATTGAGTAGAGGAATCTGCTGTGCCAGTTACTTGAGAGGCAGGCTGAGTGGAGATGAAGTCTTATAGAGGCACGAAGTACTCAAGGCACAAGTGAGGAGAGAGGCACTGGCCAGGACCCTTCTGGCTACAGCAGTCAAATCAGCCTTACGAGAAAAGCTGAGGCTCCTAAATCATACTACTCTAACCCCAAGCGAATCTTAAGGTGGGATGGAGTGTAGCAGTTAAAATATAACCAAGGCTCTATCTTCTTGTCTCGACTTCATTCTCAGTTTTGCTTGCTCCACTAGGCAGTAGGATGTCCACAGGTGGTCCCAAGCTCATTGTCACAGGGCAAATAAAAGATATTTTTCAGAAAGGATGTTAGGTATGCCAGTTTGAACCACAAGGTTATCCCTGAACAAACCTCTATGACAAGGGGTTTGAGACCTGGGTTGCAAAGATCCCTTGGAGGATGGCATGGCAATCCACTCTTGTATTCTTGCCAGGAGCACCCCCACAGACAGAGGAGGGCGGTGGGCTACACAGTCCATTTGGCCGCAAAGAGTGGGACACGACTGAGTGACTAAGCACAGCACGTGAGACTGTGTGGCCCACATTTGGCTCATGTGACAACCCTGGAAAATAAAGGGAAGGAATCAGCTCCATCTCCAGCATGTGAACTAGCAGGCGAGTTGGGAAAGTCAGGAACATCCCCCAAAGAAGGGAATGGCTAATCACTCCAGTATTCCCTTCTGAAGAATTCCATGGACAGAAGAGCCTGGAAGGCTACAGTCCGTGGGACTGCAAAGAGTCAGACATGACTGAACAACGACCACTTTCACTTTCAAAGCACTCCAAAAAAAGTATGGTGTAAACTATGATGATATGGCACTAAGATATATTCATAATCTTGCCAAGGGAAGGTTCTTTAAGGAATATGAAGAGGCAATATTTTAACCAAAGGACAGAAAAAGTATTTTCTATGTACAAGCCCAGAGCAGCTGAATTAGAGTTAAACTAATGGCAGACAATTAGAACAGTAACATTATACCAGCCTTTCATTTAAGGGTTCACTTCACAGAGAATACCTGATGGGAAATGATACTCACTCTGCTTTAGCTCTTCAAAACAGGCAGAGCAAATCCAATCCTGCTTTTCAATGGACAAGGGCAAAATTATCTGGTTGACTTTGAAGAGACTTTTTTTCATGGAGGGAATCTGGACCAGAAAGTTTGGCTCAGAGACAAATCACTGACCCACAGTTTTCAGAATATCTCCACTGGCCAGAGATAATGTCTAAGCTGAAGTCATTTTCTGTTTTGGAAATTTAAATGTAAAGTACACAATGAAGGATTCTCAAGTTAATCATTACTCTGAAGAGGAATTGACACATTTGGTAATTTAATGTGATGAGTAATGAAACACATTAAAACACGTATTTTCTAAAGAAGTTAATTAAACAGTGAAAAGCAAATACTGGTATAGATGGTTCCATTCATTCTTTCATTTTAAGCACAAAACATTGATCAAGTCTTTCAAATTTCATTTTGGTCCACAATTTCTCATTGTATTACAGCTTGCTGAAAGTAAAACTCTTGAAATATCACATTTTTATTTGGAAATAAAATTTATGGATCAATAAAAATGGGCCTGATGCCATGATAGGCATTTCATGCTATGCAGAAATAAATAAAACCTGTACTTGAAAAAATGATAGCATCACTCATCTTTGTTTTTACAGTCACATCAGTGCTCAATGATACAAAACTTAACACTGGATTCAGGAATCCCAAACTAATTATAAGCCTTCTGAATGACTATTTCTGCTTCAAAGCAAAGGCCAAGCCTCAAAATTCAACCCCTAAAACCAGCACATACACACACACACACACAAAACACCAAAAACTGCCAAGGAAAGAAAATGTATTTCAAGTCATTTCCTCTTTAAAAGGAGTTCATTCATATATGTGAAAGATATATAATTGAGCAAATCTACCAGTACCATGAGTGAGTGAAAGTCACTCAGCCATGTCCAACTCTTTGCAACACTATGGATTATACAGTCCATGGAATTCTCTAGGCCAGAATACTGAAGTGGATGGCCTTTCCCTTCTCTAGGGGATCTTCCCAACCCAGGGATCAAACCCAGGTCTCCTGCATTGCAGGTGAATTATTTACCATGTGAGACACAATGGTGTATGGCATATAATAGTTGCTTAATAAACATTTAGCATTTGATTAATAACGAACAGTGCTGTTAATAAGAAATATTTCATCATTGCGAACCAAACAGAAGCTGAGGAAGTTTGTCACCACTGAACCTGCCTTATAAGAAATATTGGAGGTTTCTAGTTGAAATGAAAGAAGCCTACTTAACATTAAAAATTAAAAGTATAAAAATTACTGGTAAAGATAAATATACAGTCATATTCAGAATACTCTAATACTGAAATGGTGGTACATAAATCCTTTTAACTCTGGTTTCAAAATTAAAATGCAAATGCATTAAAAACTACAACAACAGTAATTTGTTAATGGATAAAACAATATTGAAAATGTAAAGTATGACATAAAAACAATGAAATTGGGGAAGAGAAAAGTAAATGTGTAGAGTGATTTTGTATGCAATTAAAGTTAAGTAGTTATCAGCTTAAAATAGAATTTCGCACTTGTAAGATGTTTTATGTAACCTTCATGATAACCACAAAATGAAAAACATGAAGGGCTCCAGGCTGAAAGTGAAGGGATGTGAAAAGATAGTCGATGCAAATGGTAATCAAAAGACAGCTGAAGCAACTACACTCATATCAGACAAAATGGACTTTCAGTCAAAATCCATGACAGGAGACAAAAAGGTCATTGTATAATGATAAACAGGACTATTCATCAACAGGATATAACAGTTGTAAATGTCTATTCTCATCATTGGAATATTTAAATATATAGAGCTAGTATTAACACAACTCAAGGGAGAAACTGTAATAGTAGGGGGCTTCAATAACCCACTTTCAACAATGACTACATCCCCCAGAACAACAACAAAAAAAAAAATCAGAAAAAAAAAAGCAGTTTTGAAAAAGATTACAGACCAAATGACCCTAACAGACATACAGAGAACATTCCATACAAGAGTATCAGAATACATACATTTCTCATGTGTACATAGCACAATGTCAGGGTAAGTCAGATACTGGGCCACAAAACAAGTCTTAGCAAATTTAAGACTGAAACCATACCAAGGATTTTTTTTCTGAGTACAGTGTTATGAAATTAAAAGTCAATAATAGGAAAAAAGCTGAAAAATTCACGAATATTCTTTAACAACCAATGGGCCAAGAAAGGAAACAAAAGGGAAATCAAAAAGCAATTTAAGACAAACAACAATGAAACACAACACACTAAAACTTATGGAATGTGGCAAGGCACTTCTAAGAGGAAAATTTACAGTGATAAAGGGAAAAAAAATCTAAAGTAAACTACCTAACTTTATACCCAAGTTACCAGAAAAAGAACAAACTAAGCCTAAAGTTAATAGAAGAAGGTAAATAATAATGATCAGAAAAGAAATAAAGGAAAGAGAGAGCAGAAAAACAGAAAAGAACAACAAATTAAGAGTTTCTGTTTATGATAAACACAACTGACAAATCCATTGCTACACAAACAAAGAAAAAAAAAGAGACACAAATAAATAAAATTATAAACCAAAGAGGATACAGCTTATACCACAGATACACAAAGGATCAAAGGAGACCACTATGAATAATTATATGCCAAAAATTTGACAGCCTAGAAGAGATAAATAATTCCCAGAAAGATACAATCTACCAAGACTGAATCATGAAGAAAGAGAAAGTCTGAACAAAATAATTACTAGTAAGAAGACTGAAGCAAGAAATAAAAAACCTTGAACAAAGGAAAGTCCAGGACCAAATGGCTTCAGGGGTGAATTCTACCAAGCAGTCAGAAAAAAATGAATGTCAGCCCTTTCCAAACAATTGAAGAGGTGGAAACAATTCCAAATGCATTTTACAAAGCTAGCGTATCAAAANCCAGGACCAAATGGCTTCAGGGGTGAATTCTACCAAGCAGTCAGAAAAAAATGAATGTCAGCCCTTTCCAAACAATTGAAGAGGTGGAAACAATTCCAAATGCATTTTACAAAGCTAGCGTATCAAAAACAAATAAGGACACTACAGGAAAATTACAGCCCAATGTCCCTGATAATGGCTTCCCAGATGGCGCTAGTGGTAAAATAACCCACCTGCCAATGCAGGAGACATAAGAGACACAGCGTCCATCCCTAGGTTGGGAAGATCCCCTGGAGGAGGACACGGCAACCCATTGCTGTATTCTTGCCAGAGAATTCCATGGATAAAGGACCCTAGGGGGCTTTACTCCAGAGGGTCGCAAAGAGTCAGGCATGACTAAAGCAACTTACCACACACATACGCATCACTGAAAAACACAGATGTGAAAATTCTCAACAAAACACTAGCAAACTGAACTTAAGAGCACATCAAAAGGATCATACATCAGGATCAAGAAGAATTCATCCCTGGGATGTAAGAATACTTTGACATATGCAAATAAATGAATGTTATGCACCACTTTAACAAAAAGAAGGGCAAAAAGCATATAATAATCTCAACAGATACAGGGGAAAAGCATCCAATGAAAAGTTAACATGTTTTCATGATCAAAAACTCCCAACAAACTAGGTAGAGAAGAAGGGATGTAAAGAACCTACCTCCACTTAATAAAGACCATATAAAACAAATCTTCAGGAAGCATCACACTCAACAGTGAAAAGCTAGATTGCATGTAAGTCCACTTCAATGTATCACTGGAAGTCCTAGTCAGAGCAATCAAGCAAGAAAGACAACCAAAAAGCATACAGAATGGAAAGGAAGATGTTAAATAGCTTCTGTATGCAGGTAATGTGATTCTATACAAAGAAAACTAAAGAGTTCACCAAAAATTCAGTTAAATTGCAGTATACAAAAATAAGTATATGAAGATCAATTGCATTTACAATACTCTAAAAATTTCAGGATATGATTCATTGTATCATTTCTTCACTGGCTTGGGTGATTTCTGCTGGAAATCACTTTCTGAAATGCAACTATTGTTCCATGGTGCATTGTCTGGTTATCTACTTCTCGCCTTACTTTCTCTTAAGCAATCAGGAGGTCCTTTTTTAGAACCTGTGTACATGTTAGTAAAAGATAAATGGAAATAGATAAGGCTATTAAAAAATTAAAACATAGGTCCCCAAACAAAATATTACCATTCTAAGTTAAACTTTAACCCTGCCCTTAACAGAGCAAGAAATTATTGACTATCTGCTGGAATGGATGGGAGTAGAACACGTCAGTAATTTCAGTGGATAACATGGTTCAGTGGCAAGGCAATTTTCCCCAATGTTTCCATCTTGATCGGCATCAAGAGTCTTTTAATATCCTGATCCTCATTCTCCTGTAACTAGAGAAAACTGTTAGAACCAACAGACTCTGCCTGAACTGGCTGAACTACATTATTATCCTATCCTAAAGCAGAATATGGATTGTTGTTCATAGAAATAGACTTCATATAAAACATACTTAGTGGCTGTAGCAACAACATTTACTGCTCACTCTCAAAATCAGGAAGCAGGGAGAAACATAACTATTAAATGGATGAGAACAAAAATGCAAAAGTCAGCAAAAAAAGACAGATTGATTACCTGACACGTATAGTCAATTCTAACTATACTATGTTGGCACATCTAATAAAGAAAGAAAGAACGGAACATCTAAAACGTCCTCCATGGATGCAAAAGATGAAAATCACAGAAAGGGAAAAAGTGGGCAAAATTCACTCAGGCATTGCAAGAGGGAGTTTTAACATTGGACTCCACTTAAGCAGCTGTTCCATGCAAGGAACAGAGAGAGATACAGTAGATACAACAGATGGGGTTCATCACTCTCAAGGCATTTATGCCCTTCACTACTGACAGGAAAGTTGGGCTGACTTAGCCTGATTCTGTTAAATTCTTTTTATCAAACTTTTTGTTTGGATTTCAAGTACATTATCTTTTTCATTGCTTGTGTGCTAAGCTGCTTCAGTCCTGTCTAACTATTTGCGATGCTATGGATAGCAGCTTGCCAAGCTCCTCTATCCATGGCATTCTCCAGGCAAGAATACTGGAGTGGGTTGCCTTGCTCTCCTCCAGGTGATTGTCCCAAACCAGGAATGGAACCCACATCCCTTATGTCTCCTGCACTGGCATATGGGCAAGCTAAGTCACTTCAGTCATGCCTGACTCTATGCGACCCTACGGACTATTATCGCTTGCCAGGCTCCTCTGTCCATAGGATTCTCCAGGCAAGAATACTGGAGTGGAGTACCATGCCTTCTCCCTACATTGGCAGGCAGGTTCTTTACCACTAGCGCCACCGAGGAAGCCCCACCTTTCTCATCTGTTTTTGTCGCTGCTGTTCAGTCTCTCAGTCGTGTCTCGTTGTGACCCCATGGACTGCAGCATACCAGGCTTCCCTGTCCTTCACCATCTCCCAGAGCTTGCTCAAACTCAAGTCCATTGAGTCAGTGATACCATCCAACCATCTCATCCTCTGTCGTCCACTTCTCCTCCTACCTTTAATCTTTCCCAGCATCAGGGTCTTTNGTCCTTCACCATCTCCCAGAGCTTGCTCAAACTCAAGTCCATTGAGTCAGTGATACCATCCAACCATCTCATCCTCTGTCGTCCACTTCTCCTCCTACCTTTAATCTTTCCCAGCATCAGGGTCTTTTCTAATGAGTCAGCTCTATGCCTAAGATGGCCATAGTACTGGAGCTACAGATTCAGTATCAGTCCTTCCAATAAATATTCAGGACTGAGTTCCTTTTGGATTGACTGGTTGGATCTCCTTGCAGTCCAAGGGACTCTCAAAAAAAAACAAAACAAAAAAACCCAAAACCAAAGTTAAAAAGCATCACTTCTTTGGTGCTCAGTTTTCTTTATGGTCCAACTCTCACTTCCATACATTACTACCGGAAAAACCACAGGTTTAACTGTATGGATCTCTTCAGCAAAGTAATGTCTCTGCTTTTTAATGTGTTGTTTAGGTTTGTCATAGCTTTTCTTCCAAGGAGCAAGCATCTTTTACTTTCATGTCTACAGTAGTGATATTGGAGCACAAGAAGATAAAAAGTCTGTCACTGTTTCCATTGTTTCCCCATCTATTTGCCATGAAGTGATGAGACCAGATGCCATGATCTTAGTTTTCTGAATATTGAGCTTTAAGCCAGTTTTTTTCACTCTCCTCTTTCACTTTCATCAAGTCTCTTTAGCTCCTCTTTGCTTTCTGCCATAAGGGTGGTGTC
>SJYV01049578.1:473097-750866 GCA_006410875.1 Neotragus pygmaeus
ACCCAGGTCCCAAACCTAGGTCTCAAACCCAGGTCTCCCACATTGCGGGCAGGTTCTTTAGGTACAGAGCTACCAGGGAAGCCCGAGAAAGTAGTATTCAATACTATTCCTCTATGTGTGCTCAGGCGCTCGGTTGTGTCTGACTCTTGGACCATTTGGACTGTAACCCACTAGGCTCCTCTGTCCGTAGGATTTTTCAGGCAAGAATGCTGGAGTAGATTGCCATTTCCTCCTCCGGGGGATCTTCCCAACCCAGGGACTGGATCCATATTTCTTGTGCCTCCTGCCATTGCAAAGGGATTCTTTACCCCCTGAGCCTTTGGGAAAGAATATTCAATACCAATTCTTCTACAGATCTTCCTTTATTACCAACTGGATCCAGGATTCCAATATCACACATCTGGGTTTTGGCCATCACTTTCTGTCTCTCTGCCTCCTCTTAGTCCCTCAGCAATACACTCTCTAGACAGTATTCGCCTCTGTGTTCAGATAAACTATTTAAAGCTTCTGTTTCTCTTACAGATTCCTAACAGGAATTAAAAGGCACTGGATGATCTCCATTTTATACCTTCTGCATGACATTCTGGAAACAGTTTACAGGTCCCTTCTTATATAAACACTTCTCTTTGTCCATTTTCCTCTGGACCCAGCTCTATCTTAAGCCTTCTGTTACATGCTCCACAACATTCTTAGAATTGTTTCTTGTCACACGACTTGCCATTTTTTGTCATTACTGTTCATTCAACCTGTGAATGTTCATCTAAATTGTCAGCCCTTGAGGACAAGCATTGCGTCTGTCTGTTCATTCATTGTAGCCAGAGCCATGTCACCACTTGGGGCAGAGTAGATGCTACAGTCATTGCTGGATAGAGGAAGGAGGAAGGTGAGAAAGGCAGTACCAGAAGTCATGCCAGAAAATTCTAGTGGTAGAGACAGTACCTGTCTCTTATACACATCTTTACTAAACTCTTAGGTAGTAAGTGCTCAAATATCACCAGACATTACTCAATTCTGCACAAAAAGGATTATTTTTGTTTTACTCATCCTATCTTAAAACATTTAGAACATCTGCATTATTTGGTAGCAAAAGTCTACTGCCAGTGTGAACCAGCCTACCATTATTTTAACTATTAATAATTTCCTAGTGATGAAATTATTACAATTCCATTTCATTATGATGTACTGGATACATTTATATTCTTAAGCTCATTTTTATAGCTATATGTAACAGAGCAGGGTCATTCTAGCTTACATTAAGTAAGAAGATAAATGTATAAAATAGGTAGCTAGTGGGAAGCTGCTGTATAGCAGAGGGAGCTCAGGTCGTTGCTGTGGTGCTCTGGAGGGATGGGATGAAGGGTGAGAGGAAGGCTCAAAAGATAGGGGATATATGTATACCAATAGCTGATTCACTTTGTTGTACAGCAGAAACTAACACAACATTGTAAAGCAGTTACAGTCCAATAAAATTTTTTTTTAAATAAGAAGGTAATAGAAGTGAAGTGAAAGTCACTCAGTCGTGTCCAACTCTTTGTAACCCCATGGACTATACAGTCCATGGAATTCTCCAGGTCAGAACACTGGATTGGGTGGCCTTTCCCTTCTCCAGGGTATCTTCCCAATCCAGGGATTGAACCCAGGTCCCAAACCTAGGTCTCAAACCCAGGTCTCCCACATTGCGGGCAGGTTCTTTAGGTACAGAGCTACCAGGGAAGCCCGAGAAAGTAGTATTCAATACTATTCCTCTATGTGTGCTCAGGCGCTCGGTTGTGTCTGACTCTTGGACCATTTGGACTGTAACCCACTAGGCTCCTCTGTCCGTAGGATTTTTCAGGCAAGAATGCTGGAGTAGATTGCCATTTCCTCCTCCGGGGGATCTTCCCAACCCAGGGACTGGATCCATATTTCTTGTGCCTCCTGCCATTGCAAAGGGATTCTTTACCCCCTGAGCCTTTGGGAAAGAATATTCAATACCAATTCTTCTACAGATCTTCCTTTATTACCAACTGGATCCAGGATTCCAATATCACACATCTGGGTTTTGGCCATCACTTTCTGTCTCTCTGCCTCCTCTTAGTCCCTCAGCAATACACTCTCTAGACAGTATTCGCCTCTGTGTTCAGATAAACTATTTAAAGCTTCTGTTTCTCTTACAGATTCCTAACAGGAATTAAAAGGCACTGGATGATCTCCATTTTATACCTTCTGCATGACATTCTGGAAACAGTTTACAGGTCCCTTCTTATATAAACACTTCTCTTTGTCCATTTTCCTCTGGACCCAGCTCTATCTTAAGCCTTCTGTTACATGCTCCACAACATTCTTAGAATTGTTTCTTGTCACACGACTTGCCATTTTTTGTCATTACTGTTCATTCAACCTGTGAATGTTCATCTAAATTGTCAGCCCTTGAGGACAAGCATTGCGTCTGTCTGTTCATTCATTGTAGCCAGAGCCATGTCACCACTTGGGGCAGAGTAGATGCTACAGTCATTGCTGGATAGAGGAAGGAGGAAGGTGAGAAAGGCAGTACCAGAAGTCATGCCAGAAAATTCTAGTGGTAGAGACAGTACTTGTGAATTGAAGCACTTAAAACAAAACAATATTTATAACGTACTTCATAAGTTGGATTCATAAAATTTATAACGAATTGAAGCACTTAAAACAAAACAATATTTATAACGTACTTCATAAGTTGGATTCATAAAATTTAATCTTAAAAATGTTAACCTGTGCTCTGTTTAAATACTTAAAGTGCTTATTGACCAGTGTAACTTCCATTTAAAGCTTACTCTCAGGTTTGGTCTTTGTAGACTGTTTCAGGAGACAGAAACTTTTAACTGCCATGTTAACTAATACCTTGAATATCACATCCTAGAAGTTCAATCAAAATAAACTCCTCAAAATTAATTATCTTCCACAAGACTTAGCCTTCTGTTTGCTTAATATGTATTTTTGAGTAAACTGGATTTTTTCTTAAAAACTCTTTGCTGTAACTAATTATGGAAAACTTGAGACATCTCATCACTAACTCAATAATTCAGGTTAGCTCTGTTCAGTTCAGTCGCTCAGTCGTGTCTGACTCTTTGCGACCCCATGAATTGCAGCACGCCAGGCCTCCCTGTTCATCACCAACTCCTGGAGTTCACTCAGACTCACGTCCATCGAGTCCATGATGCCATCCAGCCACCTCATCCTCGGTCGTCCCCTTCTCCTCCTGCTCCCCATCCCTCCCAGCAACAGAGCCTTTTCCAATGAGTCCACTCTTCGCATGAGGTGGCCAAAGTACTCGAGTTTCAGCTTTAGCATCATTCCTTCCAAAGAAATCTGAACTGCAATTTCTGGAGAGTTTCAGAAAATATTAAATAAACTTTTCAGGATGTACAAAAAGACAATGTTATATCAGACACCTAAATATTTAATAGAAAAATATCAGAATGCCATGGGCTATGCTCGATTTCTTGTGTACATTTTCAAAGACGCCAAACTGAATAGCATTTACAAATTCAATAAAGAGCTGTATTAGCTGTATTAGCAGGGAAAACAAGCATTTGAACATGAAGTGTGCATTTAGAAAAACTATTCTTGAGACTGATTAAATGGAGATAGCTACTACCCTCACAGTCTATCTTCCCAGTACCCTAAAATGGTATTAGCCAGCTGTAGTCATTATTGAAATAACAACATCCAGCAGCCTTTAAGACTCAAGTAGCTTTACTACCTCAAATCTGATTGCTCACAGACATTCTGAGGTACTCTGGGGGACTTCAGGAAACTTGATCTTAAAGGATATTACATTTTGTAACAAAAACTGAAGATGCTTAGAATCTTTTCATTAACATAACTTTACATATAATCCTAGCAGCCAACATTGTGTCCACTGTGCACCAGGGGCTTGAATTACAGTATTTCTCTTTATCACACAAAAACCCTGTGTGGTAGTGTTATCTCAGATTGGTATCTATTTTTTTGGTAGAGTCAGCTACTGAACATCTTAGGCTTTGTACATTGCACAGTTTGTTGCAGTTTCTCAGCCATGTAATTACAACTGCGAGTAGCCACAGACATAGGATGGGTATGTCGCATTCCAGTGAAACATTTTCTGAACACAGACTTGTGAACTGTATACACTTTGTGTACTTTGTGAAGTATTATTTTTCCTTTTTTTGTTTGCTTTCAATTATTTAAAAACATAAAAACCATTCTTAGCTCATGAGCCTTATTAAAATAGGTAATAGGCCAGATATGGCCCGGGGTTGGGGGGAGCATAGTTTGTCAACCTCTGAAGTATCTAAATATTTCAAGGCAGGGAATTATTGCTCAAGGAGATAGCTCCTAGAAGGTACAGATCCAGTTCTGACTCTAAGGGCCTTTCTCCTTTCAATTCCCATGTCTCTGTGTCATCATTATATCCAATGTAAAGGCTAAAATCTTCCTTTAAAGGACCTTAAAATGACTGACAAGTAGATTAGGCTTGAGTTGATATGTTTCTTATTTAAGTAACACTAAATTCAACTACAGATTATTACCTTCAGTGGAGCTTTTTAGTCTCATTTGGAAGGGAAGTGATTCTGGCAAATCAAAACTAATAAATTATGCCTGTAATTACTCACTGGTCCTTAAAATGAAAACAAGTTAGTTTTCCTATTACTGTGTTTTTTATTTTTATATTCTAGGACTGGCAAATGACTTTGTGTTCTTGTTAAAACTAGAGACTGTTGCAGCCAGCTTCTGGAGAAGAGGTGAGAGAGAAAGGAAAAGAAGGTGTAAGAAATAAAGAATAAATTATGTTCTATGTTAAAATTTTCTTTTAAATTTAAATCTTTCAAATGATCTCACCCATTTCTTAGAAGAGATGAGGGGGACAGAAAGAAATATGAAAACAAATCTGGTTGGGAAAGAGGAGACATTGAGAGAGCTTTGTAAATAAATAAAGCTTGAAAGGAGGGAAAGAAATAAAACAGTAGTTTCCTAGACAGTGTCTATGGAGGAAAGGATCTTAGAAAATCTTCTTCCAGGGCTAGTTCAATTACAATAGATAAATAAGGAAATGGTAATAATTTCACCTGGGATTCCAAAGTGGTGCTAGTGGTAAAGAACCCATCTGCCAATGCAGGAAACGTAAGAGACTTCGGTTCTATCCCTGGATTGGGAAAATCATCTGGAGAAGAGTTCAGCAACCCACGCCAGTATTCTTGCCTGGAGAATTCCATGGCAGAGGAGCCTGGTGGACTACAGTACAAAGGACGGCAAAGGGTCAGACATACCTGAAGCAACTTAGCACAAATTAATTGCAATTTTTTTTTTAAGAGTTAACTATTCACCATGTACTGTGCTAAGTGTTTTCCACGTTTAATTTAACCTTTAGGACAGCTTTATGAGTTAGGTGCTTGAATTTTCTGTTTCATAAATAAAGAAACTGAGGTACAGAGAATTTAAGTGACTGCCCTGAATCACAGTGGAGGCAATCCCAGGGATTAACTCAGTCTTGCATAAGGATGAAGTCTGTGTCCCTAACTGCTATGCTAAACTGCTTCTTGTTCCTATTAATGAATGTGAAATTAGAGTGGTGTTATGATTTAATATTTTATATGAGTAATGGACTAATGTAATTTTAATAGTACTTTGTAATTTATAAAATGCATTTGCACACATATTGCACTTGCATTTTGCTATGTGGTAGTTTAGTATTACCTCCTTCTAAGTATATCAGTGAGGAAATTTATGTTCAAAGAAGTGATTTGTTCAAGGTCACAGAACTGGAAGCATCCAGGTAGTGGAAGAGAAAGAGCCACCTCTATCTATTTATCTGGGAACCCAGGCCTTGCCACTTACTCAAGTTTTGCACAAACAAACTCTTTCCGACTCTAGTATCCGCACATGAAAAATAGGGGTAGCTTTAACTTTTCAGTCTCTCTCAGCATAAAACAAACTAACCTGCATGAATTTCTAAAAAGATAAAACTTTTTTTTTCTTTTCTTTGGCCTGATGCTGGAAAGCTTAAAGTGACTTAAAGGATAAAAGACTAGGAGAGCAGGGTTTCCAAACAATTCTCATTGCAAAAAAGAATGAAGCAATAGAAAGAGGATCCCGAGAATGCTTTCCAAAGCTAGATAATTACATGGTGTAAAATAAGATCTGTGATGCTTGATTTTTCAGAGCTTTGCATCCAATATGTATTGTGAACCTCTAAGAGGGGACTAACACAGAGAGCATTTCCTAAGACTGTATGACCACTGCCTTTTTTTAAATGGAGCATTTTATAGGATTAATGTTCCACAGAACACAATTTCAAAAATTCCACCACGGAATAAGGTTAGTTAACAAGAACTCTCCTTGTTTTAATCAGTGCAATCTCATCAACTAATTACCTAACATCAATAATGTGCCCGTCCTGTGTTAGAAGGCCATAGTGACAGGCAAAAAAGTAAAAAGAAGAAAAAAAATGCTTACAGGGCTTTTTCTGCAGGACAAAGAAATGACATGTCATGTAAAGGAATAATACTCTAAGATCAGAAAGTGGGATCCAAGGGGCCAGTTTCTAGATTCAACCAAGTTAATCAGGGAGTGACACAGAAGTGAAGGATGAAACAAATTTCCTGGAGCTGACGGTGGCAACCTGAAACATATTTGAGAAAAAAAGTAGTGGGCTAGACACATGTTTATTTCAGAACCCTTTTCTCTTCCACTCATTTGTGGCAAAAAACTTAAGGCATTTCTTTTCGTCTTTGCTTCCATGAAATCACTAGCACAGTGACATTGCCAGTTAAAATTTTTTTATTTTTTTAGTGTGTTGGCGATACAGTGACTCTCATGAATAAAAAAGCCTCCTCTCTTTTCCTCTGGACAAATACTGAACATAACAGTGCTCTTCACGGTATACCACATAGAGCTTATTGTAAAAAATAAGCACTCCGAATCATCAACAAAACCCAGTGAAAAGAAAGTGAAAGTCACTCAGTTGTTTCCTTACTCTTTGCGACCCCATGGACTGTAGCCCGACAGGCTCCCCTGTCCATGGGATTCCCAGGCAACAATACTGGAATGGGTTGCCGTTCCTTTCTTCAGAGGATCTTCCCTATAGGGACTGGACCTGAGTCTCCTGCATTGCAGGCATATTCTTTATCATCTAAGCCATCAAGGAAGACCAGAGAAGAATAAACCCAGAGAAGCTGCCAAATTAAGTTAATGGGCAAAGAAAGTCTCTTCCATACTGGAATCCAGTGGGCAACAAGCAGCAGTCCTGGAAGTGCACATAGAATCATGTAAAAACTCTTAGTTCCACTGTTAGATGGCTTTATGCACCAAGTGATGCCTCAGAATTCTTGATTTCCTTAGCTCTTTGACAACTACTCAGCAAAGACAGGGAAAGAGAATCCAGGGGCAGAAAAGCTCCCAAGAGTTCTTCTACCCAAATGATTATTTCCAAACTGCTTCCCATCATGACAACTTCCCTGGCATACACCTGTATTTAAAAGATATTCTCTGTGGTAGATTCATGTCAATGTATGGCAAAGCCAATAGAGTATTGTAAAGTAAAATAAAGTAAAAAAATAAAAGATATTCTGAGGTTCATGACTAAGTGTCAAGATCCACCTTGTATAACTTGTATGCTTTAGGTTCTCTTAGTCCTCATGTAATATTTTAACAGTTTATTCTAACTCAAACATATGCCTGCAAATCAAGACCACTACCAGCATCACACACGGGGTCTGGAGTCTGGCATATAAAATCTCTAACCTAAAAGCAATACCAACAAAGGGCATGTGTATGTGCCTGCTCTCTCTCTCTCTCTCACACACACAGACATGTGCACTTTATCTTTGTGTGTGTGTGTGTAAAACTATGGTTCCAAGAAGATAATGTGTCCAAGGCCATCTGGCTGGTAAGAACCAAAATACAGAATCATGCCGTGATTCTGCAGACCCTACCACCTACAGTCCTTCCCCTCAGCCAGACTGCCTCCGTTTTTCAGCTTTCTGCCATAGAGATTTTAGTCTTCATTTTATTTCTCTTTGCATCCATCCTTTCAGACATTTCCACCCTACTTTCTCTCTCTAGATGTATTTCTAAGCCTTCTTACTACCTTCTAGTTCATAGTTTCATAGTGAGCTCCTGACATAAAACATTAATATATGTTGAAGGAGGAAAAAAGAAGCTATAGGAAAAAACCTCAAAGAAAGCAGCATGATCATCTTTGGGGAATGGTATACTTTCCATGTTATTTATTAAATAAGTTAATACTTGTAAATTCTTAAAACAGAGATTCAACTATTTTTTTAAAAGTCTGAGTTAGAACAACGCTAGATCAAATGGTTAACTCCTAGGCTCCAGCCCAGACCTGATGAATAGAAATATCTGGGGATAGAGCATGAGACTCTATGTTTTGATCAAGTTAAGAGATTATTTTGCACAGCAAAGTTTCAAAAACTCCATTACAGTTATGGGGGGAAAAATAATGTGCAAATTTAAAATCTTTTCTTCATACACTATGGCTGAGCCCCTCCACTTTATTTTTCTTCATTTCACTTTTTACCTGAAAATGTGCTCTGTGGTTACCCTCAGTTGTATTTTCCTTCTACAATTTAAACTCAATGAAGCACAGTTTTTTTTTTTTCCTCTCTTATTCATTGCTGTTTCTCTCTCTACTAGTACCTATTAAATGATCAATAAATGCTTGTTGAATACGTAAACAGAGGAAAGGGGACTATTCTACGTTTAGCCTCTCTCCCCAACAGACGTCCACTGATGGGTCTTGTGAACTTGCTAAATACTCCATTTTTTATCATCCTTCTTCTATATGATACCATAAGCTCAAAAGCAGTTCACATCCTTTCTTGACTTTCATCCTCACAAAATGCCCTAAGAAGTTACACATGCATACATATGAATTAACAATTCAGGAAACAGAAGCTCATAATAGTTAAATTAGCAATCCATTTCCTAAATGAAAGAAACAACTGGGATAGAATGCAACAATCTTCATTCTACAGATAATGCTTTTTCCTCACAATAGCAGATTTTCATCCTCATCAGCTACTTCTTTGTGGTTAAGCCCTGATTCTTTAAGTAGGGTCCCTCACAATCAGCATCACTTGAGAATTTGTCAGAAAGTCAAAATCAGACACAACTACTGACCTACTGGGTCAGAAACACTGAGGAGTGGTCCAGCTATTTGTTTTAACATACCTTTCAGGTGACTTTTGGTGCCAGATCAAATTAGCAAAGCGCTGAGTAGGGACAACAAACTGCTGTTAAGATGAAAAACCTATCTCTAAGGAAGGGCACACCAAGCACTGGTCACTAATAATGAACGCAGGTAAAGAAATTCAGGAGATGAGCAGGTGTCACAATGGCAGGAGACAGTGGAGTAGCATTCTTGGCACAGTCAGTCCAAAGGCGAATGTTATTTTTAAAAAAGCTAGGAAGAACGGATGCCAGAATTAGTAAGTGTCAACAAACGTTAAAGAAGAGCACGGGAGACTGATCTGTTGGTCACGCTGAATCAGCGTAGAGTTTAATTTGTGGCCAAGAAATACAACACAGTTTTTCAGTTTCCAGATACCACTTATGAATGAAATGCTTACATGGATCTTTCCTCAGGATCAATACTGATTATCATCTCTTTAATGGATTACACAGTCCTGGATAAAGACTAACCATTCTCCTGAAGACCACTGAGTGTGAATTTGTTTCCAGTTATTTAAATGTCCCTATTTTATACAAAGTTTTCTGAGGGATAATTTAAGGAAAATAGGTCTGTAGAGTCTGTTATTGGGCATAATTGGAAATGTCCTATTTCATCTTTCTAGCAATAGTCACTTAATCATCCAGAATAATTTTGGAAGTACACTATATGGACAAAGAATATCCAATGATACCACGTACATTCATCTTCAAAAAGAATATGTTTTCTTAAGATATTTACCAGTTGGATTATCTACTTTTATTTAAAAATTTAAATATGCAGTTGAATGTTCTTGGACAGTGAAGGAAGATACAAAGCATACTAATTTCTCTCTTTAGAAGAAGGAAATTTCCCTTTCCTTTCTAAGAGAAAAATAGTTTTAAGAATGGATATATATCAGACTTAGAGAATAAGAGTGAAGGATAAAAACACCTATTGGCCTAAATCAGTAAATTTTCAATGAAGTATCTAATAGTACCCAACTATATTAAAATGAATTAAGCCATCACTTGTTCAATCTATAAGGCAGTTAAATACACACTGCTGCTTTACAATTTTCCCCACTTCCAATGATAAAAACCATTATTTAACTAGGGCAGCCATGATTATATATCTAAATCATTCATTTACTCATTTGCTCATTACCAAAAGTTGGAGTGCTTAGCACAACCCAGAGACTATGCAAATTATGGAGAATATGATGTTCCATAAAATAAAAAGTCCTTCTCCTTACATATACACACTCTAGCTCTATTTTGTTGCTTCAGAAAACAAAATCACAACAAGCAAATCAAAGTATACTATATTATGCCGTACAAGCATTCACCTTGCCTTCCTCTATAGAAGCATCCTTGTTTTGCTTGGTAAGTGAGCCCTTTTTTCTTTCTGGCTTACTTGGTTTGATGGCTTGACTGCACTCCTTAGTGCTAGAAATGGTCCCATGACCAAGGGCTAGTCTGTCAACATATTCCCTTCACTGATGATTGGTTCACATCCGAAATATGACTCTGAACCATGCCAATGAGACTGACTGGTGGAGTTTATATTGGAACTACTGGGAAACATGCTTTATCTGCTGAAATTGCTAGATTTTTAGATGAGTTAAGCCTGGAACTCTTAGTTACTATAGTGAGCGTGCCTAAGGTAGAATAAGGAAATCAAGTATGGGGGAAAAAAAGTGTGGCTGACATAATTTGATCCATTTCCTGGCTCTAGTCATTCCTGAAGATGGACTTACCTCTAAATTTAAATTAGAAGGCACACATACACATCCCACATCATTTTTCCTGCCTTAGTATTTCTTTAATCTGACATTTGATATATTTTGCATATTTATTTTCTGTTAGGACCTTCCCCTTCCCTCTCCACTCCAACAAAATATAATGCTCATGAAGACCATTTCTGCCCTGCCCCTCGTCCTGGGGCATGGTCTATTTTGTTCACTACTACATCAATGCATCTAGATAGGACTGAATACATGACAGCCACTCAATAATTATTTTTCAAAAAATAAATAGGAACCATTTTGTTCCTAGCCTTCCTTTCTGTTATTCCCATCATCTCCTTTCCCACACATCCACAGAGGATATACACTCACTGATCCTGCTATTCATTGACCCCCAAATCCTCTTAGGATCATCATTCATTGTATTCAATTTATAAATTGTTTTTCACATTTTTCCCTCGATGTTAATTATCAGAAAGAGGTGTAAAAACAAGTAAACAGATTTTTATTTTGCATAAATCATGAAAATCGTCCCTGAGAGAGTTAAATTAATAACTCATTCCCTAAATGAATATGCTGTTGTTAGAAGCTAACATTTATATTCCTAAATGTAACGGTCTCCAAAATACCAATATGTAAGTTCCTGTCCTTCTCTCTCGCATCTATTTTTCTGTCAACATCACCTAGATAGTTTCCAGAATCCTGTACATACTCAATAAATGTCTGCTGCACACTGAATGTTGAATAGATGTAGTTAATAGGTTAAAATTTCACTTTGTAACACTATATTGAGTTTTCACTAATGCCTATGTCTTTAATTCTGGGAACTGCCTCCTAATTAAACCACCTTGCTCTATGGGTTTGCTCTAATAATGACATTTGATTCCAACTAATACAATGTACTGGGAAAACTAATTCACTGTAAAAATTCCTCCGCATTAAAGGCAATAAGGGTGGAGCATATAGAGTCGAAAAAGTTACTGGCAGGAACTGTATTCTTAATTCTTTTTTCCCTGACACTGAAATGTGCCCCCTCTGCGGATTGCCTGTGCTTGTACTAACTATGTAAATGTATCTATGATTGATTTTTAAAATAGCACACCAGGGTATACTCAGCCCCTGAACAAGAAAAATATCATCCCAACTGTAAATATCCAGTGGAGCAATAAAACTGTTTCTTCTCTACCCTGCATAATTGCAGAAGCCAAGGAGAGAAGGAATGCTTCCCCAAATCTGGCTTCCCATTAGATTGAATAAATGTCAACTTGAAAACCAGGAAACAAAACTGCCATTATGAGGTCTTCTGAAATATAAAATATTCAAAAGGCTCTGCAGTTCAGGAAAAATTCCTCTAACTGCTTGGCACTTTCCAGCTTCAATCTGCAGGTGAATGTTTTAAAAGTTTCTATTCTAATTGCACACTGTTATGTGTGTGCTCCTATTCCCAAATCAGACACTCTCTGGGTTTCCAGGGGTAATGGCATTGGATGCCTGTTAATACAATGCTCTAGGAAATTCAATCTGGTGGATGAGCAGTTCTCAGCATCACAAGAGGCAAAGGAGGGGTATAGCACTGGTGCCAGTTGTCAGTGGATGTGAGTTTGTTTTTTAATTCTCATTAATACATAAACAAAAACGTGCACTGCTGAAGTGGGTACACAGTGATCAATGCTGTTCGCTGTTCAGTCGCTAAACTGTGTCTGACTCTGCAATCCCATGAACCGCAGTATGCCAGGCTTCCCTGTCTTTTAATATGTCCCAGAGTTTGCTCAAACTCATGTCCATCGAGTCAGTGATGCCATCCAACCATCTCATCCTCTGTCACTCCCTTTTCCTCTTGCCCTCAACCTTTCCCAGCATCAGAGTCTTTTCCAGTGAGCCAGCTCTTCGCATCAGGTGGCCCAAGTACTGGAGCTTTAGTTTTAGCATTAGTCCTTCCAAAGAATATTCAGGGTTGATTTCCTTTAGGAATGGCTGGTTTGATCTCCTTGCTGTCCAAGGGATTCTCAAGAGTCTATTCGAATACCACAATTCAAATGCATCAATTCTTCAGCACTCAGCCTTCTTTATAAATTATCAGTGTGATATCTCATATTATCTGGGAGGAAGGAGAGACTGGACAATGCATTAGAGAACATTCTAGCAGTAAAATATTTTAACAAAGGAAAAAAAAAATCCCTGTACAGTCTTCAATAATATTCAGTATATAACTCAGGCTCCAATCACTTCACAGAGTAGTAGATTCCTATGTGGATTATTTGTAGGCCAGCAATTGTGGGTGGGTTCTACATGGAGCTATTGTCTTTGTCTGAATATACAGTTATACTCTGTTTGTAGTTTTTTGAAGATTCCCATCCAGGAGAAGTAATACAGGTGGTGCACCTTCTTCATACTTAACTTTCTATCTCCGTTTTCCCAAATAATAAAATTACCTAGAAAAGAGCTTAGCATTGTCCTTCCTCATGAAAAATGATCGAGGGCATTCACACTTTTCCAAGACTTTTCATAAACACTTTCTCAAAGGGGAATGGGTTCTGGTGGATATGAGAAGCAAACACCAACCACAGCATCCTTTACTACTCCTTGTTTTTGTTTTTTATCAAGGTGTAGGTGGCTTCTCTGATGGCTCAGCAGGTAAAGAATCTGCCTGCAATGCAAGAGATACAGGAGGCACCAGATCAATCCCTGGGCCGAGAAGATCCCCTAGAATAGGAAATAGCAATCCATTCCAGTATTCTTGCCTAGAGAATCATATGGACAGAGGAGCCTAGCAGGCTACAACCGAAGGGTTGCAAAGAGTCAGGCACAACCGAAGGACTCAGCACACAGGTAAATTGGATACACAAAACTATTTGATTTTGCATCTTTTAAATGTTGAAGTTCTTGAATACATTTTTCTTATTTGTTGTTTTTCTGTATCACTTCATTTGTGAACTATCTATTCATATACCTGGTCCATTTCATCACTGGATTATTTGGGGTAAGCATTTCTTATGATATCATGTTAACAAGGTAGGCAGAGTTAAGATCTAATTTGGAGGAAATCCAGAGACGTATCTGTTGGGAATATGTCTTGAGTGTTAGATTTGTTAACAATATGATCTAAAACTGAAAGAGAAACTACTAATTGAATATTTACATTTTTATTGGTATAGTCTACAGCTCTCTATTCCATTTCCTACATGAAATTCTTTATTTCTATTGTAAAGTCTACAGAATTGAACCCTCTGAACAATGTGGCAGGTTTCTGGATATTTAAAAGAACTTACAACCCTTTTTGTTTCCTACCCTCCCCATACTGGACTATCATCATTGATAACAAGCTAAGGCCTCTCCAGCTACATGCAGAAGCCCAGGACAGTAAACATCCTTCTAGTTTAGGTTTTCTCAGCTGTGGCATTATGGACATTTTGGGCTAGATAATTACTTGTTGTGGGGGTATCCTGTGTGTTGAAGGATGTTTAGCAGCATATCTGGGTCTTCTCATGAAACATCTCAGTTGTGATAATTTAACTCCAGACATTGCCAGATATCCCAAAGATAAAACTGCTTCCATTTGAAAACCACTGGTCTCATTTGTACAAAGAAGTCTTTAATAGTCTTCAAACAAAACTGCTTCCAGTTGAGAATGACTAATTTCATTTATACATAGAAATATTTGATAGTCTACAAGATGGAAACTCAGTCTTGTGCCAAAGCAAGCTATTTTTCCCAGTGAAAAATCAAACCAAGACAAAAACCACACAAAAAGAAATCAAAGGCGAGCAATTTGACATGGAAGGTACACTGGAATAGAATGTTGAGTTATACCACTGGTAACTTTTGAAAAGCTAACTATATTATGCAGTCTGTTCTGTGGTTATACTTCTACAGAAAAATACATTAAAACAACAACAACAACCTACAATTTCCAGGAAGATAGATTTGAAAGGTACTTGTGAAGCTGCCACAAAATGACTGTACCAAGAATTACTTCACTAAAATAACTGTGATTCGAGTTCCATATCCCACAAGGCCTCCCTCTTAATCACTCCTGACTTCCAATCCATCACCAAGTCCTCTTAGGTTTTGCCTTTAAAAAAGTATTTTGAGTTGATCCTCTTTGTTTCCATGTCCTTCACCATCTCCCAGATGGGGCCCTCATCATTTCTTATGGAGCTGAAATCTTCCTAAGCAGTTTCCCTAAGTCCACCCATCCCATTTCTATCTATACAAGCAAGGACAGCCGGAGGAAGCTTGAAAAACATGTCACTCCAATTACATCAGTCCCCTGTCTGAAACACTTTGGTAGTGTCTCACTGCTTGAGCATGAACCCAGTTCCTATCATAGCTCAGAGACACTACAGATAAAGGGCTCAGCCTACTCCCAGCTTTGTTATTGTCTGCCACCTTTCCCCCTTGCTCACAACACATCAACCACACTGATCTCCTTTCTGTTCCTCTCCCACCTGAGTCTCTTCACACACACTCCTCGCTCTGCCAGAATGCTCTTATTTCTATCCTCGTGACCAGTTCCTTCTCATTTTAAGTTCCGGCTCCAGCATCACTCTCCCTTTTACTCTAACCTTGTTTTCCTTGTTTTAACCTCTCTTATACCAACCTATTATTCTCCTTCATAACACACATCTCAGTTCAATGCTTCATTGACTCTGTACACCACTGCGTGCTTAACATCCATCTCACAAATCAAATTAAAATTCTATGAGATCAGGAGTCGTATGTGTCTTGTTTGTCTGGTGACAACACAGGGCCTCACGCACAGCATATGTGAGATACAGACAAATGCAGATATGAATGATCATTTGCCCCACAATCATCCTTGCATCTATAAGCCAGATAGAAGGAAAAAAAAAATAACTTCCCTATAAAGCTAAATATCCTCCACAGATGCTAAAACCACCTCATTATCCCAAAGGAAAGCAAAGATCCAGACTGCTATTTCTCAAGGTAGAGGCAGGGGGATAAATGAGAGCTTGATGACAAAACCACTCAGGGTTTCCCTCACCTCTTCAAAGGGCAAAACTGATCTATCATTTCTCACCCAAGTACTCTCTTTTGTCCTTTTACTCCCTGAAGTTTTATTACACCGTGGTCGATACTCGGCAGCAAATGCTGCAAAGGGGAAGAGGCCAGTTCAGAGAGCCCACAAACTTCTTTGCATTTTTATGTCTTTCATTACAACAAGTGGGCTATTTTTATACCTATTAGCTGCTAACAATTGGCAAAACCTCAAGCTTGGAATAAAATATGACAAGGGCCAAGAGAGGTAACAATAACAGTGCTTGTACTACAGCCAGCCTGCCATTAATAATAGCAGGGAGAGGGATTAGGAGCAGAAGGAAGCCTCTTGGAACCCAGCAAAGACACCATCTTAGGGTAGATGGTTACCTGGCCCACCCAGTACTGCCTCCCATCTCACTCCATCCCCTCTCTCTCTGGCTTAAAATCCTTCAACATAGTGAATCTTAGAACCAGAAAAGTCTCATGGCCTGGCAGGGCCTTATACTTCCTAAGGTAAAACAACCATAAGATGTTGATTTCTTACAAATAACATAACACACCATTTTGAAACTTTACAAAGTTCTTTCACGACAATATATTTGCACATGAGAGAAAAGGGGCATCCACAAGGATGTTCTCTGCTTTGTGAATTAATAACAAAAATGTGAAAACAATCTACATGTTTATCATAGAGGAATGTCCTATAAATTTTGGCACATTCATGCCTTGGAATGTTACTAAATGACTCTCATTCATTTTATATGTCAATGATTGCTAGCTGACTTTGCATGTATTTTATTGTTATTGATACATATCTATTATACATTGTCAGTGGATTTAAGGTCCATTTCCATTACTCAAATGCAAGACCATGGGGGTATAGAATCTGTGCCCAAAACAGTTCTAGGCATATAACAGCCACACAATGAATGTTTGTTGAATGCATGAAGAATAAATTAAGACTATGTCACCACTAAAAGAGGACAGTAAATCCACACAAACTGACACAGAGAGAATTTTAAAACTCTTATTTGTTTAAAAAAATACAGGGAGTGTGTGGTACATGCCACCTCTGCAGCACTGAAGGACACACTAGAAAGACAGGAAATTGATTCCGAGGGCCCAGTTACCACATCTTCACAAGGTCAACTTATTTATCTTAATGAGAAGCTCAAAACCTTAGCTAAGGTTTTGAAATCCAAAGCCTCTTATAAAATGAAAGAAAAATGGAAGAAATACTGTTACAGTCTTCTTGCATCATTTCGACCTGCCTTTGCATGAGTGGTTTGCCACCTAGTGATGATGCCAAAGTGTCTTTTAGAACAAAATGGACAAACTCAATAGATGCTGAGCCTCCCTGTGAACAGAGAGATTCTGTATTTTCTCTCTCTCTTTCTCTGTCTGTTTCTCTCTCACACACACAGAGGGTAGGGAGCGAGGAGAGAAACAGATGAAATGAGCAAGCCTGGCACTCAGAGCTGACCGGGACACAGAAGATTATGGAATAAAATGGTCCTGAGTATAGGTTCAACAGTTTGGTCAAATTAGGTTGAAACCACTTGATGTAGCTAAAGGACCATGGGTAAGGCATTTATTCCCTCTGAAGGTCAGTGCCAACATCTTAAAGAATGGGCATAATATCTCAGACTAACACAGAAGCATTTTAGGAACAGTTTATATAAGGGACTTAGGACAGCACCTGGGAAGTATGGAATATGTGACAGTTATGTAGTTGTATTTGAGGCTCTAACAAGGAGTTTCATGTTCCAAGGGTACATTTAGGATTTCTACATTTGCAAGTCATCCTCTGGACCAATACGGCACCTCAATAATGACATATATTTCACAAAGAAGGTGTCAACGTGGGCTGGTAAGGACAGTTCTTTCAAACTTATTTTTATTCATGATAAACAATTAAAAGCATGCCAGGTAGAAGAGAATGTCTCTTTCAATCCTCACGTCCTTTCCACTCTGGCAATTCTGAAGCCAGAACAATGAAATGGGGGATTGGATAATGCTACCAAATGAAGGAAAGGAGGCAGACACTATGGCATCATTTTGTCCAAGAGCAGTAGCCATCATGAAGCACTATGAGGATCTGATTTCATTAACTTTATACTTTGGGTTTGTTTTATGTGTACCCACTTCAATAAAAATGCATATATTCCTACTATATGAATATTTATATATTGTACACATGTCCTCTGTACTAATACAGTGTACTTATAAATGTTTTTAATAGATACTTTAAATGGATGAGAAAAAGAATCAAATAGAAATTCTGGTGCTTTATTCTGTACCAATGGGTTGCTTCCCCTGGGATGGGAGGGTCCCTCAGGGAGGAGGGTCTTTTAGATACTCCTCTCTGAGACTTTGCACCCTTAGGATGGAGTAGTTCACCCATTCCCATTCTTGTCTAAGCAGACGTGGCTGTGCTGGGGGAGCACAGGGTTAAGACATGATGTCAAATCTGCCCTCACACACATTTTATTTGGCTCAAGTTGTTTTTTTGTTTCAGTTGCCAACATTTTATAATTAGTATATTTCTTTGACCTAAAGAATCAGGAAGCCCAGAATACTGGGTCCCTGTGTCTACTGCTGTATGGCTGCACCTGAATATCAGTCGTGTGCTACCCTTTAATACAGTCTTTGACAGACCTGCAACTCTCACTTGCCAAACATGCTCTAACTCTGTAGGTATCTGAGTCTGCAACAACTCATAAGATTCTGGGAGCCTTGGGCCAAAAGAAAAAAAGGAGGAACACGTCTAAAACCAGAGAAATTTGACTTGCCAAGGCTCCACATCTGGTAGAGAAGCAGGAACATGGCAGAGATTAATCATGGGTTTTCAAGCCCCCTGGGTTTTCAGATACTGTGCTCTCTATTCATTTTACTCTGCTACTGAAGCCAGATTAAAGGGCTATCTGAGCATTCTTCTTGATCTAATATTTGTGCTTGCCCAAATCAGAGCAGAGCCCTTTTGCATGACAGCTCATGCAGTGCCCTGGAGCCAAGTGGGAGCATAAGGGTAAGGGCAACATGGGAGCCTTAGTCTCAGAGTTCTAGGAACACATCAATAGAAACTCCCATGTTTTGAATCAAGTCCAAAAAGTTAATTTAATAAAAGCTCTACACTCACACACCCATAATGACTATAAAGAGTACCATGCTGCCTAATGATGAACCATCTAGGGGGATGGGGAGGATAACACCCACTTAGACTGAGGACCACTGATAAACTGTTCTCCCACTATCCCATAATGCAGGGTCCTATGGCAAACAAACAACCCATTATTATTTAAAATTTCGTTATTTTGTTAAACATGAATTTCTGCATTACTCTTGATTTAAAAAAAAAATCTGGTGGGAAGGGGGAATGGGGACTTAGTGTTTAATGGGGACAGAGTTTCAGTTTAGGAAGGTGAAAAATTTGGGAGATGGATGATGGTGAGTGTTGCACAATAATGTGAATGTACTTAGTGCCACTGACCTGTACAGTTAAATATGGTTAAAACAGAATGTTTTATATGACTTTTACCATACACACAAAAAAGCATTAAAATAAAATTTGGCATTGAAATAGGATTACTCTGAATGCCATCTCTTGAAGGTTTCTGGCATCCCCTCAACTTTTGTGCCTGGAGTTAATGCTTCTTTTTCTCTTTGTGGCCCTAGCCTCACCCTGGTAGCAGGTCTCCATCTCAAGCCACAGAGCCCAGTGCCAAGGTTAAATGGGTTAAGCATTTTCTTGTTTGTCTTTTATCATATTCAAGGGAGGCTCTAGCACCATTCCCACACTCAGGCCACTGCACTCCCGTGGATGCCGAGGGAGCTCCTGCAAGACATGCTTGGCCCAGGGGACATGGCTTTGGAGTTACATTTAATTCCTGAGGAGAAGAGAATTGGGACTCTTCACTTATGCTCTGAATAAGAACATGACAACCTTACAAACGCAGCAGTAGCTCTCACACTACTGATTCTGGCCAATAGGGACTTATTTTTAATTTTTTTTTTAATCAGGTTTTCTCACTCTCCTGAGATCCTGTGATAACTCCCAAATGACTCATCTCCACCTGCCAGCAGTCAGTTCTTCCCCACTTTTAAAAATTCCAAAGCCTAAGGTTCAAAGTGCCCTGTATAGCAAATATCCAAGACTCCTCTTCTTCCATAGCAGAAGGGGTGCTAAAAATTCTTTTTTTGTAGATGATCAGACTCTTTGAAAGGTCAGAGGAGAAATAAATTTAGCTCAGGCAGTAAAATGGAAAGATCCCATCACGGAGTTCCAGTGGACGCCAATTAGAAAGGTATGCTGGTGCTAAGATTGCTCTGTTGAGCCCAAGTGAGAGAAGTCACAGTAAGCGGAGAGCTGACAAGGTGCTGGGAGTGAAATTCTAGCGTTGTTCCTGTCTCTCTCCCCGTCCCGTTGCTTCCTATTGACATGCACCAAAAATGAGTTCCAGTCAGCCTGCCTAGGTTTCCGTTCTTTTTCTTGTATCTGAGGAAAGACAGACTGTAAATAAACAAGACAAACGAAACAGTTATTTTGCATTTGCTCTTTCAAGTTAAGAGAATGCTACAGAAAGAAGAGGATCGGGGACTGGTCATTATGGAGCTGGCACGTGGGAAAAAGAAGGAAATGATCCTCAATGTGTCCTGCTGTCTTCCCTTGCCTCCCTACCCGCCTCACAGACGCCACTCCTACTGTTTCTCTCTTCTATGCAGAGAAATCCATCTAAAGGAAGGTATAAGGAAAGTCAAGGTCCAATTTCTCTAGGGCAATATTTCATTCTAAAGCAAAGGCCCACAAACCCTTTTTCCCAAAGCCCTGTATTAAATATCTAGAGTTTTGCAAGTCATACCATCTCTTCACAACTACTAAAGTCCACCATTTTCGCACTCAAAATGAACAGCCAGAAACAATACATAAACAAACAAATGTGTCTGTGTTTATAACAAAAACAACTTTATAAAAACAGGCTGTAGGCCACAGTCTGCCTTCCCCTCCCAACGCAAATGCCATTAAGTTCTCCTTGACTCTTGAAGATTAAAAACAAAGCAAGCAAGCAAGATGCGGAAATACAGTCTTGGGCAGGAAGCAAGACGTAGTTTTTTTGTACGAACAAAAGGCAGTCCTCAGTTTTGGAACCATGTCTGTGCTCTTCTTATGGATGGTGTTCTACTGGAGACCCTGTCTTTGGGTCTCCACAGCACTTTTAATTGAATAGAAAATTCTAAGACAAGCGGAATTTCACTTCTGCTAAGAAAGGAAACCAAAAGTTGCACATGAGATTGCATTCTTTCTCATTTAGACATGAGCTTTATGTCAGAAGTTGTCAGAAGTCATGGTCTGTTACCAGAGTGATGGTACGTTGCCTGGGCATGACCTAACTGGAAAAATATAGCATCGCACGGGCTTACCCACTGCATCTGTTGCAAAATTCACCTGGGCCACTGCTTCATTTAGCTAGCTAACTTCAGACTGAGAGTAAGGGGACAGGAGGAATTCATCATGTTCTCTGGGATATGCTCTTGGATCATGGTCTCCTCTCAGAAATAGCTTCCCAAGGGCTGTTCTCTGTGGCGAATAAAAAGTCACAGACATATCTCTTTTATTCTTAAGCTAAAAGATACACCAAAGCAGTCATTTTTAATACTTTCAACTCAGGGATGACTTCAAATATTTAATAAAAGCTATACATGTCAGGAAAAACAAACACACAGAGGTTTGTTTATATGTCATTTTAAAAGGCTTTGAACACTTGCCCTCCAATCCTCCAAAGCCTATCTACAGATCCCATCATAAGAATTTCCTATCTCAGAGAGATGATATTTTTTCTTAGCATCAGGTAAAACCAGAACAAGGGTAGAGGCCAATCCACATTTCCCCCACAAGCTCCACTATCCCCCCAGACAGCATGGCAGCAAGCCGATCCTCTTCCCACTTGGAAAGGCCATGGAAAGTCAGCCCTAAGCCAGCACTTTCTCGGGAAGGTCACTCACTAAATCAAACTACCCCTGATGCTATCCAAGCACATACTAAAACTGGAAATAGTTTTCACCACAGTCCCTATACAGTGACTATTTATAGGGATGACAATAAGAGTAGTTGTTTATTTTTGTGGAGTCCCTTATTTTTGTGGAGTCCCTTGAGAAGAATTGAGATGGCCTTTCTTTCTTCCAAAAAGCTACCTCCATTAGAAATTCATTATCTTATTTTAATCCATTTTGTCAATGTCAGTGGTAGAGGAAACATGTTTAATCTCATTTAGTATTTGAATGTTGCTTGACTCAAATGTTGATGCTGATGTTAAAAGAATTTTTATGGCTCATGCTAAAAACAAGGCCATCCAGTGTTTATTTTTTAGATAAAAACAGTATGAAGAAAGCAGTTCAGGGTATTCTTTCCTGCCACCTATAGGACCCTGGACCAACACTAACAATAGCTAACATTTCTTGAGAGTTAGTTCCTTTATAAAGTGCTCTCACTGTGTGAGGTGACTTAGTCCTTTTCATAGTTATATTCAATAGGAGGTGAAGACTGATGCTTAGGGACAGGAAGGGACATTTTTGGTAATGTATAACTATTGGTTTGGAGAAGGCAATGGCACCCCACTCCAGTACTCTTGCCTGGAAAATCCCATGGATGGAGGAGCCTGGAAGGCTGCAGTCCATGGGGTCCCTAAGAGTCGGACACGACTGAGCAACTTCACTTTCACTTTTCACTTTCATGCATTGGAGAAGGAAATGGCAACCCACTCCAGTGCTCTTGCCTGGAGAACCCCAGGGACAGGGGAGCCTGGTGGGCTGCCATCTCTGGGGTCGCACAGAGTTAAACACAACTGAAGTGACTTAGCAACAGCAGCAGCAACTACTGGTTTGTCCACAAAGTTTGTTTGAGTTTTTCCGTAAGATGTTATGTAAAAACAGGAAATTCAAGCCCTACTTTCCATAAGATGTTAAAGAGAGAACAGGAAATTCAAGCAGCAGTCCTCAGACATCAAGCTCTGAAGTCTTACCTATATCAGACACTTTAAGTGCTACAGCTATCCTAACCCTACCTCCATGGGGCCACAGAGAGGTCATTCAATTTGGGGGGCTTCAGCTCTAAAATTTAACATTGAAACTAGATAACTATCTCTAAGATACCTATCATCTAACTTATTTCATAAAGTATGACTTATTACTTTTCATAGTATCACTGCCTTGGATCACTTTGTAAAAAAATATTTATTTAAATTGGAGGCTAATTACAATATTGTAGTGGTTTTTGCCATATATTGACATGAATCAGCTTTTATATCATTGTAAATTTCAATAATTTGCAAGTGAAAAGTAAAAGTGTTAGTTGCTCAGTCATCCAACTCTTTGCAACCCCATGGACAGTAGCCCATCAGGCCCCTCTGTCCATGGAATTCTCCAGGCAAGAATACCAGAGTGGGTTGCCATGCCCTTCCCCAGAATATTTTTCCCTCCCAGGGATCAAACCTGGGCCTCTTGCCTTGCAGGCAGATTCTTTACCATCTGAGACACCTGGGAAGCCCAGGTGTAAGTAAAAACAACCAAAAAAGGTTATAAGATTGAACTCTAAGTTTTAACTTTGGCTTGGTCAAAATTTTCAGATATAAATCTATTCACAGGCCATTAGGTTTTGTCAGTTTACCTGATGGAGACTCCTTCAGTAGATCTAAACCACTTACAACATGCTGTTATATTCTTCCCATGGTTTACCTCGAATACTGTCTCTGGAGCCACCTTCACGGGGGCTTGAGAGGGTAGACGGAAAGAGTCACCAGAACAGAAGGCATTACTGTGCAGAAAGCCCCTCTTTGTTCCCAGGGAAGGGAACTAGAGTTTTGTTTCAGGCTGGCCTCTGACAACCTGCTGCAAAACCTGGAAAGAGGATGGGGTCAGAAATATTAGGTTGAGAAGCTAATCCAGTTGACAGGGAGGTTTGTGTCTTGGTTTGCCCTGTCACTGTTGACAATTTCATACTTTTTTCCAAATAGGATCAGGATGAAGGCTTCAGAGCAGAGAATCAATTTTAAAATGTGACATGATTAGGAAGAAAAGCCATGATGGGTTTTAAAAGAAGTCTTAGAGTTTAGAAAGAATGGTGAGAATTCTACTATTCAACATGATGGAGACTTACAATGGAATGGAACAGAGTTATCTTTATTAAGGAAACTATCATTTATTAAGTGATTAATCACATGCCAAACTACCTGTTACTAAATTATCTCTGCACAATGAATCAAGGAAATATGATATTTCCATCTTATTTATGAGGAAATTGAGCTTGAAAGAGTTCATGACTGGCTGAAGTTTGCACAGAGCTGGGTGCAGAATAGGGTTGATATTTGAAATAAAATGTCAAAGGGACATGATATGCAGTATTTCATAACAATGTTTTGTGGGTTACATTGTATATTTGAAAGTCCTGTACAAGTCCAGAACAATTTTGACTCTGTTTGAACTCTGCTATTTGATCCTGAGGATGTTTTGATGACTTCATGGTGGTGAGGACCACATTCACGTTATACCAACATAGATGATTTTTTTTTTAAATTTTGGAGTAAACTCCATCAAACCAATTTAATTTGTTGACCAATAGTCTATCCAACACTATTAAGTAGTGATTTTTTCTGACTTCTTCATTTTTGTTAAAATTATTTTCAGGTTCAAGCCTTTTCTGAGTATACTTCATGGAGGGTTTTATTAAATATTGTGATCATAGCAAGCATCAACTCTTAGTTTTCTTTCAAGTGTTTCTATTAAGCACAATTTTCCTAGGTCAAAATTTTAAAACATTATTATCTGACCCACAGTCTGTCAGTTTTACTTCCTGAGGACTACATCTGTTATATGATTATTTATAAGATAAATGTTCAAAAGTTTGCTTTTCCATATTAGCTGATTCATGAAAAGCTTGAGCTATAACCCTCAGACTTTCTAGGATTTCTCTTTTGTCAAAAATTAATATATCACATCACTGGTCTAGCTGTTCTGTATATTACTAATCCCATTATGCTTATGCAGTTGGTGATTTGTGAAGCAAAGAAAAATGCTGGGGTAAAAATGGGAAGGTCAACACATTCTCATTGAGGAATGCATAATATACTATTGTAATTAGTAATAAATTGTCTTAATTTCAGTGAAGGGGAGAACGAAAAGTCATTTAACAGTCTGGCAATTTTTTCCACTACTGAGCAAGCTCAAATCCCAGTTTATTTGACTCAGATAGCCAACTGGCAATTAAGTAGCAATGAAACAACTCAAATCTCAGAGATGTATAACCAATTTCATGTTTCTGTAAGAAAACACATGATGAACAGGATTAATTATGTTTAATGTAGTCAGTTTCTCAAAAAACAGTGAATTCATTCTCCCTAATTAGCAATTAGGAATAACATTTTCCTATACTTTTTTCATATCCATCACCAATATTGTACTTTTGGTTTCATTTTAAACCTTTTTTCTCTCTCCTACAAAGACAGAGTAGAATAGAGCTATTTGGATCAGTATATTTAGAATCAGACTGACCAATCTTTCTAAAAGAAGTAAAGAAATTCCAATTATAACAACAGGTAAGGGCTGAGCCTGGAATTCAAAGGCTCATAAAAAGCTACTGTAACTATTTGACTCCTGTGGTAAAGGGTAAATATATTATCCAAAATCAAAAGTATTTGGGTTCAAATTCATTTCTGCTGCCCTGTCACTATGGTTATGGAACAACACACTTCTCCCCACTTGTCTAATCTAACCCACTGAATGGCAGTAATGAAACTGAGTCCCTCTAATACTGAGTTCCTCTGCTGAGTTTGTGATTAACCTCTTTATCCAAAACTTCACTCCCTTTCTTTTCTTCAACGTCTTCCTTTCAATATTGAAGAGTATTAAAGAAAAGGGGGGAGATTAAAACTATCTACAGCAAGTTTCCATCACACCAACATCCAAGTAGTGAACTTTCAAAATGAAAAGGTACGTTCCATCGACATCAGGAGTGACTGAAGGTGCAGCATGCCCTCTATCTCCTATTGCTGATGATCCAACAGATCTATCATCTCTGCCTCCTCTCCATCAAGTCAGTCCTCTCGCTGCCTGTTCACTAGATGCTAGCCTCTGTATGCCAGCTATTGTACTGTATGTACCACTGTATTTTTCAAGTTATTGTACTATAAGATTGAAAATGCTTTCTTCACTTTTGTATTTGTTTCTTTTTACGTATTATTGGTGTGACAAATGTTATAAACCTACTACAGTAAAGAACTATACAGATCACTGTGTTAACTGGGTACCTAGGCCAACTTTGTTGGACTTAACAAACTGGACTTACAAACACACTCTCATTTGCATGTAAGGGACTTACTGTACAAGCCCCTGTGCCCCTTTGGTGTAAAGGCTTTAGCTTTAGTTTTCCAGGTCTTTGTTGAGTCTCTAAAGGCTAGTTCAAGAGTTAATGTAAATTGGTACAGCCACTATGGAGAACAAAATGGAGGTTTCTTAAGAAACTAAAAACAGAGCTAACATATGATCCAGCATTCCCGCTCCTGGGCATATATCCAGAGATAAACACAGCTCATAAGGATACATGCACTGCAATGTTCACTGCAGTGCTGTTTACAATAGTAAAGGCATGAAAGCAGCCCAAATTTCCATTGACAGGGGAATGGTACATATATACAATGGAATGGATGTTGTTGCTCAGTCACTAAGTCGTGTCCCACTCTTTACAATCCCATGACTACAGCATGCCAGGCTTCTCTGTCCTTCACTATCTTATCTATGAAACAGAATAAAATAATGCCATTCGTAACAACATGGATGGACCTGGAGATTATGATAATAAGTGAAGTCAGACAAATATCATGATATCATTTAATATGTGGAAATAAAAAAAATGACACAAATGAACTTATTTATAAAATAGAAACAATCTATTTTATAGCTTCTATTTTATTATATGAGACTGGAATAATGAATTTATGGTTACCAGGGGAGAAGGGTGCGGAGACGAGAAATAGGTTGGGAATTTTGGATAGACATGAATACACTGCTATATTTAAGACAGATAACCAACAAGGACCTACTCTATAGCATAGTACACTCTGCTCAATACTCTCTAATAACCTAAATAGGAAAAAAATTTTGAAAAAATATATACATGTGTATTACTGAAAAACTTTGCTATACACCTAAAACCAACAGAACATTTAAACAACTATATTCCAATATAAACTAAAAGTTTTTAAAAATAAATTTTGAAAAATTAAAATAGTATTTTAAAAAAGAGAGAACAATCAGGTAATGTGAATATGGAGAAACAAAGAATAGCTGTTCTGCCAGCAAACTGGTAATCACTTAGACCATAAATTCAACACAATCAGAATCACTGAATAAACAGTTCTCTAAAAGATATGCACCAAGGCTTGACACACATTCCAAAGTTGTTTTTATAGAAAGCAAACTCTCACCAGAAAAGATGACCAAGAAGTTTTCAAAACTGACGAAAAATATCAACCCACAGACCCATAAACCTCAGTGAACCCCAGGCAGGTTAAACACAAGGAAAAATGCACCTAAGCCTATTTTAACAGTCAAACTGCTAAAAAAACAAACATAAGAAAAAAATTTATTGCTTGCAGACTTTTGGATCGCGGCCATTCTGACTGGTGTGAAATGGTACCTCATTGTGGTTTTGATTTGCATTTCTCTGATGATGAGTGATGTTGAGCATCTTTTCATGTGTTTGTTAGCCATCCGTATGTCTTCTTTGGAGAAATGTCTATTGAGTTCTTTGGCCCATTTTTTGATCGGGTCGTTTATTTTTCTGGAGTTGAGCTGTATAAGTTGCTTNACTTTTGGACTCTGAGGGAGAGGGAGAGGGTGGGATGATGTGGGAGAATGGCATTGAAACATGTATACTATCATGTAAGAAACGAATTGCCAGTCTATGTTTGATACAGGATACAGGATGCTTGGGGCTGGTGCACGGGAATGATCGAGAGAGATGATATGGGGTGGGAGTTAGGAGGGGGGTTCAGGATTGGAAACTCATGTACACCCGTGGTGGATTCATGTCAATGTATGGCAAAACCAATACCATATTGTAAAGTAAAATAAAGTAAAAATAAAAATTAAAAATAAAATTGCTTTAAAAAACTTACCAACATGAACCTAACATGTTACTATAATATATTATGATAACCATGATAAAACTGGATTTATCTCAACTATGAGAGAATGGTTTATTATTAGAAAATGCAGAACTGCTTTTCACAGTAATATCAGATTTAAAGAGAAAAAATCAATATGATTATTCCAATTGATACTTAAAAAGTGATAGAATTTAGCAAATATTTAGGGACAAGAGTGCTTCCATGGTGGCTGGGAGAGTAAAGAGTCTACCTGCAATGTAGGAGACTCAGGCTTGATCCCTGGGTTGGGAAGATCCTCTGGAGAAGGAAATGGTAACCTACTGTAGTATTCTTGCCTGGAAAATCCTCATGGACAGAGGAGCCTGGTAGGCTACAGTCCATAGGGTTGCAAAGCGTTGGACATGACTGAGCGACTTTAGTTTCATTTTCTTAGGGAAAAGAGTACAATTTCTTATTTCATTAGGAACAGAATGTTGCTTAGTCTGATAAATAGTACCTCCTAAAAAATAAACTTGGGCTTCCCTGGAGCTCCAGGGAAGGGTTAGGGTTAGGAATCTGCCTGCCAATGCAGGAGACACAAGTTCTGACTCCTGGTCCTGGAAGATCCAACGTTCCACACGGCAAATTAGCCTGTGTGCCACGGGTATTGGGCCCACGTGCCCTGAAGCCTGTCCTTTGCAACAAGAGATGCCACCACAATTAGCAGCCTGTGCACTGCACTAGAGAAAAGCTGTGCACAGCAAGGAAGACCCACCACAGCCAAACTGCAATAAATAAATGAATACTTTTAAAAAATAACCACAGCAAACACAGTTATAAATGGTTAAATTTTTGAAGCGTTCTCTTTACAGTGGGAATGAGTCATGCATGCCAACCATCACTGTTAAATTTAAGGAAATTCCAAAGACCCCCAGCATCACTGATGCTGAAGCTAAAACTCCAATACTTGGCCATCAGATGTGAAGAGCTGACTCATTAGAAAAGACTCTGCTGCTGTGAAAGATTGAAGGCAGGAGGAGAAGGGGATGACAGAGGATGAGATGGTTGGATGGCATCACCAACTCAATGGACATGAGTTTGAGCAAGCTATGGGAGATGGTGAAGGAAAGGGAAGCCTGGCGTGCTACAGTCCAAGGGGTCACAAAGATTCGTACATGACTGAGCTACTGAAAAACAATAACAGCCATTACAAAAACTAGAGATATAAGAAATGAAAAGAAGGAAATAAAACTGACATTATTTGCATATTATACTATAGTTTACATAGACATCTCCTTCCTCAAATATATAGACAATTCATTAAAAATGATAGAAGAGAAGGTTGTTTTTATTATTTACTTTGTAACTGTGACTTCATGGATCTTGCTATATTCAGTTTAACCATTAGTAGAAAGTTTAGATCCTCTTGGAATTTAGGGACAATATCATTTTTAACCTTGAGTAAGCTGAGTATAAGTGATAATTATTTTCAGAATTGTCCTGAACCTGTCTTTCAGCTGGAGGGCAGTTAAATCTTTTTTCCCCCTTGTTTAACTGAGGTTAACTGACTTTACTTTCTGTTATCTGCGATATCTGAATATGAGTCAGACAATTTTTTTTTAACAATAGGTCTAGACATGTTTCTGATGAATTAATTTACTAGGTGTATACTTTACAGGTGTTCAGAGCAGTATTTCAGATGATGGAAAGTTCTACGGCAATGGGAAGGCCCCTCTGGAGAGCTAAAACACAAGGGGCCAATCACAAGAGAATGGAGATTTGTTCATAATATGTTTCTCATCCCTGAGTTTTTTTCTTAGTCTTGAATTCTCATCCCAACACAAGGATACCCGTGTCTGGGGACTGATTTTAGCAAAGTCTCTTTGTTTAGAATATAATATTGGAATGGAAAATTAATAGTTTATTTTTCTTGTCCTTTGAATAGAGGACTCATTATTATAGGAGATGTGGGGAGGCCGTACATATGGGGCCATGATCTGCAAGAGATAGAGAAGCATGGACCACCTCTCAAAAGGACAGTCAAAAGAAGAACGGAGTCAGCGCAGAGAGGCACAGAGCCCGAGTTCCCTGCAGAACTCTGTCCCCTTTCCTGATCACAACTTCAGCTCAACTCTACTTTCTGACACCAGTTCTGTGAGAGATCCTTGTCTCTTTTTAATCAACACTCCCATTTCAACACATATAGTGTTAACAATTAAAGTTAGTCCTGTGACATATAATTTATAGGTTGAGTCTGAAAAAAATGGTACAAATGAACCTATTTACAAAATAGCAATAGAGTCACAGATGTGGAAAATAAACTCATGGTTACCAAGGGGGAAAAGCAGGGGAGGGATAAATTAAATTATTAAAACATGTAACTAATGAGGACAGAGAATTCCACTCAGTACTCTGTACTGATCTATATGGGAATAGAAAAAAAAAAAAAAAGAGTGGATATGTACACAAAAGATTCACTTTGTTGGACAGCAAAAACTTAACATTGTAAATCAGCTATATTCCAATAAAAATTAATTTTAAAAAAGAATAAAGTGTTTTCACCTCTTAAAAAATTGAGCTAGTATTGTGACTTCTGCTACTTTTAAGCATAGACATATGTAGAAAAACAAGGTCTTAGTGCATTACAAGGATATTTTATTTTAGCAGAGCAGATGTTAGTGATTTTGCCAGATACTTCTAAATAGGAGAATCTTATAAACAGCATTTTGTGCATTTTTCTAACTAGGGCCCATGGACTCCAAGGGCATCCAGCAGTAGTACACTAGTGGGCATTCAAAGGCACAGGATAAACATGCTGCATCTTCCTGCAGTGTCAAGTTTACTAGATATTATGTAATTTAAAATGCTTTTTTTTTATTACACTAAGACTTTGCATGAATATTTAAGATAAAATACCAGACTTCAGAGAAATTTCTTACTTCTTGGCAGACTGCTTGAGGCTACGTGTAAGCCTCATGGGGTCCCATTGCTCTCCTTTGCCATTAGAGGTTCTTCAGAAGAAAAGTTTGAACACTACTCACGCATTATAATACCAACAATCAGATCAGTCCAGAAAGTAATTCCATTTGCCAGAATGTATAATTTAGTCTCAGATCTTCTTCACAGTTTCTCATTTATCATTATTAGTTTTTAAAAGGACAAACGTGGAGGTCTACAATAGCTCATGCAAAATCCTACATTATTTAGTCACTCTCATTCCACATATTCACATTACTGGATCCAAAATACCAACATAGAAAATGAATTAAGACTTCTCTGATGGTCCAGTGGTCGAGAATCTGCCTTCCAATGTAGGGGACATGGGTTCTATTCTTGGTCCAGAAAGATCTCACATGGCACAGTCCAACTAAGCCCATGTGCCACAACCACGGAACCCACATGCCCTAGAGCCTGTCCCCTGCAACAACTGAAGCCATTACAATGAGACACTCACATATGACAACTAGAAAGTAGCCCATGCTTGCTGCAACTAGAGAAAGCCTACACACAGCAATGGAGACTCAGTGCAGCCAAAATTAATTCATTAATATTAATGGGTGTAAACATATTCAACTAGAGTTATGAAAACAAGGTCACTAACTTTCCATATAAACATAAGGGAATCTTCAGATGAAGGTTTTACTTATAGGAGATGTTGGCTAAACTATAGCTTCAGGGTAATGGGGGACTAAATACAGTGTTAATAGAATAAGGTAAATCTTAATGGTATATATCTAATAATAGTGCTGACTTTTAATAATGAGAAATAAAAGTTACAAGATAAGTCATGTAAAATCAGTTTCTTTTCTTAAAATATAAAACACTCAATGATTCTCTATATTTTCCATGATCATTTATTTATGAGTATAAAATCTATAGCAAGAGATCTGAAAAAACTTACTCCAAATGACTAATAGTAGTTGCCTTTGAGACAACAAGTCTAGGTCTAGACAGCCTATTAACATCTCATTCATATCCTCTGCATGCAAACATGGTCTTCAACTCTTTATAAAAGCAATTACTTTGCAGCCACAGTATTTCCAGATCTGCTTTGGGCACTAAGAGATAGAGGGAAAAAAATCTATAATGCTGCCTACAATGCACAAGTAAAAACTATCTACAAAATAGAAAGAAAAAAGAACAGTGATATTTGGTTGTTTTTTAAAAACTTGAAAAGATCTGTTAATGATTTGCATTTCTAATTTCTACCAAAAGATTTCTATACTTATTAATGTAAAATGTGTTTATATTTTAATAACATCTTAACTTAAGTTTCCTAAGTGTAATTTGGTAAACCATAAAATTGAGCTAAATTCAATAAACTAAAGCAAAAAAAAATCATTAAACTCTCTCCAGAGCAATGATTGTTTTCAAGCTCTTGGTTAAGTGTCTATAAAAAGAGCAACAAGATACTTAGCTGTCTCTTTATTACCACTTCCCCCATTGACTTACTAGGTAATTTCAGATATGCTTTAGTTTCAGTCTGGATTCACTTTCTATTGGCACTGACTCCAAACAAAAGAGTTTTAATTTTCTCTGATCACTAACTCCCAACTTCCAGTTCTGTGTCGAACAGTTATTAGTAATAATTTGTAAAAGCATTAGAATACACTAGCTGAGTCTTTCTTAAAGGAATTTCTGGATTTTGTTACAGAATCGTAGGGTTGGTGTATATTATAGACATTATTTATCTTTTTATTCCCAGAAAAAAATGGAAATAAAGCTGCTGCTATGTCGCTTCAGTTGTGTCCGACTCTGTGCGACCCCAGAGACGGCAGCCCACCAGGCTCCCCCGTCCCTGGGATTCTCCAGGCAAGAACACTGGAGTGGGTTGCCATTTAGCAGGAGAGCCTTATTCAGGGACTCACAGCTCATTACAGGGAGGGCAGGATCTGGACACTAATTCTCAGTCCAGGATATCCTTTCTATGCTCCCATGACTCCAGGTAAAGCAAGTTTCTTGGAGTTTCATACACTGGATTTTGACATCTTTAAACTGAAGCCTCATTAAATTTCTCAGTGGTCCTTGTGGATTTCACACGTTTTCCATACAGATCATAAGAAGTTACCACTTCTCCATTGTATAAACACCAGATTTCATTTTGTAAAGGCACCTCACTATCTGGGAAATTATCAGTGGTGACAAAGGGAGTCTTCAATGTTTCTTTATAAATTATGTCTGGCTTCACAGTAAATGCCAAAAAAGAGGAAATCAAAATTGACACTGCTGGTTTTCAAGAGCATAGAATATCCAAGCAGGAGAATGAATCAAAGTTTCAACGTTCATTACAGTTATAAAATTCTATGGGAGCCCAGAGACAGTCCACATCACACAGTTCTTCATCTTATCATTTTTTAATGTGTAAAATATGCAGGCCCATAATTTAAAACCTATATAAGCACTTGGCCAGGGAATTTTTCTTACCAATTTGATAGCCACATTTTTTTCAAGGGTGTATTTTTTTTATATATACCCTTCTTAAAAATAAAGTTTATGATTCTGATTTTCTGAGTAATAGCAGGCGTTTTAGAAAATTTTGAAAATGCAGAACACTTACATGTATCTTCATCTGATTATGTTCTACTTATGTGCCAGGCACTGAGGTAATGCACATGCAATATTGTATTCTTCATAATAAACTTATGAAGAAACTTTTATTCCAATTCCTACAGAATTGCATAACTGAACTGGAGGAAGAAAAAGAGAAGGCTTGTATAAGGACATGCAGCTAATAAGCAGAAATACCAGGACTCCAAGACTTTCATTAATGTCTTCTCATATCAGATCCTAAGCTTTTTACCTTATATCATCTGTTTGTCTTAGAACTTTTAAGCCTCAGATCATAGAGGAAACCAAAGGGTCTAAACGTTTGCTTAATGCCAACTACAGAAGTAGGACTGTTACTATATTCTTCCATTTGGCACCCATTCTCATGAAAACTGTGATTTACTTTTGCTAATCTATTTTCAGTCCTCATCTTACATGACTTCCTCTCAGTAACGTTTGACACTGTTACACCTGTCTCTCAACTGAAAAACTCTCTTCTCCTTATTTCCATGACACCTCACTCTGCTGTTGACGTCCTATTTCTCTGCCCATCCATTTTTCACACCATCACAAGTTTTCCTTCCTCCATCCAGCCATGAATGCTAAAGCTCCTCAAGCCTCAGTCCCAGTATCTCCCTCCTGTCACCCCGTACATTACCATTCATACTCAAAGCTTTCATTTCTACTCATCCACATGAGACAATCAAGGAGCTCTGATTGGTCCTACATACTCAAAGGCATCTTTAAATCTTCAATCCAGCCTTTCAAAATTACCTTAGAATGCAGTTAAATCTCAAAAAAAAAAAAAAAAGGATGTTTCTCTCTCCAAACCCAGTGTCCTTTCAGGGTTAAATAATTTGGTGAGCAACAACTTTATCCCCTTCTGTTAGACAAGATGCCTGGAATAACCATGAACACCAGCTTGCCAAACCCCAGCCATAAAACCCCATCCCTACCAATGCCTATCACAAATGCTTTCTCTCCTTCTCAACTGTTAATATCCTTGTCTAATCCATCTTCACCTCGTGGTCAGAGACTTCCACTACCTCATGACTCATCTCCCACAAAACCCCAACCCCTTTTCCACAGTGGCCGGAGTCATCTTTTTAAACTTCAGTGGCTTTATCTTAGGGTAAAGTCCTCAGTCTTTATAATTGCCTTACAAAGCCCAGGAAGAACTAGCTCCTCTTTGCCTTTTGAGGTTTCTCTTCTATTTCTCTCCTCTCACTCTCTATATATCACTGAACTTTGTTTTAAAATCAAGAAGCCAGGCAATTTCCCAGTGGTTAAGACTTCACCTTTCAATGCAGTGAATGTGGGTTCGATCCCTGGTCAGGGAGCTAAGATTTCACATGCCTCTTGGCCAAAAATAAAAAGTAACATAAAATAGAAGGAACAAATTCATTGTAATGAATTCAATAAAGACTGTTTTTAAAAGTCTGCAGTAAGAAATCTTTTTTAAAATCTAGAATTTAGACTTCCTTCCTCTACCTGGAGTATTCCATTCCTCTCCATCACACTCACTAAAATTTCCTCTTTCCTGTGCATCTCACACAGAAGTATACACTGTTTGGCATCCTTTATTCTCTTTCTCTCTTACCCTCCAGAATGGAGTTCAAGATATCTTCTGAACATAAGCTTTTCTACTCCATCCCTGATTCTGAAAGACCAGAAAACCATGTGCTATTCCTTCAGGATATTTATTTCAGTTTACAATTAGTTTCATTATTGTGACTGTTTAATGTCCATGAAGCAGGGACTGGATCCCTAGGCCTACTGAAGCACCAGGCATTGTATGTACTGAATAAACATGAATGAATCAATTTTTGCTTTAAAAAAGGATCCAATATGAAAACCAGAGATAATGAATAACACTAAAACTGAAAAGGTTGTTTCCAAAACTATTACTTTAAACAACTAAATACCTCCCTTGGGGTATTCTGACTGCACCAAGAGTACTGAAGTCTACCAAGCTGTCCATGTTAGAATGCTAAACATCATTTTGATTCCTTCCTTTCTTTCTGTCAGTCCAGCCTATTGCATTTATCTGAAATATACACCAAGATCCCTTCATGTCTCTCCTCTCAATCATCACTGAAATCTGTGGTTACAGGCACTATGTCTCTTGATGGGATTGCAATTACCTCTTAACTATTCTCCCTACTTTCTTCCTTATTCTAATCGTTTCTCTACTCAGAAACTAGAATTATTACTGAAATGAAATAAATAGGATCGCTTCAAATCCCTATTTAAAAACCTTTATATTAAAAATATACTCTATCACGTCACCATTTTGTTGTTCAGCCATACAGTCGTGTCTGACCCTTTGTGACCCCATGGACTGCAGCACGCCAGGCTTCCCTGTGCTTCACCGTCTGTCAGAGCTTGCTAAGATTCAAGTGCATTGAGTCGGTGATGCCATCCAGTCATCTCAACCTCTGTCGTCCCCTTCTCCTCCTGCCTTCAATCTTTCCCAGCAACAGGGTCTTTCACAGTGAGCCTGTTCTTCGTATCAGGTGGTCAAAGAATTGAAGCTTCAGCATGTCACCATTACTCTATCATATCATCTCCTTCTTCCTCTTATCATTACCTTAAATTGTTTATTTTCTGTAAAGTTTTGACAAGGATGTAAACTCCATGAGGGTAAACATGTACCTACAGTTCCAAGTGCATAGCAGGTGCTAAAAACTACTGTTAAGTTACTGAACACATAGTGACTGTAATCTACTTTACCAAAATTCTTTTATAGGAAATTTTGGAAGAGTTCTCTTACTGAATAAAGTCAGGGACTCGTTTTACACTGAGTCTCACTGTGAGCTTCAAAAACCAGAGGAAGCTCAAAAAGGGACCAAGAAATGACTTCCAGTGATTAGGCCTCCACAGAATGCTTATTATGTCTTGAATAAAATGTACTTAACAATTCATGACTTTCAAAATTTATATGAAAGGGCCTAATGTGAATCTCTAATTTCCTATTCTTTCCAGTCCTAACACTAAGAGTGGCTAACAGGGCAATGGGGTAATAATCTTCATTATCTCTTCCTCTTTTCAAAATTACTTATGAAGTGCTTCAGATGAAAAGGGGCCCACTGGAGCCCCAGGATAGAGAGTCTAAGCGGTAGTGCTTTTTTTTGTTTATGCTAATTAAGTAGTCTGCAGACTGGTTACTTAGCAATATCCCTCATTGAGATGCACAGTGCTGGGAAGCTAATTATATGTTTGAGGCCTAAAGTGGTCATTATTAAGATGTGAGCAGGCAACATCCATGGACTGTATGCTATTTCTGGGGTCTGGCATGATGAAACTCATGGCACGTACAAAGCCATTTATGGAAAGATGTGCTGAATTACGCTGTGGTATTTTATTACTGATTGGGTCACAGTGAACACAAAAAATAAAATTATTTTTTTAAACAAAATTTTTAAAGTATATTTGTACATATTTAAACATAGTAGAATATACTGATATCACATCCTTTGCTTGTAGGTTTGAAAATTTTCTCTTAGCTTTAGCATATTTCTTGTTCATGTGAAGCAGTTTCTACCTGCCTTCAACTGGTGTGAATATCAACTTCCTCAATCAATCAGCTCAGTATATGTGGAAGAACAACTCCCTTGAAAATCAAATTTCTTGTGGGCTTTAATGAAACTCATCAATATTATGTGTTGGGGGGAAAATCTATAACCCTCTTTTTTTTCTAAACAGAAAACAAACTATTGATTTTTTTCAACAGAATTTTACTGTTTTAAGTGTTCTCTTCCCACTCAAACATCAGTCTCCTGCCATTATCTGTAGGGCAAAGATGAAAACGTGCTGTTTTTATGCAAGTACAGCTGACTAGAGATCGCTCCACAGAAGCAAAGCAAACACATGTAAACAACATAAAATATTTAGATCGCAGAAACATTATGAACGATTTTGGTGATGGGCATGAATTATGGTTAGTGGACAGATCATCTACACAATAGCAAGGTGCCCATAATCCTCCAATGTTCTTACAGACAACAGAGAAAAATCATAGTTGGAAATAAAAAACTAGAAACCTGGCATGTCTCAAAGGCAGTCACCATTTAAATGTATCAGATATAAACATGAACTGAATTCTGTTACTGTGGTTGCATATGTAGTTTGCATATTTTCCTCAAGCTTAATCAATATCCATTTTGTCTCACATTAACAAAGCCTTTAAATATTTAACTTGGAGAACATATGTAGCAATTGTTTTCTGGAAAGCTGATGGAAGACACACATTTGGTTCACAACTGTATCTTCAATGAAGGAAAAGCCAGTTGCTAATACCAGGGGTATTAGCTAATACCAGGGGTATAATAGGAGGGGAAGCAGTGAGATGTTAAGTATATAAAAAAGACACTCAGTATCTTTTCATAGTTGTCTCTCTGGCATTTACTTAACACTGCTTCCTGTAATACAGTTTCATCAATTTAAACAATTTTCCTATCATCATATTTCTTTTACAATTTTTGATGATGATCAGACACAATCCTTTTTGTATGAGTAGCACCTCGGGGTAATCAAATAGTTATTCAGAGAGAGTTATTCTTTAGAGACATATGCCAATAATAAATGTGTGAGAAATGACAGAATTTGAATGTCATCATTTTCCATTCCTTATTGAAACAAAAGAGCCAGGCAATAATAATCAACGGTTTATAAACCCAAAAGGCAAACACCCCACAGGATGTTTCATAATGGATGGACTGCACCGATAATACAAACACCTGATGAGCAATCTTAACAAAAAGACAGACAAACTGACACTAGATATCTTCTAAAAGAGAGCAATAAGAAATATGTGGACTACCTTCAAAATAAGCCTCCAATTTGAACCTAAACTGAGAAAGCCTCCAGTTCCAAGGGTAGTTTACATGAAATGCAGCGGATAAATGAAAACGTGAAATAACTCCATGTGATGTAACCCACAAAAATATGGAAGGGAGGGAGGGATAGATTAGAAGACTGGGACTGACATGTACTCAGTACTGTACATAAAATAGATAACTAGTAATAACCTACTTTATGGCACAGGGAACTCTACTCAATATTCTGTAATGGTGTATATGGGAAAACAACCTCAAAATAGATTGGATATATGTGTATGTGCAACTGATTCACTTTGCTGTACAACTGAAACAGAACACTGTAGATCAAATATATTCCAATAATTTGTTTTTAAATCCAGAAGGCAAGAAATTCTAGAATACAGTAAATATTTTAAAAATATAGAGAAAGAAAAAGAGAAAGCTTACAGATTACTGAGACATAAATTACACAACTGCAATGTGTTCAGTTCAGTTGCTCAGTCGTGTCCGACTCTTTGCGAACAAGGCAACTGTAAAAATAATTTATGTGATAAATGAAGAAACTTTAACACTGAATGTTGATTTGAAGAGATTGAGAAATCTTCCTCACATTTATGGTGTGATAGAAATATTGTGGTTAAGTCTGAAAAATACACAAGAGAGATTATCATACAGAGGTATGTACCAGGCAGGGTGTTTAGTGATGGTTATGATGTTTGAATTTGTTTTAAGTAACCCTTTTAGGGGGAGAACAGAGGTTTAGGTGAAATGATGTTGGCTATGTTTTGAAAATTGTTGAAGCTGCATCATGGGTGCATGGAAGTTCATTCTATCACTACCTGTACTTTATTTTTTTTTAATTAATTTATTTATTTATTTTTAAATTTAACTTTACAATACTCTATTGGGTTTGCCATACATCGACATGAATCCACCACAGGTGTACACAAGCTCCCAATCCCGAATCCCCCTCCCACCTCCCACCCCACAACGTCTCTCTGGATCATCCCCGTACACCAGCCCCAAGCATCCTGCATCCTGTATCAAACATAGACTGGTGATTCGTTTCTTACATAATAGTATATATGCTTCTGTGCCATTCTCCCAGATCATCCCGCCCTCTCCTACTCCCTCTGAGGCCAAAAGTCCATTGTCTATGTCTGTGTCCTTTTGTTGTCTCACATACAGGGTCATCATTACTATCTTTCTAAATTCCATATATATGTGTCAGTATGCTGTATTGGTGTTTTTCTTTCTGGCTTACTTCACTCTGTATAATAGGCTCCAGTTTCATCCATCTCATTAGAACTGATTCAAATTTATTCTTTTTAATGGCAGAGTAATACTCCATTGTGTATATATGCCACAGCTTGCTTATCCATTCATCTGTTGATGGACATCTAGGTTGTTTCCATGTCCTGGCTATTATAAACAGTGCTGCGATGAACATTGGGGTACATGTGTCTCTTTCAATTCTGGTTTCCTTGGTGTGTATGCCCAGCAGTGGGATTGCTGGGTCATAAGGCAGTTCTATTTGCAATTTTTTAAGGAATCTCCACACTGTTTTCCACAGTGGCTGTACTAGTTTACATTCCCACCAACAGTGTAAGAGGGTTCCCCTTTCTCCACACCCCCTCCAGCATTTATTGCTTGCAGACTTTTGGATCGCAGCCATTCTGACTGGTGTGAAATGGTACCTCATTGTGGTTTTGATTTGCATTTCTCTGATGATGAGTGATGTTGAGCATCTTTTCATGTGTTTGTTAGCCATCCGTATGTCTTCTTTGGAGAAATGTCTATTGAGTTCTTTGGCCCATTTTTTGATCGGGTCGTTTATTTTTCTGGAGTTGAGCTGTATAAGTTGCTTGTATATTTTTGTTAATCGTTTAATCAAACTGAGAAAAGCATGAAGGCAGGCCTAAACAGATCTAGGTTCCTCCGATTTCTTAGAAAGAAAGTGGTAGCAGAGTTGATTTCTTCTCAAACCATTTCTATTTAGCATCTTTTCCGTTAAAGATACATTGGAATTAAAATGTTTCCTATTAAAATGTAAATATTCTCTTGGTAATCAAGCTTGTTCACAGACTAGTACTGTGAATGACTTACATGCCAAAATCAGATGGCATTTCTGGCTGAGAATTGTGCTCAGAGAATAAGTATTTTGTTGGGAAGAATAGGGGAGAAATGATCACTGTTCTACATGATAAACTTGGAGAATATAGACCCAGTAGGATGCCACCATCAGGGACTAAGAAATTACATTTGGATAAGACAAATTTAACTCACATTTACATTTTGCACTGAATTCTCAAAGTCACAACTGTTGTAGTTTTAATAAAAATTTATTCTTTTGTTATTTACAAGGGACTCAGAGATTGGAGGTTTACAAACTCACCTATGTATAAATGGGCAGAATTTTCACANATAAGACAAATTTAACTCACATTTACATTTTGCACTGAATTCTCAAAGTCACAACTGTTGTAGTTTTAATAAAAATTTATTCTTTTGTTATTTACAAGGGACTCAGAGATTGAAGGTTTACAAACTCTCCTATGTATAAATGGGCAGAATTTTCACATATCCTTTGTGTAATTAGTTTATACTTAGTGTCGACTGAACAAAAAATTGCACAACCTAGAAGTTGATAGTTATGCTTTATTCAGTGGACATTTTAAGACTTCAAGCCCAAGAGACACACCATCTCAAAAAATGCTGAAAGACTGCTCCAAAAAGGCCAGAGGAAGGAGCCAGGATATATAGAAGCATTTTCAATAAAAAACAGGTAGTCTCCCTTGTAGTGCTCAGGGGTTACAAAAGATCACTATTTATAAAGAATAAAAATTGAATAAAAGAATAAAAATAAAACAGTCAAAAAAGCAAGAGAGTTCCAGAAAAATATCTACTTCTGCTTTATTGACTATGCCAAAGTCTTTGACTGTGTGGACCACAATAAACTCTGGACAATTTTTAAAGAGATGGGAATACCAGACCACCTGGCCTGCCTCTTGAAAAATCCGTATGTAGGTTAGGAAGCAACAGTTAGAATTGGACATGGAAAAACAGACTGGTTCCAAATAGGGAAAGGAGTACGTCAAGGCTGTATATTGTCACTCTGCTTATTTAACTTATATGCAGAGTACATCATGAGAAATGCTGGACTGGATGAAGCATGGGCTGGGATCAAGATTTCTGGGAGAAATATCAATAACCTCAATATGCAGATAATACCACCCTTAGGACAGAAAGTGAAGAAGAACTAAAGAACTTCTTGATGAAAATGAAAGAGGAGAGTGAAAAAGTTGGCTTAAAACTCAACATTCAGAAATTAAAGATGATGGCATCTGGTCCAATCACTTCATGGCAAATAGATGGGGAAACAATGGAAACAGTGACAGACTTTATTTNAAAAAAATGAAACTAGATCACTTTCTAACACCACACACAAAAATAAACTCAAAATGGATTAAAGACCTAAATGTAAGACCAGAAACTATAAAACTCCTAGAGGAGAACATAGGCAAAACACTCTCTGACATAAATCACAGTAGGATCCTCTATGATCCACCTCCCAGAATACTGGAAATAAAAACAAAAATAAACAAATGGGATCTAATTAAAATTAAAAGCTTCTGCACTACCTGTACTTTAAATTCTCCCTTACAGTTTGAAATGAGAGATTCTGTGGCAGGTTCACAATAACAAAGCACAGAAAATTTGTTTTATGCTAGTATTTATAACTCGCAATACTTAAGAAATGAGCTGTTAAAATCTCCCTAGGTTATTCTGCTTTTTAAATGTTTCTTCATTTTTATTAATATTTAAAATTCAAACAATCCCAAATGTACAGAAAAATGCCAACAGAGAAAAAAATACCTTTAAAAAAATCCACTAAACCATTTGGCAGCAAGAGTTGCTAACCCAACATCCCACTGCTATAGAGTACTTTGGTATGTATTTCCTACATCCTATTATACTACTTAAGGATATTCTATAACAAAGCACAGATCCATCAAAGGCAGAAAACTGACACTGATGAGTTACTACCATTTAATCCTGAGACTTCACTCTAGTTCCTCCAACTGTTTCAAAATATCTCTTATAGCAATAGAACACTGATATCTTGTGTCTTTAGTATTCTTGAAACTAAAAAAGCGTCTCATTTTTTTTCCTTAATTTTCAGGATTATTTGAAGACTACATTCTTCAGGTTAAGTTTGTTTAGGTTTGTTTGATATCTCCTCTTGATTAGACTGAGGTCTGCACATTTGGCAGTAAACATCACAAATAATGCCATTCTTATTATTGCATCCCCATTAAATGACTCACAATTTGATTAGTCCCAATGTTTGGTCACTTGACTAACTTAGGTAGGATAGTTTATGCCACTACAAAGTAACTCTTTAAAAATCAGTAAGTACTTTAGAAGGAGACAATCTGAAGCAATATAAATATTCTGTTCCTCATTAATCTTCATATTTGATAATTTACTCATTTATATCAGTAGGGGTGCTGATATAAATGTGTGTGCTTTTAATACACTGTATTTTAACCCATTCCTGTCATTTATTTTGTTGCTATTATTATACCAGATTTATTCAGTATAAGGTCTTTGAGCTGGCCTCTGTGTCTTTTTCGCATCTCTCTACCCTGAGCAGTTGCTTGCTTTATTTCAAAATAAGATGTTTCAGGTTCATCTTATATTTTCCTTGCTCTATCTTTACAATTGGCTATTTCTTCAAAGACTCTTAATTCTTTTAGGAAAAAAAAAGTGGTCTGCAGAAGTCTAAAACTGGATGATATGTTTGCCTGGTGCTACTGGGGTATCACTGTTTCAAGGGCATCTCAGTAGGCAGAGATTGAAAACACATGAATATTTATGAGTTCTTTGATATATTTATATATATATAAAACATTGCATAAATTATAACTTTACTTCTCATTCTAATCCAGCACCAATAGGTTTATTTTAGTTTACTCTTTCCATATTCTGGACTCCTGTCTCCACCAGTAAAAACAAAGATATCAAGCTCTTATTATTGTTAGCACATTCACTTCTTTGATAATTTCCCGAATGTAACCAAACTCCCACCACTTTCACAACTGTCTCCCTCATGTAGATCGCCCGCTCGTCCCACACCTGGCTGCTACTTTCCCGACTGTCTGCCTCACCAAGCATGTGCCACCACACCACACAGAAGTCCTCCTCTCCTCAGGTAATCCCTGACACCCTATGCATGGGATAACTTGCTCAGCCTTTCTAAGCCCATTGCCTATTCCAAGCTACCTTCCCACACAGACACACCCTTCCTCTTGCTTGGGCTCCATATTTCCATGCCCGGCTGTCCTTTGGCATGGACATAGCCACCGACCTGCTTAAGTTCTGACATCTCACAATCAGTCACTCTCTCCACCCTCCCCACATGGGAGGTAACCGGTGTGTACACCCTCCTTACCTTGCTTACCACATCAGGATGTCTCTTTAGGTGGAAAACTTTCTCACACTGCTTCCAGTCTGACCTTGATATCCTGGTCACCCTGGGTACTCATCTTCCTCCTGCCTCCTAGACTCCTACATCTTGTTCAGAATCACCCCTCAACCAACCCAACATAGCCATCTCTCACATTTCCTCAGGCTCCAAGACTACGTGCTAGGTGCCCTTAAGAATGCCTACGTTAATGCCCTCTGCTTGGCTTGCCTTTTAAAAAATTAAATGTTTTATTTTGTGGTTCTTATCAAGAAGACAAGAAACAACAATTGTTGGCAAGGATGTAGGGAAAAGGGAACCCTAGTGCATTATAAATGGGAATGTAGAATGCTGCAGCCACTACGGAAAACAGTGTGGAAGTTCTTCAAAAGAATAAAAATAGAACTACTATATGATTCAGCAAGTCCCACTGTGGGATTATACTCAAAAGAAATGAAATAATTATCTCAAAGAGATATCTGCACCGCATGTTCAATACAGCATTACTCATAACGCACAAGGCACAGAAACAACCCAAGTGGCCACTGACAGATGAATGGATAAAAAAAATATAGCAAATGCACAGAGGTGTCAAATAACCTTACCGTGGTAATCGTTTCACTATATTTGTGTATCAAATTATTCTGCTGTATACCTTAAACTTACATGTTACATATTGGGGTGAAAAATCAGAGATTTGTTGATATGTGTTTGCTTTTTGTTTTTTCAGTCCACCCGCCACATACACTTTCTCAAGATACACTAAATATAAATTATAAGTAAAAGAAAATTAGAAAATAAGACAAAGAGCAACAAAATGTAAGCCTCAGTTTTAAAAATTAAACAAACAAAAAAGCACTCTGTCAAACTGGTCTGGGCTTTTCTCAGTACTCGTTCTTGGTGTCGGCCATCTCATCTCGGATGAGTAAGAGTGCACTGCGGGGCCAGGCTGCAGCCCACACTTGGAGCAGGCCTGGCTGCACTGACCCAGATCACAGCTAATTGGAGCTTGGCTTCTGCTCTAAGGCCTCATGCACTTGCATATCTTCATAGGGACTCTCCATGATCTTTGAGGTCAAAGACAATGTTTTCTATTTTGTTAGCATTTCCCAAAGCATTCAGTCTGATAGAGCTTAATAAATTCTTATTGATCAACAGAAAACAGTTTAATCAATTCCTTTGATTCTCTTAGCTTTTTTCCCCTACTGCATTCTATGTTTAAATGTAACATATTTTAAATCCTTTTTGCAAGTTGCAAACTGGTGACCTACCAGCTAGATATGGACAATAATGAACTCTGTTCCACTCAATCTACCGTAAGTCGGCCTTTAACTTACTTAAAAAACACTGGTAACCCTGGGCCCATGGCAGCAGCATGAGGTGTTTGTGAATAGGGTGAGTCCCTCAACACCCCACAGGCCTCACTTGGTTAATCCACTTATTTAAATTGCCTGTTTGGAAACTTTAGCTTTTTGAAATGACAACACCTAATTGAGACAAATAAAGTTGAGGTCAGTGGACTCCACACACACAATAAAAAGCACAAAAAAAGAACTCCAAGGAACTATCGTAGGAGTATATGTTTTCCTAAAAGTTTATATGTTCAAAACACTCAGTTATCCCATTGAAATCCCACAAAACCACATGAGAGGGGCTGAATAGAATGTTCTCATTTATAGGCAAGAAAACTGAAGTTCAGAAGCTAAGCAAGCTTTTCAGACACCACAGCCAGTAGGTAAAAAGACTTGGCCTCTGAGTCAACGTTCCTATATAGCAGTACAGGGTCTATATAGCATGAACTGCCCACGCACAAACTAGATATAACGGTTTCATACCCAAAGTGTCTTCCATACAGACTCCAATGAAAAATGAAATGATTTTTCCTCTAATGTACAAAATTATTTTCATATTTATCTCTTGAAACTTCATAGTGAATCTGTGATAGGAACAATATTTTTTAGCTTGCTTTTGCCATACATTGACATGAATCTGCCATGGGTGTACGTGTGTACCACTACAATATTGTAAAGTTAAATAAATAAAAAACTGAGATTAAAAAATATATTTTTAGCTTGAAACTAACCATTTTTAAAAGTTTTTTTTCTCGTCTACTACTTTGTGGGCTTCCCTCGTGGCTCGGCTGGGAAAGAATCTATCTGCCTGCAATGCTGGAGACCTGGGTTGGGAAGAGCCCCTAGAGATGGGAAAGGCTACCCACACCAGTATTCTGGCCTGGAGAGTTCCATGGACCATACAGTCCATGGTCACTAAGAATTGGACACGACTGAGCAACTATCACTACTTTGTACTGTACTCTTCCTCCTTGGACCAACCAAACCTGACACTATTTCCGAATCAAAGATGCTCTACTGGGCTCCAATTTGGAATGGTCCAAGAATGGATCAGGTTGTCACAGGAGACTTTGAAGCCTCACTTTTTGTTGAAAAAAGTTCCAAACTATTGTTTGGAATCCCAGCGACAAAACATCAACTTTCATCCAGGTCACACTCGAGGATCTCACTCAGAAGCTCCAGGAGAACACTGAAGAGGAATTCTTCTGTGAGTCTTATATCACGGCAAAAGAAGCAAGGCCAAACTTCCATTAATAGCCTTCTGGAACAGACTGTAAGGCATCAATACTTTGGGCTCACGACACATTCACAAGCCACCTTTGAGTACCAGCTTAAATAGGGGCCCTTGGCTTTCTATGGTCCTGGGAGTTGTTTCAGCCTGTGAAAACCCTGGCTCCACACATTTTACCATGGAAGTGTGCTTGGTCAGTAGTGTAGCCACAAGCCACATACAGCTATTTAAACTGATTAAAATTTGGTAAGATTAAAAATTCAGTTACTAGATACACTGCAAATACTTAGTAGCCATAAGGGCTGATAGAACACCAAATCCATCTTGTGCCTGAGCCACAGGGAGACGGCTTGAGCCACAAGGACCAGGCTTCTGCATCCTTAGGGATAGTGGAGTGCAACCCCAAGAGACTGAGACAGTGATCCAGAGGCTTGGGCAGCTGTGAGGCATGAGCTATTGAAACAGCTGGGCGATGGATAACCCATCTAGTGAAAAGGATCTGGACTCCAGTAGCATCTACAGCAAAAGGCAGGGAGTTGTAATACTCCACTGAATAAAGTCTCAGTTCAGTTCAGTCGCTCAGTCGTGTCCGACTCTTTGCGACCCCATGAACTGCAGCACGCCAGGCCTCCCTGTCCATCACCATCTCCCGGAGTTCACTCAGACTCACGTCCATCGAGTCCGTGATGCCATCCAGCCATCTCATCCTCTGTTGTCCCCTTCTCCTCCTGCCCCCAATCCTTCCCAGCATCAGAGTCTTTTCCAATGAGTCAACCCTTCGCATGAGGTGGCCAAAGTACTGGAGTTTCAGCTTCAGCATCATTCCTTCTAAAGAAATCCCAGGGCTGATCTCCTTCAGAATGGACTGGTTGGGTCTCCTTGCCTGCAGACCAGGGGACTTTCAAGAGTCTTCTCCAACACCACAGTTCAAAAGCATCGATTCTTTGGTGCCCAGCCTTCTTCACAGTCCAACTCTCATACATGACTACAGGAAAAACTATAGCCTTGACTAGATGGACCTTAGTCGGCAAAGTGATGTCTCTGCTTTTGAATATGCTATCTAGGTCTAACCAAATACAAAATGGCAAATACAAAATCGAACAGGTAACATCATTCATTTTATCTCTATTTGCCTTTCCTTCTATCCGTAGGAGCTATAAAGTGATTCTTCACTTCTCCATCTGACTACAGTCTCCTTGTGTGTAGGTACCATGACTCTCTTTGTACACTGTGGCTCCAGTACCTGCCACATCTTAGGTGTTCATAAGTATTTACTGAATAAATGCTGACTTGAACAATCATCTTTAGGGCACTACAATTAGCATGAATACAGATCCTGTTTTATCAGATCTATTTCAGTTTATACCACTTGCTCTAATATATTTATTAATAGAATCCTCTTTTCCTTTCAAAAGTGACCCAGGTTGTTCCATAAATTATAGTCACTCCAGCTGAAAGGACATCTAGCCAAGGTTCCAGGAGAACAGTGAGAACAGAAACAGTGACTATAGTAGAATCTTCAGCTAACTCCCTCAGTGCATCTGCAAGCCTCGCTTTTAATCTAACAGTACAAGTGAACCCCTTAGAGACAACACATTCAAATTTCACTTATTTTTTTTTAAATCCTAGCTCAGATATGCATTACCTACTGGTTATAACCTGGCTTCTTTGATGTCAGGAGGCAAGAGAACATTAAAATAAATATATATAAAGTTAGCAGCATATACTGGTAACTAAGTTGTATGTATAAAATGATCTGTTGATATTCTAACCTCCAGATGGTAGCAAAGTTAACTCCTGCAGACTGAGAACTTACTACAGCTGAAATTAATGTCTTTCGGCTAAATACAATAGGATAATATGACAAACTAAATGAGGCTGCCCCAGAGTGTATAATAAGACACACACTGTATTCCTGTCTCATTCCTAAGTATGGTACAATTTTAGGGGGAAAAAAAAAAAACATTTTGGTCAATTCATGATCTGTTCATCTCTGTGTATGCTGGAAAGAGAACTTATTTCTAAGACAGTATCAATCAGACTTTTCTCCTTTAATCATTNAGAATATATAATATATATCTTATGTACATATATTATATATATATAACTGAATCACTTTGCTGTACAGCAGAAATTAACACATTGTAAATCAACTACACTTCAATAAAAATATATTGATTGAAAAAGAAATAAAAATAAAATAATACTTCCCTCCCCAAGGAAAGCGTGGTATACACAGTGCATCATTTTCCACTGAAACCCTTTTCCTGCAGAATAGAGAACCTTAGTGGACTCCCTACTTCCTTGAGTCTTGCTTATCACATTGTTTTGCTCTTGGTTTTGCTGCAAGGGGAACTTGTATTCTTTTTGAACATGGAGCAGAGATGTTGCTTAAGTATTAATTTATACTGTCTTGAGTGGGAATTACATTTTGTTTTACTTAATAAAGATACATAATCTAAAATATGTTAAAACTCTCAAAGTAATCTGATCTTGTTAATTGGCCCAACGTGTGATCATAATACATTTCCTTTCCACTAACACCTGCCTCCCTTTTACTTTGAAACTCAAACAGATCTTTCTCATGTTAGTGCTGTTTTGCTTTTCTTACTAAAGCCCTGGCTCTTTTTCTTTTCTCTTTTTCTACTAGCAAACTTGCTCTTTTCTTTCTCTTACAACCCATTTCTTCCTGAAACTTCCTCTGCATGTCAGAGATCATGGCAGTTAGTGTATCTTGAAGCTGGGATTCCAACTTGGTTCTGATGGCAGAGCCATCACACTCAACCATCATGACCCTGCAGAAGGACTTAGAGCTGGGCACGGAGGGAAAGACAGGGTCTGTTAGGCAGAAGGGAATAAAGAAGGCGTTTCAGTACGTCAGTGGCACACAGCTCACCTGGCCTGGGCCCAAGTTCCTGCTGAAAGAGAATAATAAGTGATGGAGCTGTAGAGGGGAGGGGCCCTGTACTGCTCAGGTGAGGCTCCCAGATTGTACCTGACCCTTGCTTGATACTTCGTGTTGTTTAATCCTTATATTGACTCCACAGACCCACAAGATATAGGTATCCCCACCTAAGGCTTCAGAGAACAAAAGCACAGTCCTGTGACTTATCTGTGATCTCCTGCCATCATAGAATACCAGTCTTTTCAACTATTGAAGTCTTCAGGGTTTTAAGTGAAGTGGTTAGAATTGTATTTAGGAAAAAGATGCAATGAAAGAGAAGCCTGAGTCTTCTTTTGACCTGATACTGAATTTCATTTGAAGGCAGTAGCGCTTTTCCAGCACTAAAATTGGGATTTCAAAATGATTCTATGCTGAAATTTAGCAGTAGTGACCTGAAAGCCACAGAGGGTCTTCTAGAACCCAGCTACTCTGAAGTATGGTCTTCACACCTATAACTTGAGTATAACCCCGGGGCTTATTAAAAATGCAATTCTTATCCACGCACCTATGGACACCTTATCTTCGACAAAGGAGGCAAGATATACAATGGAGAAAAGACAATCTCTTTAACAAGTGCTGGGAAAACTGGTCAACCACTTGTAAAAGAATGAAACTAGAATACTTTCTAACACCATACACAAAAATAAACTCAAGGTGGATTAAAGATCTAAATGTAAGACCAAAAACTATAAAACTCCTAGAGGAAAACATAGGCAAAACACTCTCCGACATAAATCACAGCAGGATTCTCTATGACCCACCTGCCAGAATATTGGAAATAAAAGTAAAAATTTAAAAATGGGACCCAAATAAAATTAAAAGCTTTCGCACAACAAAGGAAACTATAAGCAAGGTGAAAAGACTGCCTTCAGCATGGGAGAAAATAATAACAAACGAAGCAACTGACAATCTCAAAAATATACAAGCAACTCCTGCAGCTCATTTCCAGAAAATAAACGACCCAGTCAAAAAATGGGCCAAAGAACTAAACAGATGCTGACAAACACATGAAAAGATGCTCAACATCACTCATTATCAGAGAAATGCAAATCAAAACCACAATGAGGTACCATTTCATGCCAGTCAGAATGGCTGCTATCCAAAAGTCTACAAGCAATAAATGCTGAAGAGGGTGTGGAGAAAAGTTAACCCACTTACCCTGTTGGTGGGAATGCAAACTAGTACAGCCACTATGGAGAACAGTGTGGAGATTCCTTAAAAACCTGGAAATAGAACTGCCTTATGACCCAGCAATCCCACTGCTGGGCATACACACTGAGGAAACCAGAACTGAAAGAGACATGTGTACCCCAATGTTCATCGCAGCGTTTATAATAGCCAGGACATGGAAGCAACCTAGATGTCCATCAGCAGACCAATGGATAAGAAAGCTGTGGTACATATACACGGTGGAATATTACTCAGCCATTAAAAAGAATACATTTGAATCTATTCTAATGAGGTGGATGAGACTGGAGCCTATTGTACAGAGTAAAGTAAGCCAGAAAGAAAAACACCAATACAGTATACTAACGCATATATATGGAATTTAGAAAGATGGTAACGATAACCGTGTATGCGAGACAGCAAAAGAGACGCAGATGTATAGAACAGTCTTTTGGACTCTGTGGGAGAGGGAGAGGGCGGGATGATATGGGAGAATGGCATTGAAACATGTACAACATATGTGAAACGGATCACCGGTCCAGGTTTGATGCATGAGACATGGTACTCAGGGCTGGTTCACTGGGATGACCCAGAGGGATGGGATGGGGAGGGAGGTGTCAGTGTATGACAAAACCAATATAATATTGTAAAGTAATTAGCCTCCAATTAAATAAATTTATATTTTAAAAAATGCAAAATCTCATACCCCTACCTCAGACTTACTAGATCAAAAATCTCTGGGAGTGGAGTCCAGGAAGCTGTGCTTTTAACAAGCCCTGTTTATTTAGCAATGGACAATATTATGGTGTCCAGATGATTATTAGGTATGCAGAAGCTTGAGAAAGCTTTTGATATTTTCCCCTGGGCACTTAACCTGCTTTCAGCATTTCCTGGTTGTCTAATGACTGCCTCTAAAATGATTTCTTCAATAGTGGTACAGAAACTTCATCAGCACATTAAACAATAAGTACTTTATGAGCAGTGTATCATCATTGGCATCTAGGAACCTGACTTATAAACTGTCTTTAGCATTAAATTTAGCATACAATTTAACTTGCACGTGGAGGTGGCAGGATATGGAAGAACATTTGGGAGGCTATACACCAAACTTCTGTGAAAGAAGAAGTTATTCATGATACTTGGTAAGGAATGTGAGGTAGACTGTATTCAGGGGGACTGCCATGGTGGGGTTTTGATGTAGGGGAGAGAGATTGGGCTCACCTCTGAATACAACAGGGAAAAGTGGGGATTTGTGTCCAAGGAGCAAAGTTGGGCACACGTTAGGGGGAGGTAGTGGATGGGAAATTACTAAGAGGATAGAGTAATTTTTTGCTAACTGACCTGGCAGGATTCTTGTTGAAGACAGACTGGGGTGATCAGATAATACCTGGGGAATGGTGGAGGATGAGGAATTTGATCAGATACTGAGGGCTGTGTGGCGGGGGGGAGGGGGTGGCTAAGCTAACTTGACAGTATTCTTGCTTAACTTCTAGAGGACATGCACAGGTTGGGATTTAGTCAGGCTCAGAGGATCCCAACGGAAGTTTGGTCCAGGAGCGAGTCTTCGTCACCTCCACTGTGATTATCTTTGGGGAAAGTTGGGGGACTGAAGAAATAAAGGGAGGGGCTTTAACTTTTGCCACCTACATTTAAAAAACATTTTATAGGAGGGTAGTTGCTACCTTCCCCTACCTTTTATATTATACTCTTATACATGGATAATCATTTATATCATTACAGGTTTTGTGTGTGAAACTGTGTGGAAACCTGAAATTCTATCAGTCAAATCTTTATAGTACACTGGTGCCATCTGACGGTAAACTTTCTTATCACGTCTTTGATTTCCCCAGGCTAATTTTTCATCTTTCTAAATTAAGTGAGAAATGTGAGTTTTGAGCAAAACAGACTTTTCTTGTGTTGTCCCTTCCTCTCTTCCCCCATCAGAGTTCAGTTTCTGCCTTCTCTGCTCCCGTAAGATCTCTGATGTCTTTTGGCAAACTCCCATCCCAGTAATCAAAGGAGTGAGAGATGACTTGGAAGTAGTTTCTGCCCTCAGTAAATTTTTACCTGGGAAGACTCTAAGCAGATAATTATAACAAAGTGTGGTATACACTTAATAAAATGTTAATAAAATGGTGGGGGGAATGTGTTAACTAGTATAATGAAGGTACTATAAGAGTGATACAAATTATTATAGGAATTCAGAGGGTTATGAATTCCATATTTAAGTATTCCTTCTAGAATTTTGTTGTTCATAATGTTTAATAATAATTTTAAAGTTATTTTTAAAAGTAAATTTTATCCATCCTCTATTATCAACTTTTTTCTTCTTAACAGAAATCACAATTAATTATAAACATGGCCTTCCCTTGATAACGCTTACTCTGCCATCCAAAAAAGAGCGCTGTCAATTTGTAGTCAAGCCAATGTTATCAACAGTTGGTTCATTCCTTCAGGACCTACAAAATGAAGATAAAGGTATCAGAACAGCTGCCATCTTCACAGCAGGTATATATATATATATATATTTCCAACTTTGTCTTTTTCTCTTCTTTTGAACCTTTGTTTTGTTTCTTTACTTTCTAGAAAGTTACTATATAATAAATGGTTGGTCTTTACTGAGTCCTTCATTTTTGAACATGAATTGTATAAAAAATGAACTCTAATGGAGAAAAAAGAAATGGAATAAGTTTAATTCATGTTTTGGTTATTTATTTCATAAACTTAGCCCCCAAATTTTTCTCTGAGAAAATTTTAATGACATAGTAATTAGCATCTAGTTGTCTATAAGAAATGTGAATAATTAAAAAATGAAATGCAGGCTCCATGATTCACGAAATAGACAGTGAATAATACACAAATAGTTCATTGATCTTTGCTATAAAGCAATTATGGTTTCAAGTGTTTTTTGACAGAATTAATTCTCAGGAAACTAGTTTGATACCAGCAGAGGTAATCAGATAGATTTTTAAATAAATCTAGGACATAGCTTTTATATTTGTATGATCTAAGGACATAAAAGCAGGTCCTACTGCCCCTAAAAGAGAATAAAGAATTCTTTACCCCAGCCCAATATACCAGGCTACTATAAATATAAACAAATGAATAAATTTACACTGTTATTTTATTGTAGTATTACATTCTTAGAATAAGCTTATTTAAAAGTTAATGATGACTGTTGCAGTTTTGGAAAGGAAATTAACGTTCTTCTTCCCTGTCCAAGTTCAGAACCAATTAAGGGATAGATATAAATGTTGGAAGAGCAGAGATTACCAACTTACTTACTTAACAAACATTAAGCAGCTAACAGAAGTTGACCCGAAACAAATAGATGGCTAGATATTTCTCCAGCAAAGACGGGTTTTTTGCAGAGTGGAGAGCTGCAGTTCAGGGTCCGCAGCCGCTCACACGAGCCCTGTGTGAGGACTTGCGAGATGAGGAAAGGAGGATGCTTCTGTAGAAGGAAAGGGAGCGGGGAGGACAGCCGCAGACAGAGGGTCTCCGACTTTTCATTGGCTGGGTCCTTGGGAAAGAAGAGGCACTCGTGTTCCTGCCGGGCTGCGGCGCCCTGACAGGGTGTGAGAGCTCCCCCTTCTGGTCTCTAGACTCTATTTAATTGAGGTTCTTGTGTATTAATCCTTTTTTACACTAACATATGCCAGGCCTTGTTCTAGATGCTAGAGATGGCAAAGAACAATAGAGATTAAACTCCTGTTCTTATGGAACTAACATTTTACAAGGAGAAAGAAACAAAATAAATATTTAATTTATAAATTATATAAATTTTAAATGTATGTGTTAGATAATAAGTGTTACAGTGAAAAAGCAGAGTGATGGGGAGGTGGGAGTGTGTGTGTTTGGGGGAGGTACTCACTAAGGTCACATTGGAGTGAAGACCTGGAAGAGATATGACATGGATGGGAGAAGAGCTTTCCAGACAGAGACCCTCAGGTGGGAGCTAACTCCACCCTCAGCCATAAAGGGAGGGAGCTGGATACAAGTAGGAGGGGTAGGGCAGACCAGGGAAAGCCTCCATGTAGGTTGTTGGAAAGACTTTGGATTCAACTGGAAGGGGAGTTTCTTCCTGGTAAAACCAAGGTCAGAGAAATGAGGATTTAGCCCTGTGGCCACATTGCCTAATACTTCATCCTTGACTGGACATATTCCTGCCAGTCGCAGGAACACCGAATCCCTGGGGCCTTCCCTTATGGGGCAAGGCCTGCCTTCCACAGAAGAGGCAGAATTCAGAAGGGCACCAAACACAGTGCCCGCCTGGAGTGTGCACCAGAAAAACGCCAGAATTCTTAGAGTACAGGTGCTCTTTGGACTGAGTGAAAACACTTTTCTTGGGGTTCATGTCAGTACTTGCCCAAGAATAGGTGAAAAATTCATCACTGTATCATGAACTCCTTAAAAGTGTTTCATATCTGTCTCTAGCTGATCCTGTATTAGAATAAAGGAGAATGTAGTACTTCAACTGAGAAATCATACTCAGCTAATTTCTTTTTATTATACTATTTTAAGGAGCAGGTTTGAAGTCATTTAAATGTAAATTTTAAAATGACACTTGCAAATCAGATAAAGCAGATTTGGTGTGTTGCTGATCTTTTTCTTTTTTTTTAAGAGGCTATGTGGGTGGAATTTGCCAGCATTTAATTTGGGCTTGAAAAGAGTGTTCTAAGCTTGTCACAGTTTTGCCCATAACGTGGGTGGAGTTATTTGGCAATTCCTGGGAAGATGATCTCACCCCAGCTGATGAACAGGAACCCAAACAGCCAAATTCTAGGAACAGACCCAGGTGCAGACTCGACTAGCCGCCTTCTGGAACAAAAGAACTGCTGAGAAGCAGACGGGAGGCAGGCATCGGGTTCCTCCTGATTTTACTAGCAGCGTGACTCTCACCGTGCGATTAGTGTAGCTGAAACCTCTCTGGTTGAATGCAGCCAAGCACATGCCAGGCCAGGTGAAAGTATACGTCTTGGACTTTATATCAGGTAATTATGTGCAGACTATTCTGAAAGAATAATGATAGAGAAACCCCTCCCAGCACTTTTTTTTTTTCTTATTATTCAATGAGTTTGAATCTTAACCCCTGTGAGAGTTGGACTGTGAAGAAGGCTGAGCGCCGAAGAATTGATGCTTTTGAACTGTGGTGTTGGAGAAGACTCTTGAGAGTCCCNATAGACCCTTGAATTCTCAGATTGGCAGAGCATTTTGGAAAATAAATTCCTCAAAAAAATAAAAAAAATTCAATTACAGTGTTTGAAGTACATCCAGTTTTTCAATGAACTTTTACATAATAGATTCAGATTAATCAAAATCCTTAAGACTCTGGATAATTTAATTACAATGGTTTCAGTTGGAGGATAGGCCATGTTGTATTTCAACCTAAATTATTGGTAATGGAGAAAAGAAGAAAAGAGCTGCCTCTTTCATTAAGAAATGAAGTTAATTCATAATCAAAAGAAGAAGGACTCTATCTCTGACAAATCTCTGAGCTATATTTGTACTCACCAAACATATATATTTACACTTGGCTTTTAGAAACCTATCAAAGCCCACACATTTCTCTAGTTCCATTTTCTTCTTACCCTATAGACAAGTAGCTTGTAGAAGATAAGAGTCAAAGGGGAAAATATATCTTTAAAATATTAATAATTATGTCCCCATGTTTAATCATTTCCTTTTGTTGTTTTTGTTTTTGCACTGATACAAATTATCAAAGACTCACATGTTGCAATATGATTGATCTTTTGCCTCAGAACAAAGCTGTACACCAAATGGAATTACAAAGTCCAGGTCAACCAGGTCACATCCACAATTATGCAAATCTGATTTGTAATAATGAATTCATGCTATTTAACCAAACTTTATGCTTTATTCACTCTGTTGAGAATTCCTCCTCTTCTTTTAAAAAGTCCTCTCTTCTCTCTGTAAATCGCACTAGATAGGGTTAGGATGGGAAGGACTATAAGTTCAGGTCACAGATTTTGACTGATGATCAAGTCACAGTGGTATTACAGGAAACACTCTTCAGCTCTGTAAATCCACTCTATCAGAGATGAATTATACACTGGTAGATTACACCCACTTCCTCTTCCATCAGGACTCTTTCGGTTGCAAGTGACACAAAACCCAGGTACAGATGTTGACCCATGGGAACATGATGATGATAAATAACCTTATGTGGTTCCTCCATCTCTTGGATTTGTTCCTCTTCTAGTGGCATTATACTCAGATTCTATGTGGTAGCATTTGGCTTCCAGAAGCACAATGACATTTGCCCAAATCAAAATCCAGCACAAATGGATCAGTTCTTATAAGTTCTCTAGACTCTTACTCCTGACTATGAGCTTATCTATAAGGTGACCATTGAAGCTGTGATGGTGACTGACAGACATAAGTTTCATGTTCATATTAACCTCATGGACTAAGAACAGAAACAGGAGGGTCTTACTAAGCAAAATCAGGCACTGGTACAAAAACTGAGAAACGACTGAGGAAACATTTTATAAATGTACCACACTTCGCATGTGAGAAAGTTCCCTTTTTTCTAAATCGCCATGCCTGCCTCAGAGCCATCTTCCTTGATAATGCCAAATATCAGAAATTATTGCTTGAAAATCCCTTGTTAATTAAGATGCTGCTAGCTTCTGTATTAAATGAAGATGCTCACTGGTAGGACATGTTAACTATGACTGTTTCCTTGAGTCATTTATTAGGTCCCTGAGATCCTTCAAGGGAAATTGAGGATGCGAGAATAGAAGGAAAACACTTTAAAATAACTTTTCCTGTACTGTAAAGCCCTGCCCCTCTCATTTCTTAGCAATCTGTAGTTACAGAGCCTCTAATTTGGAAGATGTATGAAAGCACCCTTTTTCAACTTGAACTCCTCAAAAAGATTTCTACCAAATGGACTCACAACTTTGGACATTTCTAGGACTCAGAATCATCTNGCCCCTCTCATTTCTTAGCAATCTGTAGTTACAGAGCCTCTAATTTGGAAGATGTATGAAAGCACCCTTTTTCAACTTGAACTCCTCAAAAAGATTTCTACCAAATGGACTCACAACTTTGGACATTTCTAGGACTCAGAATCATCTAGTACTGGGATTATCAGATAAAACATACTGCCCAGTTAAATTGGAATTTAAAATAAATAATGAAAAGAAATATATTCCAAGCATTACATGGGACATATTTATCCAAATATCCAAACAAAAATTATCTGTTGAATATTTGAAATCCCAATGTAATTGGGTGGCATGTATTTTAGTTGCTAAATTGGTTACTCTATCTGCCACCCACAACCACTATTCCCTCTTTGAAGTGTTCTGACAGTTGAAAAGTTCTCCCTTATTCAAAGTCTTAAACTTCCAGAGAGCAGTTAGGACTATCAAACNAATATATTCCAAGCATTACATGGGACATATTTATCCAAATATCCAAACAAAAATTATCTGTTGAATATTTGAAATCCCAATGTAATTGGGTGGCATGTATTTTAGTTGCTAAATTGGTTACTCTATCTGCCACCCACAACCACTATTCCCTCTTTGAAGTGTTCTGACAGTTGAAAAGTTCTCCCTTATTCAAAGTCTTAAACTTCCAGAGAGCAGTTAGGACTATCAAACTGAATTCCCTTTAAATATTTGATCGATCAACTGCTTACAGCAGTATAGTTATTTGTTTTCAAACTGTGTGGCACAGCCCAGTGTCCCAACTGAAACCCTAATGTCTCCATGGAAAAGGTGCAGAAGGGTACTACGGTACTAGGCTCACGCCTTCCATCCATGCCTCTGCTTTCCTTTAGGGTATTAATTTAAACTTCAAGGTTATAATCTACATTTTTTAATGATTGCAAAATATTAAGAGAATGAAAAGACAATTCACAGTCTTGAAGAAACTATTTGCCAACCATCTATTTTATAAAAGACTGGAATTGAACATCAAAAAAGAACTCTTAAAACTCAACAAAGAGAAAACCAGTTATGATGATGATAATACTGTATTGGATATTTGAAATTTGCAAAGAGAGAAGCTCTTTAAAGTTCTCACCACAAGAAAAATAACTGCAACTATATATGATGACAGATGCTAACAAGATTTATTGTAGTGATCATGTTGTAATACATACAAAGAAAAAATCATTACATTTTATACCTGAAACTAAGATAATGTTATATGTCAAAGAAAACACAGAAAAGAAAATAGACAAACCAATTAAAAACTGGGAAAAAGATGTGAACAGACATCAAAGAAGACATGCAGATAGCAAACAATGACATGAAAAGATACTCAATCTCACATATCTTTAAGGAATTACAGACTGAAATAGCAATGAGATATCATTGCACATTTATCAGAAAGGCTAAAATCCAAAATACTGACAACACCAAACACTAGCAAGGTGTAAAGTAGTAGGAGCTCTCATTCATTGCTGGTGGGAGTGCAAAATGGCAAAATCATTTCAGAAGAAAATTTCACAATTTCTTAAAAAACCTTTTGGAGGCAACAGACTTGTGTTTTGAAAGCTTGAGCATTTCCTTTTAAACTCCTTTGAAACAGGGCATCCGTGCTCTCATTTGAATCAAACCATGGTCACATGTTCCCCTTCCGATAGCATGCTGACATTCTAAGATTGCACCACCTATTCCTCTCAATGTCCTGCATGTGTCAATGCTCCAACTGGCTCTAAGTTAAGTGAATGCTTAACTTAAGGTACCCCGGAACACCCTCAGTTCAGTTCACTCAGTCATGTCCAATTCTTTGTGACCCCATGAATCGCAGCACGCCAGGCCTACCTGTCCATCACCAACTCCTGGAGTTTACTTAAACTCATGTCCATTGAGTCAGTGATGCCATCCAGCCATCTCATCCTCTGTTGTCCCCTTCTCCTCCTGCCCCCAATCCCTCCCAGCATCAGGGTCTTTTCCAATGAGTCAACTCTTCGCAGGAGGTGGTCAAAGTATTGGAGTTTCAGATTCGGCATCAGTCCTTCCAATTAGGATGGATTGCTTGGATCTCCTTGCAGTCCAAGGGACTCTCAAGAGTCTTCTCCAACACCACAGTTCAAAAGCATCAATTCTTCAGTGCTCAGCTTTCTTCACAGTCCTACCAACCTTTTATTTCTCTTCACTAATATTAAATGCCCTAGTCTTTAAAAGCTTGCCTCTTGAACACATTGTTGTTCACTAACAGATTTAGCGGAAGTGAAATCCATATGCAGGATAACTGACAGGTAAGCTGTGCTGAGAATATTTCAGTTATTATGTTTAATTACTGGAAGGTATAGGAGCTTTCAAACATAACATTTGTTACTCCATTTTATTATGTTTTATTGCAAACATATTGTACAAATAATTGTCTTTCTCTGGATAAAATATGAAGCAATCTTGGCATTTTGTATAGGCAACGGATGTAGCCTACATTCATTTGTCTTATGTAATATTTTTCAGTTTGGATACAAATTTCATTGTGGTTCCATTAGGATAGGCAAAATCAATTGCAATATAGCAATCTTTCTTTGGTTTCCTGCTGTCAAGAAAATACTTACATTATCCTCCAAGGAAGGAAAACTATGCATCAAAAATTTATTTTAGCCAATCCCAGAACAGCTCTCCATCTCCAGCTAGTGTACATCAGAGAGCAGTTAAAAGGCATTTGTTTTTGTATATACAAAGAAAATTCCTGTATTTTTGTTTCACTTCTTTTCTGATGGGATAAATGGACCCTTTAATGAAAGGGAAAACACTGGGGAGCTAAAGGATTGTACTGGAAGAATTCCAGAATATATTACTCAATAAACATACATGGAGTACATTGTAAATAATGGCAATGCAAAGCCTCAGAACTGCCTAGAATAAAATGATATGTTTATTACAGGAGATACTAATAGGCATGTTAATATTCTCACAAGGGGCTACAATTCCATTAAGAAATCACAGTCTGACAAATCACTCCAAGTTTGGAATCAGGAGACTCCCTCTTAATGATACATATTGTATTTGTCAGTCATAATACAGCTTTTATAAGTTAAAGAAACAATTTGTTGCCATTAGTTTCTCAGAGAAGCTGAGCTAAAAGCATTAAATCACCAGATGAAACATGAAAGGCTGACCAATACAAGATGGGTCATTAGACTGTTTGTAGCCTCAAGAAAGGCAGAACAACAATCCATGGGTAAGTACATAGAGAGATGGATTTTTGCCTCAATATTAGGCAGTTGTCCAATAATTGTAACTGTTGGTTAAATAGCTCTTAAAAGTGAATATTGGAAAAGGCCAAGCAGAAACATTTAAGAATAGATTCTAAAGGATTTCATTCATTGCAAAGGTCGTTTATTCAAGAGAGTCCTAACCCATGTCATCATTGATTTTTTTCAAAAGCAAAAACACTTAGGCTAATTGTAGCAAAACATGAGGGTGTTAAATTGAGGCTTATGGAAGTTTTAAATTTCTGAGTGCATTTCACTACTTTNCATTCATTGCACAGGTCGTTTATTCAAGAGAGTCCTAACCCATGTCATCATTGATTTTTTTCAAAAGCAAAAACACTTAGGCTAATTGTAGCAAAACATGAGGGTGTTAAATTGAGGCTTATGGAAGTTTTAAATTTCTGAGTGCATTTCACTACTTTAGATGTAAACAGTGTTGGGTCTACATTTGGTTTTCATTTTCCTTTACAGAATCTCTTGATTTTCTCAGCCTACTCTCTTACTTAAAAAAAAAAAAAAAATGAATTGGAGGATAATTGCTTTACAATGTTCTCAGCCTGTTCTTATTAGCAAAGATTAGGAACCTTTTTTGGTTGTTGTGGTTGTTGCCCAAACTAATGCCCTAATGTCTACTGATATTCTGCCTCAGAGGAACATTCCTAAGGCTGACAATGTCAGAGAAGTTATATCTCAAGCTGTCTTAGTTAATCATTCTATGTCAAGAGAAGATCGGGGTATTTCAGAGACCCCAAGAGTAGGAAAACCATGGTATGTGTGTGATCCATAAGAATCGGAACTGGGAAGAGGAAATACCTCAAGTTCCAGAGCAATTTTCCCATCTTCCTGACTAGGCAGGTACATGAATTCTGCTCACACCAAACAAAAGTAATTTTATAGTTTGAGTGACCTTGATACTAACTTTCTTTCCAGCTCCATATTAATCTATAGCTCTAGTAGTGTATACTGTGTTTTTAAGTTTCTAATTCTTAGTCTATATGATTAAAATAATCTGAGCAATTTATCCTGAGTCAGTTAATTCTCTGGCTCAATAAACTTTTCCAGGGTTTTTCAGTTCTACATATAAATGATACCATATGATACTTGTCTTTCTCAGTCTGACTTACTTCACTCACTGACAACAACAACCAAATAATCCAATCAATAAAATGAGCAGGAGACCTAAACAGACATTTCACCAAAGAAGATATACAGATGGCCTATTTAGACATGAAAAGATGTTCAGCATTGCTAATTATCAGATAAATGCAAACCAAAACTACAATGAGGTACCACCTCACATCCAACAGAATGACCATCATTAAAAAAATCTATAAATAATGAATGCTAACTGTTTTGCACTGTTGGAGGTAATATAAATTGGACCAGCCACTAGGGGAAAAAGTATGAAGGCTCCTTAAAAAAACTAAAAACAGAGTTACCATATGTCCCAGCAATCCCTTTCTTGGTCATATATTCAGAGAAAACTTTTTTTTTTTTAAATTTGACTTTACAATACTCTATTGGGTTTGCCATACATCGACATGAATCCACCACAGGTGTACACAAGCTCCCAATCCCGAATCCCCCTCCCACCTCCCACCCCACAACGTCTCTCTGGATCATCCCCGTACACCAGCCCCAAGCATCCTGCATCCTGTATCAAACATAGACTGGTGATTCGTTTCTTACATAATAGTATATATGCTTCAATGCCATTCTCCCAGATCATCCCGCCCTCTCCTACTCCCTCTGAGGCCAAAAGTCCATTGTCTATGTCTGTGTCCTTTTGTTGTCTCACATACAGGGTCATCATTACTATCTTTCTAAATTCCATATATATGTGTCAGTATGCTGTATTGGTGTTTTTCTTTCTGGCTTACTTCACTCTGTATAATAGGCTCCAGTTTCATCCATCTCATTAGAACTGATTCAAATTTATTCTTTTTAATGGCAGAGTAATACTCCATTGTGTATATATGCCACAGCTTGCTTATCCATTCATCTGTTGATGGACATCTAGGTTGTTTCCATGTCCTGGCTATTATAAACAGTGCTGCGATGAACATTGGGGTACATGTGTCTCTTTCAATTCTGGTTTCCTTGGTGTGTATGCCCAGCAGTGGGATTGCTGGGTCATAAGGCAGTTCTATTTGCAATTTTTTAAGGAATCTCCACACTGTTTTCCACAGTGGCTGTACTAGTTTACATTCCCACCAACAGTGTAAGAGGGTTCCCCTTTCTCCACACCCCCTCCAGCATTTATTGCTTGCAGACTTTTGGATCGCAGCCATTCTGACTGGTGTGAAATGGTACCTCATTGTGGTTTTGATTTGCATTTCTCTGATGATGAGTGATGTTGAGCATCTTTTCATGTGTTTGTTAGCCATCCGTATGTCTTCTTTGGAGAAATGTCTATTTAGTTCTTTGGCCCATTTTTTGATCGGGTCGTTTATTTTTCTGGAGAAGATGCACACACCCCAGTGTTCACAGCAGTAATAAGTACAACATCTAAGACATTGACAGATAAATGGATAAAGAAGATGCACTACACATATACAATGGAATACTATTCAATCATAAAAGAGAATGAAATAAAGCCATTTTAACAACATGGATAGACTAGCGACTATGCTACCTGCTTTAAAATAGCCCTTATTCTGGCCCCTATTTGTTGCCTCTATCCTCAACCATTTCTCTCAAAAGTCCCTATTCGTATACTTTCTGTTTTTCTCAACCTGTTTCAGTGTACCGAACTGATTATTTTTGTGTGATGGATACTGAGGAGCTGATTCTTACATTTTATAGTGTGCTTGTGTATCCAAATAACCTGAATGATCATTAGCAACACTGATGACAGTCAGTAACTGTCCTGGACTTATGGAACTCACTTATTACATCACTAAGCACTTACTAAGTACATACTACATGCAATGGCACTGGAGATAAAACAAGGGATTATTGCTGTGTATATCTTGATTCTATCACTTGTATACAAAATGATTTCAAATAAACATCTTCTATGCCCAACAGCTTCTCATTTTGTTTTTTTGCTTATAAAAGTAGAAATTATGCAGCTGTGTAAATCATGTGGTATAAAATAGTGTTTTTCTTCTGTAAAACCAATTAAACTCTTGAGTCAAAAGATGAGGGAGTATCTCCTTGATTTCTAGTTTTCGTTTATCATTTGTGTTTTTTGTCTATATTTTTGAATGTAAATCAAAAATCTCTTCTGTCAGTCCCAATAGCTACTTCAGTAAACATTGATTCTCCATTCCTTTATTCAATACAGATTTTAAAGATACTATTTAAAGAGTCAAAAATCAAATTGGAGTTTTACAATGACAGGCAAACTTGGCATTCATTCTCTGAACAAACTATTTCTGAGCCAGCAGCAGAAGCTAGCACTTAGGATGCTGAGTAGGTGGGTCCTGGAGACAAAATTGAGTGGCAAGAATGGCATCCTCTGGTACTACATATTTCCACATTAGTTTCTCAAATGGCTCTGTGAATTTTTTAACATCTTATTCAGGTAAATGATTATAATTTTAAAAATAAAAACAATAATCAGTCTTTTACAGAGATTGTGCTTAAAGAAGTTTTCTGTAAGTAGCCTTGTGTATTTGGCAAGTACCCTATTAATCTTCACAGTGTGCCAATTATTTTTATGTGTCTTAAGAAACGAACATTTCAAGGTAGCTTGATATCTAGTTGTTTTTTTTTTTTTTAATCACTAAGGGGTATTTTCAACCAAGAAGCAGATCCTGTGTTGGATACTAAAGTTCAACTAACACTGAACTGTAAAACATCAAAGGGAAAAGGAAAATATTCAAACTAAGGATCCTTTTGACACTGGTAGAATGTTGAATTAGTTTTTAGTGGTTTTAAAATAATTGGGAAGTTGGGATTGACATACACACACTGATAAATATATATTATATATCTATATCAGTTCAGTTCAGTCACTCAGTCGTGTCTGACTCTTTGCGACCCCATGAATCGCAGCACGCCAGGCCTCCCTGTCCATCACCAATTCCCGGAGTTCCCTCAGACTCACGTCCATTGAGTCAGTGATGCCATCCAGCCATCTCATCCTCTGTCGTCCCCTTCTCCTGCTCCCAATCCCTCTCAGCATCAAAGTCTTTTCCAATGAGTCAACTCTTCGCATGGGAAATAGATGGAGAAACAGTGGAAACAGTGTCAGACTTTATTTCTTGGGGGCTCCAAAATCACTGTAGATGGTGATCGCAGCCATGAAATTAAAAGACGCTTACTCCTTGGAAGAAAAGTTATGAGCAATCTAGACAGCATATTCAAAAGCAGAGACATTACTTTGCCGACAATGGTCCGTCTAGTCAAGGCTATGGTTTTTCCAGTGGTCATGTATGGATGTGAGAGAGCGCCGAAGAATTGATGCTTTTGAAGTGTGGTGTTGGAGAAGACTCTTGAGAGTCCCTTGGACTGCAAGGAGATCCAACCAGTCCATTCTGAAGGAGATCAGCCCTGGGATTTCTTTGGAAGGAATGATGCTAAAGCTGAAACTCCAGTACTTTGGCCACCTCATGGGAAGAGTTGACTCANTAACTGTGGTGTTGGAGAAGACTCTTGAGAGTCCCTTGGACTGCAAAGAGATCCAACCAGTCCATTCTGAAGGAGATCGGCCCTTGGATTTCTTTGGAAGGAATGATGCTAAAGCTGAAACTCCAGTACTTTGGCCATCTCATGCGAAGAGCTGACTCATTGGAAAAGACTCTGATGCTGGGAGGGATTGGGGGCAGGAGGAGAAGGGGACGACCGAGGATGAGATGGCTGGATGGCATCACTGACTAGATGATGAACTCCGGGAGTTAAGTGATGGACAGGGAGGCCTGGCATGCTGTGGTTCATGGGGTCTCAAAGAGCTGGACGTGACTGAGCAACTGAACTGAACTGAATCCATTGTACAGAAGTGAAAAAAACTAACCAATAACATGAGAAGTAATAAAGTTAATGTGCCAATATCAGAACACAGAGAAAGGGTCTGAAAAAGGCCTCATAGTGCAAGGGCTGCTAGGAAAACACTTGCAAACCCACTGGCATGTTTCTTATTCATAGGTATCCTCTTATTTTCCATCTGGGCACAAGTATTCACTGAAGGCTCCACAGTCTGACACTGTGACTGAGCCCCAAAGCCAACAGACAGCCCAGAGCCTCGAGGGACATGCGTCCACGTCAACCCTACTACTTTTATGGAAAAAAAAAAGAGGCGCACAACGCTCCTGTTCTGTTGTCAGTATCTGTACTGCCACTGTTGTCACATTTCCTACCTTTTTTCTTATCATCTCCAATGGTAGAGGTCAAGTTGTTCAATGTAATAGGTAGAACAGTTTTCAAACTTGGTCTAAATCTTGACTTATCAGTATTTAAAAAGCTCATGTTACTTGGAATGCTTGCAATGTCTTACTAGCAAATGAGAAAAGCAAGGGAAATGAAATGTGAGGCAGAACCTTGAATTCTCTGATGTCCAGCACAGCGTACGCGTGTGTGGGGACCAGGCCCCACTTCTCGCCTTCAGCCTCGGTCATCACTCCCGTGGACGCAGTGATGAGGACATCTCCTTTGTGAAATCTGGAATGGACCCGGCAGATCAACAACCAGAGGTAAACACATCCGTACCTGAGATTACACCATCCTTCCTTTCATCTTGTGGTTTACATGAAAATTTCCACCAACTGGAAATCTTTTCTTTCTAAAACAGGCTATTTTCAACACCCACCAGAGAAGTACATTTTTATTTTACAGCAAATCAGAAAAAACTATCACATTTATTTCTTTTCCCTCCCAGTTGTAGACAAACTATTTCTCAGAAACCTATCAATGAAGAAAAATAAATGCTAAATTTTCAAATGATTTATAAATAAAGGTGAAGATGGAAAATACCAAATGCATTTCTCCCAAAGCCGTATAATTTTATTCGTCAAATCACTGAGCTTTCTGGTTTCAAGACTGAATGTGTATTACTGTACAGACAGTTTTCCAGCTCTTCACATGGATGATCCATTTAAGGCTTATGCTATCTTTATGTTCTCACCCTCCTCGTTTCCCACCTTCCTTCAAATTGGTAAGTACTCAGGAAGTACAAAATAGTCTTTCCAATATTCCTTTATCCAAATGTTCTGGATTATCTACCATCTGGTTTAACTGCAAGTGTCACTGAGGGCTGGCTGGAGCGAGTGCATCAAGGGAATATTTTAAAAACACAACTTCCCTAATAACTGAGAATGACAGCCTCGGCAGTATTCCTTCTCAACAAGACATGAAGTTTTTAAATGGCCTCTTTTAGTACAAGAGAGAGAGAGAGAGAAGTGTTTACCTTTGGTAAAGCATTCGGAAAGAATTATCCTTGCTGAAAGTCTGGCTGTCTGAATGCATGGCGATCCTTTCTGGTATCCACCCAGTCAGGGCATGAAGATCAATGTTCTGCAACATAGACCCAGTTAGGACTGTCACTGTGGTTTTCAAGCTCTTAAATGTCCCCAGGGTACGCTATTAAATCTCACTGATCTGTTACGATGATTCTGATAGGAATAAATCAGAAGGCAGTAAGTTTTTTCTATCTGTACGAATCCCTTGTATGTGTGTGCTCAGACGTGTTCGACTCTTTGTGACCCTACAGACTGTAGCCGCCAGGCTCCTCGGTCCATGGGATTTTCCAGGCAAAAATACTGGAGTGGGTCACTATTTTCCTCTCCAGGGATAATAAATCTTTTATTACTGGGTGGGTTGCATTTTCCTTCTTCAAAAAATAAACCTCTTACTTAACTCAAATTCTCATCTGGATTTAAGCACTAGCCTGTCTTTTCCTCACACTCTTTGCTGCTTTTCCAGAATACATTTACTGATATATCTGATGAAAACTCAAAACATTTAACAGAAAAAACTGCTTTGATGATGATGATGACAGTTGCATTTATGCTCATTCCCTCTCTAAGCTGACTCAGTAAATCAACAGGCAATGGATTAGAAAGCTAAACTAAAATATTCGAAGGACAGAGCAATTGAACGTGGAGGCTGGGAGGACATTTTTACACATCCTTCTACCTTTAAGGCTGTGGTTTTTCCTGTGGTCATGTATGGATGTGAGAGTTGGACTGTGAAGAAAGCTGAGCGCCGAAGAGTTGATGCTTTTGAACTGTGGTGTTGGAGAAGACTCTTGAGAGTCCCTTGGACTGCAAGGAGATCCAACCAGTCCATCTTAAAGGAGATCAGTCCTGGGTGTTTTTTGGAAGGAATGATGCTGAAGCTCAAACTGTAATACTTTGGCCACCTCATGAGAAGAGTTGACTCACTAGAAAAGACTGATGGTGGAAGGGACTGGGGGCAGGAAGAGAAGGGGACGACTGAGGATGAGATGGCTGGAAGGCATCACCAACTCGATGGACGAGTTTGAGTGAACTCCAGGAGTTGGTGATGGACAGGGAGGTCTGGCGTGCTGCAATTCATGGGGTCACAAAGAGTCAGATACAACTGAGCAACTGAACTGAACTGAACCTCTAACTATGACCTATACATTCTTTGACTAGCATTACAAGCAGCAGCAGCAGCAGGAGGCCAGGCACTGGGCTAGGATACTAACCAGGTATGAGTAATAGGTGATTTGCATATATTACCTCATTTAATCTTTACAGTTCTTGAGAGTTCTATTATCCTCATGTTACAGACAAGCAAAGAAGCTAAGAAAGGGTAAACACCTTTTCTAAGGCTATAGGCTGATTAGTGTTATAATTTAAAGTCAAGCTAGTTTGAATAATTTCTGGCGTAAGGCTGTAGTTGACAACTAAAGGACACTGGCAGATACCTTGATTTTACAGATAAAGTGGTGCTAAGGTTGGGAAAAACTAACCCCAAAGTCCTTGAGCCTGAATTTATTAAAAAAAAAAACAAAAAAACCACACACACACACAGAAGGATGACAATATGACTCATCCCTTAGACTTGCAGAGGGTTCTTTGGAAAGGTACACTACATTTATTTGGCCCCGTATGCCACCAGAACAGTAGACACATAATAAGTGACTGATCAGTATTTTTCAGGGGCTGATAGTGTTCTCATTTAAACCAAATACATCATCTACAATCTTTCAAACTGAAAATAGTCACATGAGGCAGCATGAGCCCGTGTCTGGATCGCCTTCTCACTCACTGAATTGGATCCCGGGAAATCGTATCCTCCCATGACTTTCATGTATGCCTTCTCTATGAGCGAAACCCATAGTTCACTTTTGTTGTTAGAATAGGAACAGAGCAGTTCTCCTCTGTGATCAACAGGTAACTGGTCATCAATTATCACCTGGAGAAAGAGAACATTAATTTCCTTGGGTGGTACAAAATATCTTAAAATCTTTATCAAAAAACTTCCACACCTCTTATGCTGATAAAATAAAAGGCACGCTATGTCAATTACTAGGATAATGGTAGTTTCATATTTCTGGAAACTGATCAATTATAAAATGTTTTGTGATGTCTTTCTTAAGGTTTACAATTTAATCTCCCTCTCAGGTATTAACTTGGAGCTAATTGGTTGGAAAACGTTATGGATCTACCAACAAAATTATTAGGGATTCTAGAAATGTACTTTATATCTAAAATAACTTACAAAAGGGCCTCTCACTATTAAGGTAAATAACAATAGTACCCTTTATCTGCAAAAAGATTCATGCTATACTTAGTAGTAAAACATTATGGCTAAATAATACATTTAAATAATATAGAAGCATAGAAGTAATCACCACAAACATGCAGCCTCTAATTCACATTATAGAGTGATTTGGGAAATAAGAGGATAAAAAGAATTTTGATTTATTAATAGAAAAACTATGCAACTGCATTTTGAGATTCTTTAAACCAGAGATTATTTACAAATTATAGTTCAGAAAAACCATTCTCAATAATTCTGTTTAGTCCTTAAGAAATTAGCTAGAGCAGTCATTCTGAAAGGTTGTTCTCAGATAGCATCACCACCATCGCCTAGAAACCTGTTAGATATGCAAATTCTAGCCCTTCTGCAGACATACTGAATCAGATGCTTTGGGGGTGGAGCCCAGGAATCTTTTTTAATAAGCACTCCAAATGATTCTGTGCATCCTAAAGTTTGATTCTTATTCAACTAGAGGGTAACTTCTAAGCTTCCCACACTAGAATCAGTATGGAATCTTGTTTAAATGCGTATTCTGATTCAGCAGGCCCAGGATGAGGCCCAAGTTCAGAAATTCTAACAAATTCCCTGGTGGCTCAGATGGTAAAGCATCTGCCCGCAATGTGGGAGACCTGAGTTCAATCCCTGGGTTGGGATGATCTCCTAGAGAAGGAAATGGCAACCCACTCCAGTACTCTTGCCTGGAGAATCCCACGGACAGAGGAGCCTGGTAGGCTACAGTCCATTGGGTCGCAAAGAGTCGGACATGACTGAGTGACTTTACTTACTTACTTCCTTTGTGCATGAATGCTAAGTCACTTCAGTCGTGTCCGACTCTTTGCAGTGCTATGGACTGTAGTCCCCCGGGCTCCTCTGTCCATGGGACTCTTCAGGCAAAAATATTTGAGTGGGTTGCCGTGCCCTCCTCCACGGATCTTCCCGACCCAGGTAATCACACCCATGTCTCTTATGACTCCTACATTGGCAGGTGAGTTCTTTACCACTAGCACNAGTCCCCCGGGCTCCTCTGTCCATGGGACTCTTCAGGCAAAAATATTTGAGTGGGTTGCCGTGCCCTCCTCCACGGATCTTCCCGACCCAGGTAATCACACCCATGTCTCTTATGACTCCTACATTGGCAGGTGAGTTCTTTACCACTAGCACCACCTGGGAAGCCCCCCAAAATTCCCAAGTGATTCTAATGTTGATCCCTGGACTTTGTGAGTTGACAGGAGCTAGAGAAGCCTAACAATACAAGGCCCTTACAACATGGTTCAGAATCCTTAAAGAAAGATTTGCAATTTAAAACTATATATATTTCACAAAGGAAAACAATATTAAAGGTGTCTTACACCTCGATTTACACACATAAAATGTTCTAATGGACTTNACATTGACATGAATCCACCACAGGTGTACACGAGCTTCCAATCCTGAATCCCCCTCCCACCTCCCACCCTACAACGTCTCTCTGGATCATCTCCATGTACCAACCCCAAGTATCCTGCATCCTGCATCTAACATAGATCAGCGCCTCGTTTCTTACATGATAGTATACATGCTTCAATGATGACAATGTCAAAACATCATTTTAACAACACTGTTATGAATGTTAAAATTAAAAAACATTTTTTAAAACAGATTGTTTAAAAAACAGATTGTTTCATGATTAAGCTAATCATTATACGATTTCAGCCATAATTTTTTGATGAACATATAAAATATATTTTAAAAGTAAAGAAATTAAAAACTTCTCTCATACACAGACTCACCTATTCTTACAGTCTTAATGTAGCTATTGCTCTATTACTCTCTGTGATTCAATATGGATAGGTCAAAAGATTAACATCTGTTCTTTTAAATTTCTTTCTGTCCTGCCTCATTAAAAAAATTGAGGTAGTTAAAATTTTTAACATAGTTCAAAATGTCAAGCATCTCTAGGTTAAGCCTTTCTTAGCTGTTACTAAGGAAAAAGAGATGAAGTAGAACTGATTTGTGTGCAAAAATAATACAATTTAAAGTAAAAATTAACAGGATTTAAACCTATTGTAAGGTTACCCTACCTCAATTCCCTATACCAAGAATTCAATAGAAGGAAAACCAAAAGAAAAAGAAATTAATAATTTTATGGTTAGCTTTGAAAACCAATGGCTAATATTATTCCTTGCTGATATGTGAAGGTATGATTACACTTTTTAAAAAGATTAGGGTGTGATTTTTAGATTATTGTTAGAACTGAACTATGTTTCACTATTAAGAACACAAAATATTACATGATCTTATATAAATTAATATCTAGCATCAAGATGCTTAACAGAAAGATATTTATAATAACATGTCAGTTGCAGAGATGCCATTGTTTAAAGAACCATGCCATGCATTCTCTTTTCAATCAAGTTTACACATTTTGGCTATAGAACCCTTAATACTAACATCTTACATTCATTTGCTTAAACTTTTTTTTTTTTTTCAGAACACATGTCATTGAGGTATTCTTTTTCCCTGGAATTCCTCAAAATATTTTCATCTCATCCCCACAACAAAATGTTTTTAAAGGCCTGAAGATGATGATGATAGAATACACATTGCAAAATTGCAACAAATGCATATCTCCATTCGCTTCTGAAAAAGTTCATATTTAACAATGCTAAGTAGGCTGCAGGAGACTCCTACGTGTTGGCATAAAAGGGAACTTAGAACAAAATAAGCATTTTCCTGGAATTATAAAAAATGCTTACATAAAGAAACCCATCTAGTATTACAAATTATGGTTTATTTTTACAGAAGTACAAGCACCAGGACAGAAGAATATATGTACAAAGATGCCTAATGAAAAAATGCTTCTAAGGGCAAAAGCAATGAGTATGCTATTTATTAATAGAGAAACTGTTAAATATTTCCTGTGAAATATGAGCTGTTTCCTCTTTATTTCAAGTGTAGCCTGTATTAGTATCTGTTACTTCCAAGTGAAGAATCTTAACTCTTCACTAGTCTAAAGGAATATGATAATAAGTCATAAAGTAGCTCTCAGAAACCGAGGCTTTTGAAGGAAAATGTTCAGGCACATCTATGATTATTGGGTGAAGAGGGCCAAATGAGTCCTTCAAGAAGCCCAGACAATATTTTCAATGGAACCAGAAAACCCCAAATCCTCTGAATGACTGATAGGTACTTAACTCACAGTCAATGATAGCTCTCCAAGGTGTTGAAATTTAATTGCCTAAACATTCTTAGGACTGGTCATAAAGATGGTTATTGTGACTAGTAGCCAACTCCAAAAGGCTTAACTTGCCAAGAACTCACAGGAGTTTCAGAGCCACCTAGTACAAATGACTTATTTTGAGTACTTTAATCCGGTCTCATAGTTTATTTTACATAGTATTTAACTCATATACACTTCTGGCTAAGTACAAAGATGTCTTCTATTTAGTTTAGCAAAAATTTAACTCTAAATGCTGCAAAACACCCTTTAAGATGCTCATCTTACATTAATTAAAATATACTATATATATTTTACCTATAAAACTATATATATATATATATATATATTTTTTTTTTTACCTAGAAAACTGAACATTTAAGATTCTAACCAAAAATGTGTTACTTAGGCTACAGAGAAACCAATAGTCTCATACACCATTAAGTGTAGTTGGATGATTCAAATCCTATAGAGAATTTTGTAATTACTAACAAAACTCTATATGCATTCACTCTCTGACCAAGCAATCTAGGTGTTTACCCGTAAGAATTTAAAAAAAAATATGTTCACAACTTTGTAGCATATTTTTGGTGGCATTAAATATGACAGCAAAATATTGGGAAAAATTGAAATGCCTAGGCATACAAGACTGTTTGACTACATAATAATATGACATTGTGGAGTATTATATAGCCATATAAAAATAAAATCTTTATGAACAAATATGGAGTGATTTGTAACATACACTTTCAGGTAAAAATATCAAGGTATGAAAGAATATCTATCATGCCTACATTTTGAGTAAAAAATATGTGTAAATACGAGTAAAATATGTATCCATATATATAAATTGCACATATATACATAAATCCATGTGTATGTATGCAAAGAAATATATATGTGTGCATAGGTACATATGTTGGAACATAACCACTATGATAAAATAGAAAACAATAAAATGTTTACAAATGGGAATGCAGGAACAAGGTAATAAAGATAGAATTGAGACTTTTCTGAGGATACCTCTGCATACAGTTTAAATTCTAAACATGTACACATTTTATATTTTCAAAAACTAAATTAAAATGGATAAAATTCAAGTCTAACATAAAAGACAAAGGGCAAATGAACTTAAAACTAAGCCATGTTGATTATACAAACACATATAAAAGTAGGTAATCCAAGTATCTTTCTTGGTCAGAAAAACTCTAAAGATGAAAGGAACTGCAAAGAAACATGAAACTTCACTTAGTGTGTATCATAAAAAATAAAATCATAATACCCACCTCATAGTTCTGCTCTTAATACTACATTAAAAATACACTCACAAAATAATGGAAACTGCACATGGGATATATGGTAATCCTATTTAATATCTTCACAATTTTCCTATAAATCTAAAATAATAAGTTTAAGGGGAAATACATATATACAACACTAAATATAATGCCTGACATAGAAGACTTAATTGATTTGAAAAAAAAAAAAATCAACAAATATCTCAGAAACAGTGAGCACTCACTGAACATTAGATGTTGGCATTGTTTTTTTTTATTCTGGTAGAAAATTTTATTGAAACTAAAATTTGAATAATATACCACATTCAACAATTTCTGATCAACAAGATAATTCAGCCACACTGAGGAATCTAAATTACCTTATAATTATACTATCTATAGGGTATTATATTTATACACATGCACACAAATATCTATGCAGAGAAAAGTAACTCTTCATGGTTTTGAGGGGAGTTTCACACACTACCTTACATAAGCCTCATAATGACTCATCAAGATAGAGCAAGGCAGCTTGAACAAGATAGAACAAACTCCCTTGAACAAATGAGAAAACATATGTAGACATGTTCACAGACTTGTCCTTGTTCACACAGGTAAAAAGCTTATCTGTGATGGAGCTGGCACTAGAATTCCACTGACACCTGGTCCATTGTTTTTCTTCACAAATGATACATTCTTATTAAAAATTCGGGGATTAGGATCCTTTGAATTTAATAAGGTACTTATATCTCAAAAATGTTGAAATTTGATGTGCTTCATTTAGGGTGGAGGTGACTATCCTGTCCCTTTACAGAAAAGTATATTCAAGTTAGTCTCAGAAGGTATAATTTATTATACGGAATCTAGGACATCCTGTATGCTAGTTAGGAAACTCACAAGCACTGGGGGTGAGGGTGTAAAATTTATAGACATTTACTCTCTCAGTTGGTTGCTGACATTACAGTACAGTACTGTTTTATACAGTGGAGGCTGTGTGGTTATTTTCCAAAGTCTTAAGCAGTCTAGCTCCATCCAACTTTTTAAACATTGTCTTCTAATGTTCTGCAGCATAAACTCTATCATTTATTAGCCCAGTTTACTCATGGTAACATTTCATTTCTTTGCTTTTAAGCTATTTCCTCTTTATTTCAAGTGTAACCTGTATTAGTTTCTGTTGCTTCCAAGTGAAGAAGCTTAACTCTCGCTAGTATAAAGGAATATGATAATAAGTCATAAAGTAGCTCTCAGAAACCAAAGCTTTTGAGAGAAAATAACCAGGGTGTTTGGGGAAGCCTGGTTTTCTGGAAGCTCTGAACCGTCTATTCTGATAATACACTCTGAGTCTTTTCTTTATGTCCTGCTATGATTGGGGATGAACAGTTGACCACAGTAAAAAAAAAAATCTATGTATGATTACTGGAAGACAGGAAATGGGTGATACTTAGGTGAAAGTGACATGTGTGGAGCCATTATCTTAAGCTACATCATCCCTATACATTTTAGGAATTTTTCTCTAGTTTTTTGAGAACATGGTGCTAAAATGCTTATTTCCACACCTACTGCATTCATTGTCAAATGACACATCGGACAAATGTTTGCAATTTAGTAAGTCTCTTCCACTGACTTTCAAGTGGTACTTACACCATATCTTGCCATCTCACTGAGACCCTGCATGACTTCTTTGGAGAGAAAGGAAACGCAGACCACAGTTTGACACCAATCACCTAAAGAGTCACGCACGACCACTTGTATAACTGCACTTACTCCTTCAGTGATTCCACGGGGCAGTTACTGTTATCATTCAATTTTCTCAGATGAAGAAACTGACGCTTAGGGGAGTAAACTTGCTAAGATAACATGTGCTGATATGCACACAGGAGGTTTTAATAATAAAAGACACTAACTGATCTACTGTTGACATGATCCACTTGGCATGTAATCACGGTTTATCAATCCAAACAACAGTCTAAATCTAGTTCATGTCGTATTGTGAATGCGTGTTACCTCCTTGGTTAAATTTTAACCTCATATTATATACATAATACTTTATATTATGAACATATTTATGTCACCCACTTGCTTAGCACACTGTCATCACACTATAAGCCCTTAAGAAGTGATTCAGACTGGCTAATACATAATTCTCAAGAGCCATAAAGTCATCATCATAAGCACATTTTGTGGATGATATTTTTACTCTGACAACAAAACTACCCTCTCACACTTCAGTGCGTTTATCTCCTTGAAATGAAGACCTAGTCACAACTGTTAGGAAGTGATAATCCACCTCATTGTCCAGGACCCAGAACCAAAAGACACAATGGGATGACAACTTTTCCCAAAATACACTTTTTGTTTTCATTGGTAATTCCAGTTAGCCATCAAGGCAGTCATGAGATTAAATAAGCTCTAGTTTTAAGCAATAGGGAACCATTGAGAATATAAGCTCAGTGGGGACATAGTCTTCAAAACACTAAACAGTATTTAGCACATGGTAAGCNTACCAATTGGGTTCATAGCCATGTTTTGCTGTCTTTGAAAGAATAGACAAATAATTAATCTATTCCATTTCTAGTAGGAGGGTGAAAATTTCTTCAGTTAAATTTTAGAAGATAAAATCATTGTAATATCAAATCTGATAAAAGTACTAACCAAAAAAGAAGAAAAAGAGGAGGAGGAGGAGGAAGAGAAAGAACACTTTCTCCTGATGTAAACTCAGTAAGGACAGGGATGCTTATGCATAAATACTATAGCCTTTGTACCCAGACTGATACATGACATAAAGCAGGTACTCAATAAATATCTTTTGAGTGAATAATAAACCAGTTTTCCTTGTGAACATAGATGCCAAAATTAAAAATAAATATTTGCAAACAGAATGTGATGATACATCAAAGTATTTATATCATATCTTTTTGTCATAGAGTATTTAATCAGTATTACAGAGGGGATGATATAGAATACCAACATTCTTTATTATTTCTGTGAAGCATCTAGAAAATTTAGTAAGTAAAAAAAAAAACAATGAATATAAGCATTAAAAATGAAAATTTATTCTTGATATAGGTCTCTATACCTAGAAGACCAGTTATCCTGGAGAACTTTCCATAGGAGTTATTAATNAAAGAAAGAAAGAAAATTACAGGTTATTATCCCTGAAGAACACAAATGCCAAAATCCTTAACAAAATTAACAAATGAAATTTAACAGTAAAAAGCTCATATATCATGATCAATTGGGATTAATTCTGAGGATGCAAGAATGCTTCAACATCTGCAAATCACTCAGTATAATAATACAATACATTAACAAAATGAAGGGTAAAAAAATATGATCATCTCATTAAGTGCAGAAAAAGAATGAGAAAATTCAATAGTCACTTATGATAAAAAATACTCAACAAAGTAGATATAGAGGGGAACGTACCTCAACACAATAAGGTCATGTATGACTAGCACACAATTAATATTACACTTAACAGTGAAAAGTTAAAAGCTTTACCTCTATAATCAGGAGCAAGACAGGGATGTCTATTCTTATCACTTTTATTTAACACTGACTAGAAGTCCTAGCCAGAGAAATTAGGTTAAAAAACGAAGTAAAATGCACCCAAATCAGGATGGAAGAAGTAAAACTGTCATTATTGGCAGATGACATAATATTATATGTAGAGAACCCTAAGGACTCCCTCAAACCATTGTTAGAACTAATAAACGATGAATGGTGGTAAGGTTGCAAGACACAAAATCAATATGCAAAAATTATTTGCATTTCTAACACTAGTAATTACTATCAGAGAGAGAAATCAAGAAAAAAAATCATGTTTATAATTGCATAAAGTAATAAAGTACACAGAAACACTGATAAATACCAAGAGGGTAAAAGACTTATACACTATAAGCTACAAGCANAATCAATATGCAAAAATTATTTGCATTTCTAACACTAGTAATTACTATCAGAGAGAGAAATCAAGAAAAAAAATCATGTTTATAATTGCATAAAGTAATAAAGTACACAGAAACACTGATAAATACCAAGAGGGTAAAAGACTTATACACTATAAGCTACAAGCATTAATAAAAAAATCAAAGATAACACATATAAATGGAAAAAATATTCTGTGCTCAATGATTAGAAAAAATTGTTAAAATGTACATACTACTCAAAGAAATCTGCAAATTCAGTGCAGTGTCTAACATAGTTTCAATGGTATTTGTTGTATTAATGGAACAAATAATTTTAAAATTCCTGTGAAACTACAAAAGACCCCAAGTAGCTAAAGCAACCTTGATAAAGAATAATAAAGCTGGAGGCCCATACTTTCTGATTTTAAACTACATTATGAAGCCATATTAATCAAAACAGTTTTATATTGGTATAAAAACAGACACACAGATCAATGTAAGAAATAGAGAACCCCCAAACAAACCAATGCACATATGGTCAATGGATTTAAAAATAAACAATCCAAGAGTATGCTATGGGTAAAGGATAGTCTTTTCTAACAGTGGTGCTAGCAAAACTTGACAGCCATGTGCAGAGGGATGCAACTTGACCACTACCATACAGTCTACTCAAAAATCAACTAAAGTGCATTAAATACTTGAATCTAATATCTAAAATCATAACATTCCCAGGAAAAAAAACACCACCACACAGGTGAATTACTTGACATCAGCCTTGCTGATGACTTTTTGATCTGACACCAAACATAAAAACAACAAAAGCAAACATAAATAAAATCAACTATATCAAACTAAGAAACATGTCCACAGTAAAGAAAACTACCAACAAAATAAAAAACAGCTTATGGAATGGGAGAAAGTATTTGCAAACCATGTTTCTCATAAGAGGTTAATATCTAAAATGTGCAAGAATTCATACAGCTCAATAGCACAAAGCCAAATAATCCAATTAAAAAGTATGCATAAACTCTGAACAGACATTTTTGAAAAGATAACAGAAATGATCAAAATGTACATGAAGAGGTGTTCAACATCACTGTCACCAGGGAAATGCAAATCCAAACAAAAATGAGATACACCTCATAACTGTTAAGGTACCTTCTATCAAAGAGACAAGAGGTAAAAATGCTTGGTAGAATGTGGAAAAAAGGAAACATTTGTATACTGTTGCTGGGAATGTAAATTGGTACATCACTAGGGAAAACAGTATGGATGTTCCTCAATAAATTAAAATTAGAACTACCGTATGTTCCAGCAGTCCCACTTCTGGATATATACCCTAAGGAAACAAAATCACTACCTCCAAGAAAGAACTATTTTCTCACATTCATTTCAATATCATTCACAATAGCCAACTTATGGAAATAAACTTAGTGTCTGTTGATTATTGGGAAAAAAATGTGACATATATGTACATGCATATGCATATGTCATATCTATATGATATATGTATCATATATATACACAATAGAGTATTATTTAATCTTAAAGAAGAAAACCCTGACATTTGCCATTGTGACAATATGCATAGACCTGGAAGCCATTACACTAAGTGAAATAAGCCAGAGAAAGATAAATAGAACATACCACTAATATGTGGAACCTAAAATAAATAAAACATTAAATGCATAGAATCAGAGTAGAATGCTGGTTGCCTAGGGTTGCTCAGTGAAGAATACAGGGATAGGCTAGAGAACAGTGCAAACTTTCAGTTATAAGCTGAATAAGGCCTGAGCATCTAACGCAAAGCATGGTATACTATAATGTAGAAAAATGAAACTAAGAATGTAGAACTTAAATACTGTCACTAAAAATGTGTTAGTTAATTTGATGCTGGGAATCCTTTCACAATGTATACATGTATCAAATCACTACATGTACTCTAAATATATTACAATTGCATTTGTCAAAACTCAATAAAGATGAAAAAATCATAAAATCAATATGCAATACATAGTTCTAGAAAAGCACTCTTGATAAGTACAAAAGATGAAACTTATTAAAATCCAATAAGAACAAGTTCCCTTTTTGGTGGGCAAATTGGTCTCCTCTTAAGGGAGTGGACATTCTGGTGTATCTTCGGTTAAATAAAGGGGGGTCCTGTGACAAGGTGAGGAAATTCAGCCTTATATTGGTGGTCAAAAGAAGACACTTTCCTCTCTCTCTGAGCCATCCTCTATTATGTCTGCCCTCAAAGGTGGCTAGGCATCCTGGGACATACTGGATGAGCAGGAGGACTGTGATTTTTTGCCATGCTGGGCAAGAAGGGAGCTAACTATGCAGTATGTGGATGTCACTAAATGGAAGACACATACACTAGCTTGTGAGTCAAAGTATTCATTTTTACAAAATAACCTGCAAAACTGGAGAAGAGAATCAAGTCTAGCTTAATTGTTCAAATGTGGACTAAGCTATGCCACAGGGCAAGCATGGAAAAGCCACATGTTCTTGAATGACTAGGGTAATGAGATCTTCGTGATAATGGTGACCTGAGAAAGTCCTTAGAAAAATAATCTTGAAGAACAAAACTCCAGCTGTCCTTCTCTATGAACATACTCAAAGAACTAGGGTTTGATAACATTAAGAAAACAAGTTTATTGTGTTTATTAGATTGTGTGACACAAGGATCAGCAAACTATTGCCTAAGAGCTAAGAATAGATTTATTTTTAAATACGTTAAAATATCCAAATGATGGATAATATTTCATGTCATGGTGATTACATGAAAATAAGATTTCAGTATCCATTAATCACATTTTACTGGAATACAGTCTCTGTATTTTTCATGTAGTCTAGAGTCATTTTTTAAATCCCATGGATGGAGGAGCCTGGTAGGCTGCAGTCCATGGGGTCGCTAAGAGTCGGACACGACTGAGCGACTTCCCGTTCACTTTTCACTTTCATGCATTGGAGACTGAAATGGCCACCCACTCCAGTGTTCTTGCCTCGAGAATCCCACGGACAGGGGAGCCTGGTCGGCTGCTGTCTATGGGGCCGCACAGAGTCGGACACGACTGAAGCGACTTAGCAGCAGTAGCAGCATAGTCATTTTTACAATGACAGTATAGTTGTAATGGAGACCACATAGCCACAGAGTCTAAAGTATGTACTATTGGGTCTATTACAAAAGAAGTTTGTCAATCCCTATTAAGAAAGATAAAATAAATAAATAAAACAACCAGATAACCAATAGAGCGCCTTAAGGGTGTGTGCTCACAATGAGAATTTTCTGATTGAGTGTGCTAAAATCTCACAGGCTTCCAGGGGTTGCAGTGGTAAAGAATCATCCTGCCAATTCAGGAGACACAAGAGATGCGGATTCAATCCCTGGTTCTAGAAGATCCCCTAGAGGGAAAAATGGCAACCCAGTATTCTTGCCTGGAAAACTCCATGGACATAGGAGCCTGGCGGACCACAGTCTATGGGTCTATGGGGTCGCAAAGAGTGGACACTGCTGAGCACAGACGCAGGCAAAATCTCAGAAATGTATCACTTATAGGACATCTGTCAGGTATCTGAATATTTCACCACCAGACTTTAAAATCATTCCATTATGGAGAAACTGCCCCCAAGTGATAAAATGTGGGTGGGCCCTTACCATCTCTTAAGGAAGTGAAGTCACTCGGTCATGTCCAACTCTTTGTGACCCCATGGACTGTAGCCCACCAGGATTCTCCAGGCAAGAATACTGGAGTGGGTTGTCATTTCCTTCTCCAGGGGATCAAACCCAGGTCTCCCACATTGCAGGCAGACGCTTTAACCTCTGAGCTACCAGGGAAGCCCACCATCTCTTAAATTCCCTCTTTATTATAGAACAGGAAACTTTTTCTGAAAAAGGAAGAAAAGGGAAGATGGCTACCATTTTTTTCATCCCCGGATCATTAAAAATAACTTTCTATAATGTATATAATCTGACAACTACCTCAGTCATTACAATTCATCTTTGAATTGTACTAAAGCATGTAATTTTGCTTATTTTAACAGTTTTCTGAAGGAGAGAAGATGGAACTTAACCAGGGAATTCCAAAACCCCTAGGTTGGGAGCTGATTGCCAGTCAGGCTCTCCTGCAGCTGAGCTGTGAAAGTGACTGGCTGGTTCCCACTGAGCCCCAAGAACCATTGGTTGCTTCCTACTGAGCTGTGATCCTGACTGACAGCTTCACTGCCTGTCTCCTGTGAGAGAGCTTTGCCTGTGATTTCTTGCTGTTAGCAGTGCACTTGTACAGCCACTAAGAGTGAAAATGAAAGAGCCAGGATCTGTAACTCTACGTTTTGTTTCCTTTGTGTTCTCTTAACAAAAAAGGTAGCAGAAAAGAGGGAACTCTAGCAATAAGGAAAGAAGGGAACTAGACATCTAAATCAACTTACTAGACTTATAAAATTGATGTCCTACAAACCATGGGTTTTAGATACAACTCAATAACATACCTAGTTTAAATCATAACTTAGAGTCTCAGAAAGTGGATGTCCTTGACTCTAGATACATGTATTATAGAAACTGAAAATTTGCATTTATATGACTGATGAATTAATAAAATGTAAATCCTATTAATTCACATTTTGTGACTTTGATATGGGTAGATGCATCTCTCAGTGCTCTCAGTTACTGGACTAAGTGATGGAAATCTAGAATCTAGTTTCAGGAAACTGGAATTATATCTGAGTGTCTTTAAGATCTCAACTTTGGGATCATTTCAGTACCCTGATTTTTCCTTTTGTCATCTCTGTAAAACTTTACAAAAATGACAAAAATCTCTTTATAGAGATTGGACTATGAATCAGCTGATGCTGTTATTGCCTTGAACATCATTTACTCAATAAAAAAAAAGATCCCTCCCCTTAGCTCTCATCTATTAAATAAAAATGAATTAACCTTACTTAACCAAAGTGATAAAAGACTTGGACAATGAAAACTACAAACCATTACAGAAAGAAGTTAAAGAAAACTTAAATAAATGGAAAGAAACTCATGTTAACAGAGTTGATGACTTAATAATGTAAAGATATCAATACTCCTTACAAGTCTAATATATTTCCTTTCAAAATCCTGTTAACATTTTTTACAGAAATATTAAAAAAATCTCGAAATTCATATGGAATCTCAAATGACTCCAAATAGCCAAAACAACTTGAAAAGGAAGAGCAAAGCAGAAAACTCACATTTCCTGATTTCAAAACTACTACGAAGTTACAGTAATTAAAACACTGTGGCACTTGAATAAAAACAGACATTTAGACCAATGAAATATGATAAAGAGCCCAGAAATAAACCCTCTCACTTAAAGTCAAATGATTTTTGACAAGGGTGCCATGAACATTCAATGGAGACAGGACAGTCTTTTCAGCAAATGGTGATGGAAAAAAACTAGATATTCACATACAAAATAAAAAAGTTGGATTAATAATTTATACCATATACAATAATTAACTCAAAACAGATCAAAGACACAAGATTTAAGATCATAAATTGTAAATTCCTAGAGGGGAAAAAATAAAGGCTTCACAACATTAGACTTGGCAATGGTTTCTTAGATATGACAGCTAGACCACAGATAAGAAAATTTTAAATATGGTCCTTATGAAAATTAAAAGTTTTGTTAAGAAACACTAGCAACAGAATAAAAAGTAAACCATGGAGTGGAAGAAAATATTTGCAGGTATTTTATCTGTTAAGGGCTTAGTATCTAGAATATATAGATGATTTCTGAAACTCAGCAATGAAAACACTCAAGCAAACATGAGTTCAAAAATGGGCAAAGGATTTCAATAGACTTCTTTTCCAAAGAAGTTATACAAATGGCCAGTGTGCACACAAAAAGATGCCTAACACCACTATTTATTAGGGAAATAAAGGAAAACTACAGTGAGATATGACATCATACAATTGGGAGAGCTATGAACCAAAAAGAAAAAAGAAAATAGAAGTGTCAGAGATGAGGTGGAGAAATTGAAAAATGTATGCACTGTTTGGAATGTAAAATGGTATGCACACTGAGGACAATAGTATGATGTGTTCCTCAAAAAAATAAAAATAGAATTACCATGTGATCTAGAAATTCTGCCTCTGGGTGCACACCTAAAATTATTTGAAAGTGGGGCTGCAAAGAAATCTTTGTACATCCAAGCTGACAGCAGTATTACTCACAATAATGAAACATGGAGGTGAACCAACTGTCCATTCATAGATGAATGGATAATCAGTGTGATATATATGTATGGAGGATTATTCAACTTTAAAAAGAAACATTCTAAGATATACTACAACACAGACGAATCTGTGGACATTTTGCTAAGTGAAATAAACCAGTAACAAACAAATACAATATTATTCCAGTTATTTGAGGTATTTAGTCAAAATGATAGAGACAGAAAGTAGAATGGTGGCTGCGAGGAAGTGGGGGAGAAAAGAGAATGGGAAGTTACGACTTAATGAGTACAGAATTCAGTTTTACAAGGTGAAAGAGTTCTGGAGATAGAAGGTACTGATGGGTGCACATCACTCTGAATGTATTTAATACCACTGAACTGTACACTTAGAAGCAATTAAGATGGTAAGCTTTGTGTTATGTATATTTTGCCATTATTTTAAAAATGAATTCACCTTTGGACATGCCCTCTAATCCACAGAACTATTTCAAAAATGGCAATCCCTTATTTTGTACTTCTGAAAAGGATAAAAGTCATACGTATCCAAAGTGGATTTTTCGTGTATGTAAAGAAACATTTTTCAGAAGCTAATTATATTAGATTTCAAATTTTAAAGAAGGTATTATTAGATAACCACTCCTGATGGATTTGAGTTGATACGACAAATACTTAGAGCTGGCCTGGGCAGCTACTCCTTTAAAACAGGGCCATCTAGAATATCCTGTTTTTACTTTTTTCCCCTCATAGTACATATCACCTTCTAACATAATGTATAAATTACTTAGCAATTACTTTCATTATTTTTTGTTCTCCTGTCAAGCTCCATAAGAGTAGTTATTTTTCTACTGTGTTCACTGATACACGCCATGTGCCTGGAATAATGCAGTCACAGAGTGAATACAACAGCAGATATTGATTTGGGTAATTTTTATCCACCCTAAGTATATACCAGTAAGTTTCAGAGGGTAAAACATAAAAGTTTCCCTTCATGCAAAACCCCAGAATCCTATTTCCTTCCAAAGGAGTTATCTCCAGGCAGGTGCTTTGCATGGATCTGTCTGAAATATATGGTAGACTGGTCACCAGTTCTTGAATTATTTAATACATATTTATTAAACACCTACTATATGTTAGGCCCTCCTCTAGGTCATTTGTTTTACATCATTTCTGTTATGTCATTCTGTTACTGTGGCTGAGTCTGAGTGTAGACTCAGGTTCCTACAACTAATGGAGCATTTACATCCCCAGGCCCCTGTTACCCTTTGGAAAAGATGGCCTGAACTAGTCACGCCACAGAATGCTGCCAAAGCCCCACTCCACTCCAGGTAACAGAATGTAGCAAAAAGTCTGAATGCAGGTCATAAATAAAAGAGAAAGCCAACCATTCTGAGGCTTACCTATTGTGACTATTTTTCAAAAGAAACCTAGTTGCTCCTTAATGAATAACCACTGACTGAATGAAAAAAGTCTATCCTCTAATGTTTTTCCCCAATGCTCTCTACCACAAAATCAATGGCCTTTCATGGTACCTCATTTGCTTAATACAGCATTCAAAGAAATTGCTCTCAAAATAAGCTTCAACATACTCTGTCCTCAATAGCATGCTTTTCTGTTTGTATGTTAGCAATGACATAAAACCGAACCTAACAAACTTCAAAACTCTATTGCTTTCTGTGTCCTTTTTATTTGTTTTTTGGGCCTCATTTACTTTCCTGATTTATCCTTGTCCTTTGCTGCCCTTAGTCCCCTCCACTTTCTGTCTTCAAACGTCTAATTGCCATGTGTTCTGATGGATAAGCTCTTGGCCCTAGTTTCCTGTTTTTCACAAAGCTCTCTCTCTATCACTTTTTTTACAAAGGAGATTTTCCTAATGAAACCACCTTTGCATTCATCACTTCTAACTCTCACTTCATATCTGCTTTGCTAGATGCTCAGCAAGGTCCCCTTCTATTTCTAAAATTCTATAACATTTGTGCATGATAAATACTAAGGAGATCATAGAATTCATCACTCCTCTCTAAATTTTTAGCATTACAGCCTGATTTTTCATTTCAATGATATTTTACAGTCAATTTGCCTTTAGACTTTCCTCAGAGAATCACTTCCAGTGACTGGAGGTTACTGAGCATCCAAAAAAACAGAACATCCATGTCACTGGTGAGCACACTCCATAACCGTCTTAATGGTGGGTGCTGAAAGAGCTAAAACTTTTGGTGTATCATATGCTAGAGAAGGTAAATTGATGAAAATGATAGCCCTCTTCTTCCTGGCTGAACCCATGTCAGATGGAACTAGTGGCTCCTGGAATGCCTTTCTGCTGAGGGAAGGAGTCGTTTCCAAATACTTTTTAATCTAGCAGGCTTTCGATGGATCTGCATATGTTCTGCAAACTGAATCTTAGAACTGGCCTCAGTCTTCCTTTAAAACAGAGTATTTCCAGATACGAGTTACCACCTTTACTATGCTTCACCTACATCTTATTCCATAGAACATACCACATCCTAACATAATAATTTACTTAGTAGATCTATTGCTTTTGTCTCTCCTGCTAAAATATAAGCTTCATAAGAGCAGAGATCTCTGTTTACTGTGTTCAACTCATGAGTGCCAAGCATTTGGACTAATGCCGTGCATGCACATGTGCTAAGTCACTTCAGTCATGTCCAATTATGTGTGACCCTATGGGCTGTATCCCACCAGACTCCTATGTCCATGGGATTCTCTAGGCAAGAATACTGGAATGGGATGCCATGCCCTCCTCCAGGGAATCATCTAAACCCACAGACTGAACCTGCATCTCTTACATCTCTTGCATTCACAGGTGGGTTCTTTACCACTAGTGCCACCAGGGAAGCAAATACTTCAGAAAGAAGCCTCATTATGGAAATAATCATTTTTTTTCTCCATCAGCATCAGAATCTCAGGGCCCAAGCCAGAGTACCTTTAATGAAGCCTCAACAATGTACTAACACAACCATAAGAAGGCAAGTGTGTGTGTGTGTGTTCAGTCCCTCAGTCCTGTCTGGCCTATCCTGATCCGGCCTATTTTCCAGACAAGAATACAGGAGTGCGGGGCCATTTCATGCTTCAGGAGACCTTCCCAATGCAGGGATCTAACCTGTGTCTCTTCCATATTCTGCATTGGCAGGTGGACTCTTTAGTGCCATCCGGGAAACTCAAGGAGGCAAGAGAACTCCTTAAATTTTGCACCCTAGGTATCTCACTTGCCTCATTCAAAAACCTGCTCTGAGACTCAGCATTGTTCAAATAGCAGATATCTCATTGCACCCTGTCTCCACTGAATCAGGATCACTATGGGGAGATGGCAGCCTGGGAATTTAATTTCCAATGAACTACTTCCTCATTTTTACATACAGTTTTACTTGAAAATCATTTTTAAATTAAGCAGTGTTGCCAAGATGGATTATTCACTAAACCGTCTCTGACCAGTTCCTTCATCTCATTCAAGGCCCTTCATGACCTTTCTGTAGCTTAGCTTTCCCGGACAAAATTCTAATAGTAGGCAACCCACAGTATTATCTAACCCCCAGGCACTATTCTACGAACTTCACTGTATATGATACACCTAACGGTCATTTAACACCATGTGAGAGGTACTATCATTATTTTCATTTACACGTGAGGAATGAAATGGCACAGAAAGTTAAATAACTCACCTGCAGTCACACAGTGATAGGGGCAGATTCAGGATCCAAACTCANACATTTGTGCATGATAAATACTAAGGAGATCATAGAATTCATCACTCCTCTCTAAATTTTTAGCATTACAGCCTGATTTTTCATTTCAATGATATTTTACAGTCAATTTGCCTTTAGACTTTCCTCAGAGAATCACTTCCAGTGACTGGAGGTTACTGAGCATCCAAAAAAACAGAACATCCATGTCACTGGTGAGCACACTCCATAACCGTCTTAATGGTGGGTGCTGAAAGAGCTAAAACTTTTGGTGTATCATATGCTAGAGAAGGTAAATTGATGAAAATGATAGCCCTCTTCTTCCTGGCTGAACCCATGTCAGATGGAACTAGTGGCTCCTGGAATGCCTTTCTGCTGAGGGAAGGAGTCGTTTCCAAATACTTTTTAATCTAGCAGGCTTTCGATGGATCTGCATATGTTCTGCAAACTGAATCTTAGAACTGGCCTCAGTCTTCCTTTAAAACAGAGTATTTCCAGATACGAGTTACCACCTTTACTATGCTTCACCTACATCTTATTCCATAGAACATACCACATCCTAACATAATAATTTACTTAGTAGATCTATTGCTTTTGTCTCTCCTGCTAAAATATAAGCTTCATAAGAGCAGAGATCTCTGTTTACTGTGTTCAACTCATGAGTGCCAAGCATTTGGACTAATGCCGTGCATGCACATGTGCTAAGTCACTTCAGTCATGTCCAATTATGTGTGACCCTATGGGCTGTATCCCACCAGACTCCTATGTCCATGGGATTCTCTAGGCAAGAATACTGGAATGGGATGCCATGCCCTCCTCCAGGGAATCATCTAAACCCACAGACTGAACCTGCATCTCTTACATCTCTTGCATTCACAGGTGGGTTCTTTACCACTAGTGCCACCAGGGAAGCAAATACTTCAGAAAGAAGCCTCATTATGGAAATAATCATTTTTTTTCTCCATCAGCATCAGAATCTCAGGGCCCAAGCCAGAGTACCTTTAATGAAGCCTCAACAATGTACTAACACAACCATAAGAAGGCAAGTGTGTGTGTGTGTGTTCAGTCCCTCAGTCCTGTCTGGCCTATCCTGATCCGGCCTATTTTCCAGACAAGAATACAGGAGTGCGGGGCCATTTCATGCTTCAGGAGACCTTCCCAATGCAGGGATCTAACCTGTGTCTCTTCCATATTCTGCATTGGCAGGTGGACTCTTTAGTGCCATCCGGGAAACTCAAGGAGGCAAGAGAACTCCTTAAATTTTGCACCCTAGGTATCTCACTTGCCTCATTCAAAAACCTGCTCTGAGACTCAGCATTGTTCAAATAGCAGATATCTCATTGCACCCTGTCTCCACTGAATCAGGATCACTATGGGGAGATGGCAGCCTGGGAATTTAATTTCCAATGAACTACTTCCTCATTCTTACATACAGTTTTACTTGAAAATCATTTTTAAATTAAGCAGTGTTGCCAAGATGGATTATTCACTAAACCGTCTCTGACCAGTTCCTTCATCTCATTCAAGGCCCTTCATGACCTTTCTGTAGCTTAGCTTTCCCGGACAAAATTCTAATAGTAGGCAACCCACAGTATTATCTAACCCCCAGGCACTATTCTACGAACTTCACTGTATATGATACACCTAACGGTCATTTAACACCATGTGAGAGGTACTATCATTATTTTCATTTACACGTGAGGAATGAAATGGCACAGAAAGTTAAATAACTCACCTGCAGTCACACAGTGATAGGGGCAGATTCAGGATCCAAACTCACACAGACTTGTTCTGGAAAGTATGTTCTAGACAGAATGCTTTCAACATTCTACCTCAAAGGAAACTGCTGTCTTGTAAGTCCTAGATCCTCTCAAACTTCATCCCTTTGTTTAGTTACTCTCTTCACTAAGAAAGCTTTTCCAGTCACTTCTCTCCCAAAATCCTTCCTGTTGGAATCATACCCCATGATCCAAGGAAAGTTCCATTTACTCCATGAAGCCATCTTCAAACACCCATGTGTGAACTATCCTCCCCTCCACTGTGGTCACTTATCTTGGTTTCCTTCTGGGCTGTCTACATCAGGCTTGGGTGCAGAACTAACCAGACAGGACTAAATATTTTTAAATACTAATTCTTATTAAGCCATATCTCCCTTTACCCACTGACCCCTTCCCTCATTAAAGCACTTGCCAAATCATTCTGTAACCTAGGCTTCTGGAGAAAGAAAAAAATGTCATGAAGAGAAAAAGAAATTATTGGCTTTTGAGTTTCAAAAGCCTAGCACATTCTCAGCAGAGAAGAGAACTTACTCTTAAGCCAAGGCCATCGATTTGGAAAAAATTTTGATAGGAAAAGGCCAGAGGTATCTGTCTCACTTTCATTTCCACACACCAATGTAGGTAAAAGTTCCCAGCTGGGATGAGGAGGAGATGGAAGGGAAGAAATGAACAGAGATTTTAGGTCATGAAAAAGGGGAGTTCTTCAAGTGCAGATGTCACAAAATCAGTGTAGGGAGACAAGAGAGTGCCTGTATATCAATTGCAGGGTAGAGCCCAATAAAGCAGAACTCCAGAGAAAACCTGGTTTCTCTCTACATAGGCAGAGAGGGCATTACACAGCCAAAGTATGACTTCGGAGCAACAAAGCAACTGATTTGCCTAAAGCAGCACAAAGCCTGATGTAGTCTTAGCACTATAGAGACTCTCTTAGCCTATGGCTATATTTAAGCAGCAGGATGCTCACAGGTCCCAAAGCAATGAGGGAAGATCTGAGAGAAAGCTGTACTTGAACTGTGAGTATAAAGGGTGACTCAGCAGTGTCTTGAATGGACAATAGAACGTTTAGCACAAGAGTTTCATGCATATATTATCATAGACCGACACTGACCAGTCCATTTTCTTCACCTGCCCCCCACCAATTGTGATTCCAGTAAGTCAGGATTCTAATAGTCATCACCTATTTCTGTTTTACCTTCACTTTGTATGAAAATATTTCTCTTCATTATGATCAACCCCTCAAGTCCTGGCAAATAAGGGGCTGAATAGATATTTGTAAATGAATAAATGAAGTTGAATACATCTCACAAATTTGGAAATCAGTATTTTTGCTAGGGAAATCTTCCAAAAGTACCAGTAGTCATCAGAGTGGCCAGTTAGAAGAATTTAGAAGTCGATGTTTCTATCATAGCTTGTTATCCCCTGTCTAATCACAGATGTTTGGTGCAAATGAAAAACATTCCCAAGTCCTGAGTGAGTACTAAACACAGCAGTCATGAACACAGAAAAGCAGCACATGGGAGATATGGCTATTTTATCTTAGTTCACAAAAATCACAGTCCACTGAATTCTTAAAGACTCACAAAAGAGGTGACATTTGCTGAGGTCCCGCCTGAGAGGCCCTTTATGAAATTTGTTAAAAAATGAATCACATTGTTTCTAGCAAGTTTTCCTTGCTGGAAAGTTAGATGCTGGATTATCCTTAACTTCAAGTTAAATTGTACGTATCAGACAACTATAGGCCTTCATTTTTGATCAAGGGAAATAAAGGATATCAATGCATACATTCTTTTTTAATGAGAATACACAGCTTAAGAGTGAGGACAGGAAAAAAAATGAAACGCAGACAACAATAAAGCAAGTCATTTTACTGTCTTACCACTACCACTTGGGGAGCTTTTTGAGGCAACAAATGTATATTNAGGGAAATAAAGGATATCAATGCATACATTCTTTTTTAATGAGAATACACAGCTTAAGAGTGAGGACAGGAAAAAAAATGAAACGCAGACAACAATAAAGCAAGTCATTTTACTGTCTTACCACTACCACTTGGGGAGCTTTTTGAGGCAACAAATGTATATTTCAATTATTTTACAGATAATAAAATTTAGAGACTAATTTAAAAGGAAAGATATGTGAAAAGTGAGCAACCAGAGGAATAATTATTCACTGAATGAGTGTTTGCAGGCTTATAATAAGATATAAGAATACTGAATATTATAGAATCATCTTAAATCTAGTTAACTTTGTGAATTAATTGTTTTTATGATCAGTCCTTCAAAAAAGTAAGATTAAGAGTACTTTTGACAAAACTGGTTTCATTATAGGCTGGCGGTCCTCATATACCTGTAACCATATCCTGGTGGTCTTGTCTTTAGCTTAGAGACATAACTAATGGCTGCAGCAAACCAGCAGGGATAGATGGACTCGAGTGATGGGAAGAGCACAATCTTCACAACCAGCCAAGTCTTTTTCACGTGTACTGAACCAAGTTAAGCCTGAGGCATGTCAAGTAAAAACGCTACATTTCTGTTTTAGTGTATCCCTTGAATTTTAGATAGGGAAGGAAAATGGAAAGCAATAAAAATGTGAGAATGCATTACAATATCAGGGGTTAAATGAAGGGTAGACTGGGATAGCTTCTAAGTCAACAACTTAAAATGTTTTACTAAAGTACTCCTAGTACATCAGCTTCCCAAGTGGCACCAGTGGTAAAGAACTCGCCTGAAAATGCAGGATACTTAAGAGATGTGGGTTCGATCCTGGATTGGGGAGATCCCCTAGATGTGGGCATGGGAACCCACTCCAGTATTCTTGCCTGAAGAATCCCATGGACATAGGAGCTGGTGGGCTAAAGTCCATACGGAGGCACAGAGTTGGACATGACTGAGGCAACTCAGCACAATGATGTTAATACCTCATTTAACAATCAACTAACAAAATGACTTAAAATGCAAAACTTCTGTCCCCTCCATCTCCTTTCCTAGCCTTCCACACCCAAGAGATAACATCTTCAACCTTTTTCCTTGTTCCTTCCAGTATTAGCTTTCATGTTTCCAATTAAAGCAATTATATATTCCAAAAGTATTGATTTTCCTTATTTAGCTATTACTGATTGGCTACTAAGATGATGAGATAACTCCTGTGTCAACAGTCACCCCACCACCTCCACCCCCACTGATTTCTCCTACTTCTTCCACTTGATATTAGCTTCATTAGTTTTAATTAAATCCATATGTGGTTTTTAAATCATTATCATGACTATGTAAATATAGTTCATTACTAAGCTAAGCCAAGTACTGTTTCAATTTTATTCTATTTCAACTTTTAATTTTCCTGGAATTAATTCCTCTCTAATTCTTTAAATATTTGCCTTTCTTTGAAATTTGGCTCTTTCCAGACACTCTGGTGTTCCATCTCTAGGATGATGATCTCAGCTGGGACCCTGTAGTAACATGGCTCTGCTCCATTGTGGCTTCCTCCAGGATGCTAGCTGGTTGAATGATGGTGATCACATGGCCAAGAGAGAAAGGCAGGAAGCAGAAATGTGGAGGCATTTCTTCCAGCTTCTTCATATGTTACATTTGCTAACACCTCACTGGCCAAGCAAAGGTCACATGATCAAACTCAGAATCAAGGGGCAAGGAACTAGACTCTGATACTCAGATCCTTTGGGAGGAGAAACTGCAAATAAGTACAGATAAAGGAAGGGATGAAGAATCAGGAGCATTCATTTAATCAGTCTATCACAGTCATTAACTAGGTGACCACAGTTCTGTTTCTAGATCCTTTAGCTTGATCTCTTGACTTATTTGTTCTGCTCATGGGCCAGTATAACAATCTCTTTGTTGCTATAGCTTTAAAATAGGTTTTGAAATCTCATACTGCTAAGTCTTCCGATTTATTGTTGCTCACAAATGTCTTGTCTATTTTTGGTTCTTTGTATTTCCATATAAATTTTAGAATCTGCTTGTCCATTTCCACAAAAGATCTGAAGAGATTTTGATTGGGACTGCAATGAACTGATAGCATTGATCTTTACCTAAGCCATGCTGCTACTGCTAAGTGGCTTCAGTCGTGTCCGACTCTGTGCGACCCCATAGACGGCAGCCCACCAGGCTCCCCCATCCCTGGGATTCTCCAGGCAAGAACACTGGAGTGGGTTGCCATTTCCTTCTCCAATGTATAAGAGTGAAAAGTGAAAGTGAAGTCACTGAGTGGTGTCCAACTCTCAGTGACCCAGTGGACTGCAGTCTACCAGGCTCCTCCGTCCATGGGATTTTCCAGCCAAGAGTACTGGAGTGGGGTGCCATTGCCTTCTCTAACCTAAGCCATAGGCTCCTGTAAAATGAGAAAAGTCAAGAAATCTCCTCCCACCTTGTGTGTTCCAGGAAAGAGCTTCCTGCAGAGAACTACTCTTCATTACATGACTTAATGATTCACAGGTGGCCATACTTATCTATGACAAACCCAGATATAGATCCCCCAAACTGCCATTAGTTGCTTCAGAAATGATTTGCCGATCTCTTTATGTTAATTGCTCAGTCATATCTGACTCTTTGTGACCCCATGGGCTGTAGCCCAACAGGCTCCTCTGTCCTGGAATTCTACAGGCAAGAAAACTAGAGTGCGTAAGCCATTCCTTTGTCTAGGGGATCTTTCCAACCCCATCAAACCTAGGTATCCTACATTGCGGGCAGATCCTATACCCTCCACCACCAGGGAAGCCCTAGTATCTTTGCACTCATTGACTAATCTAGACAAAATGACTGCCTGCTCATTAGACTGAACTAAACTTTAGTCAAGCTTCTCTCCTCCCCACAGACTCCTGAATTTTGACTCGTCCCTTGGCTAAGCAAACATTTGAGTGCAGAACAAAGGGTCCCTTTTCCAAGAATCAACTGTTTACACAGAAAATCCTTCCCTGAACAACTATCTGAAGATGCAAGTTTGCTCACCTTATCTGCCTGCCCCACTCCCCCACACCAACTCCTTTCTAGTCTTGCCTACCAAAAAAAAAAAAAAAAAAGGCATTTTCCTGCCTGACTTTTCAGACGCATGTAGATATTGTGGTCAAGGTGATGTCCTGCTTGCAACAGAACCCCTTTCCTTACTACAATAGTTTTCCATTCATTTTAATGACCCCTTTGAATAAAATCTCTTTACCCAAATCTGGATTTTTAACTATGGGGCAACTTGGGAATTAATATCTTTACAACATCAAGTTTTCCAGTCCATGAACAAGGTATAGTCGTCTAGTTAGAGCTTCCTTAATGATTCCAAGTAACATTTCATACTTTTTAGCAGTGAGATCATGTATTTCTTTCCTTAGCTTTATTCCTAATTACATTTTTTTCCTGGTATCATCCTAGTGGTATTTTTTAAATTATTTTTCTAAATGTTTGTTATGGGTGTAAATATTGATCACATACCTAGTAATCTCACTAAATCACTTACTAATTATATGAGTTTGTCTATGGATTCTTTTTTGATTTTTCAAATCCACAATCATGCTGTGAATGGAGACAAGTTAATCTTTTGTTTTCCAGTCCTTATGTTTTCTATTTTGAAGCATTGTTTCATTGCTCTGGCTAGGACCAGCAGCACAATATTTAAACATAACAGTGATAACATGCTTATCTCATTCCCTATCTTAAGTAAAAGCTTTCAATAGTTCGCCATTAAGTATTACATTTGTGGCAGTTTGTTTATAGCTTTTCTATATATTTTTAATAATATTAAGGAAAATCTCTTTGTAGTTTAAGAGTTTGTATCCATCACTAGCAAATACGTTTTTAGGAGAGGAGCTGGAATATATTCATAGAGGTGACAGCTGAGGAACATTATATTTAATTGACTCTTTAAAGATCATATGGCAAGAAAATTGATTCACTTCCAACCCAAATATCTGGATATCTCTTTTACTATCCTCTCAAAAAGAATATACCCTCTCATGTTTTTTTACTATGTTTGCATATAGCAACTGAAGAATCAAATGAAAAAGCTGGAAAATCAGTAACTTACTAATACATATCCACTGTGGTAGAGAGGAGAGAATAACTTTAACAAACGTTATGGAGGGCAATTTCTGAACACTCTTTAAAACTCTTATCAAACACACATCATTTGACTGCAAGATAATTTTTAGAAATGATGTTTTTAGGTATCAGATTTAATAAGCAAACAATGGTGTATGTACAAAAAGATTTATTGAAGCACTGCTCTTAACAGTTAAAAAGGAGAAATAATATAATACCTAGCAATAGAGGAATGGATAAATACCACTATTTTAATTGCCAACTATGGTAACAGTACATTAAGTTTAAAATAAAGAAAAAAAAAAAGAAAAGATGGCCCAAATGGGAAAATATCCTTTTTGTCCAAAAACCTATATGTATATACATGCATATTTAAAGTGAAAAATTAACTATTAAAACATTAGTAGCTAACATTTTATAAACCACACAAAGTGTATATAGTACATATGCTTCTGCCCTTGCTAAAAATAGTATCAGAAGGATGAAGGCAGTAGGAACTGGTATTGTTATTCGCATGCAAACAAATTTTTTGCTATTTTGTTTCTGAAATTTTGTATTTGTGCATTGGACCTTTTGGGAAACAGTATGAAGTTTTAGACACTGCTAGAAACTCAAACAGCATATGAATATTGACAGTCGCTAATAAGTTCAATTATGTGTGGGTTCTGATCTCTGCTAATACCACCAAACTGTCATAAAAATGATTAACATTTATTAAACATGTATATGACTTGTCATTTGCTAAGTATTTTGCACATATTAGCTGTCCCCAGCATGCTATAGAAGAGGAAAACTAAGGTTCTGATGGGCAGCATTTATCATTTATCTATATAAATAATAAAATATGGCTATAGAAGCATTTCCATTGTTTCAGTACACATGCTAAGTGCTCCCCACCCTTAATGCCATTCCTTTTCTCTACATCNGATTCCTTAAAAAATTGCAAATATTTTTTAAAAGAGCTCATTTTATTTAAGTGATGTTTAAAATTAAATAAATAGTATTAAATTCATATTAATCCATGAATTAGAAATTATTTTATTAATCATACAATATTTGGTGATAGTGGTTTTACTCTTATAAACCAACCTATGATAGGAAACAAATTTCAGAATAGCTTACCACTCTCTTCATTTCTGTACTGTTAATAATATGTATTAAGATAAAATTAAACATATACATGGGGTCAGAGTCAGACGATTAGTGTATGAACAACAACAATACATATACAAATCTCTGTTAAAAGACACTATTATTTATGGTAAGATTTCTCTTACAAGCATTCATACTTCATAGGGTTGGTAAATGTTTAGCCAGAAACAAGGAGGATTAGATAAGGAGATGAGAATAACAGAACAGCTTACTTGCCTACTGAAAAATCTGTATGCAGGTCAAGAAGCAACAGTTAGAACTGGACATGGAACAACAGACTGGTTCCAAATTGGGAAAAGAGTACATCAAGGCTGTATATTGTTACCCTGCTTATTTAACTTATAGGCAGAGTACATCATGTGAAATGCTAGGCTGGATGAAGCACAAGCTGAAATCAAGGTTTCCAGGAGAAATATAAGTAACCTCAGATACGCAGATGACATCACCCTTATGGCAGAAAGAGGAACAGCCTCTTGATGAAAGTTAAAGAAGAGAATGAAAAAGTTGGCTTAAAACTCAACAGTCAAAAGACAAATATCATGGCATCTGGTCCTGTCACTTTATGGCAAATAGATGGGGAAACAATGAAAACAGTGAAAGACTTTATTTTCTTTGTTTCCAAAATCACTGCAGATGGTGATTGCAGCCATGCAATTAAAAGACGCTTGCTTCTTGGAAGAAAAACTATGACAAACCTAATCAGCATATTAACAAAGAGACATTACTTTGCCGGCAAAAGTCATTCTAGTCAAAGCTATGGTTTTTCCAGGAATCAGGTATGGATGTGAGAACTGGACTATAAAGAAAGCTGAGTGCCGAAAAATTGATACTTTTGAACCTTGCTGTTGGAGAAAACTCTTGAGAGTCACTTGGACTGCAAGGAGATCCAACCAGTCCATTCTAAAGGAAATCAGTCCTGGGTGTTCACTGGAAGGACTGATGCTGAAGCTGAAACTCCAATACTTTGGCCACCTGATGCAAAGAGCTGACTCATTTGAAAAGATCCTGATGCTGGGAAAGATCGAAGGCAGGAAGAGAAGGGAATGACAGAGGATGAGATGTTTGAATGGCATCACCAACTTGATGGACAGGAGTTTGAGCAAGCTCCGAAAGTTGGTGATGCACAAGGAAGTCTGGCTTGCTGCAGTCCATGGGATCACAAAGAGGCAGATACAACCGAGCAACTGAATTGAACTGAAGGAGTAGTACTCAGAGTAAGAAAGGAATGTGGATGATACCTTAAATGTCCCTTTCAGACCAAAAGGCAATTTTCCATAAATCTTGAAAAGATTCCACTGGATAGAAAAGTTGAATGGTAAAATTTCAATTAAAACTAACTTTATGTTTAGGTTACCAAGTCAGAGTATTTCAGAGCTAATAGAAGCCTTATGCATAATCAAACCAATCTCTTTATGAATAAAGAATCAGAGAACCAGAGGACATTAGGAAATTGCCAGGATCACAGTTAATAAATGGTAAGGCCACAATTGACACGAATGCCTCCCACTACTTGTTTGAGAGCAGGTTGTATATCAAGGAGTAGAGGTGACAATTGAATCCACCATCACCAAAACTTTTGATTTAGAGGAGTTATGTTTTACTCTAAGGCTTAGTTTCCTTACCCATTCAGTGCAGGTCAAATTATACCACCACACAGGGTTATCGACAGCTTACAACTGGGCTTAATAACTTCATTATCATCACTACTGCCTCACAGTTCCTGTTCATTATGTTGTATGTACACTGGGACATTGCCTCTAGGACTGGATTTGAAAGGCACAGCAACAATCTCCAAACCATCTCCCACTATTTAATTTGAATTTTTATTTCTAAATAATTTTAGATTTACAATAGAACTGTAGAGATATTACAGTGTGCTACTGTATATCCGTCACTCACCTTGCCACAATATTGACATCTGGTATAAATATGTTACCTTCAACAAACCTAAGAAGTTAACATTGGTACAATACTTTTGAATTAAAACATTTCCACATTAACTATAGAATTTATTTGAATTTCCCCAATTTGTATATTATTGTCCTCCTTCTGTTCCAGGATTCAATCAAGGATACCATACTGCATTTAGCATTAATATAACTTGGGCCTTAAATTCAATTTTATGTGAATCATATTCAGAAAGTATCTGTTGCAATCACTCAAATTACCAATCACATGTTTCAAAGAATTGGAATAAAAAATTTTTCAATCTGTATAGCAACAAAAAAAGACCCCAAATAGGCAAAACAATCCTGAGAAAAGAAAACTGAGCCAGAGGAACCAGGTTCCCCAACTTCAGACTATACTACAAGGCTACAGCAATCAAAACAGTATGGTACTGGGACACAGACAGAAATATAGATCAGTGGAACAACACAGAAAGTCCAGAGATAAGCCCATGCACCTAGGGACTCTCATCTATGACAAAGGAGTCAATAACACACAATGGAGAAAAGACAGTCTCTGAGATAAGTGGTACTGGGAAAACTGGACAGCTACATGTAAAAGAATGAAATTAGAACACTCTAAACATATACAAAAGTAAACTCAAAATGGATTAAAGACCTAAAGGTAAGGCCAAATACTATAAAGCTCTTAGAGGAAAACATATGCAGAACACTTTCTGACATAAACTACGGGAAAATGTTTTCTGATCCACCTCCTAAGGTGATGAAAATAAAAACAAAAATAATCAAACGGAACCTAACTAAACTGAAAAGCCTTTGTACAGCAAAGGAAACCATAAACAAAACGAAAGCCCACAGAATGGGAGAATATTTGCAAACAATGCAAGCCCAAAGGGATTAATCTCCAAAATACACTAACAGCTTATGCAGGTGTGTGGGCGGGCGTGCGGGCATTTTTTTATCCATTCCTCTGTCAGTGGACATTTAGATTGCTTCCATGTCCTGGCTACATACCAGAGAAGGCAATGGCAACCCACTCCAGTACTCTTGCCTGGAAAATCCCATGGACGGAGGAGCCTGGAAGGCTGCAGTCCATGGAGTTGCTGAGGGTCAGACATGACTGAGAGACTTCACTTTCATTTTCGCTTTCATGCATTGGAGAAGGAAATGGCACCCCACTCCAGTGTTCTTGCCTGGAGAATCCCAGGGACAGGGGAGCCTGGTGGGCTGCCACCTATGGGGTCGCACAGAATCAGAGACGACTGAAGTGACTTAGCAGTAGCACATAAATACACACACACACACACACACACACACAAACACAATGGAATATTACTCTGTCATAAAAAATGACAAATCTCTGTCATTTGCAGCAACGTGGATGGACCAAGATGTTGTCATATCATGTGAAGTACATGAAAGAGAGAAAACATATGATATTACTTATATGTGAAATCTAAAAAAATAATGGTACAAATGAACTTATTTATAAAACAGAAAGAGTCATAAATGTAGAAAACAAACTCACAGCTACCAGGCCTGATAAGGGGAGGATAGATTAGGAGACTGAGATTGACAAATAGAAACTAGTATATATAAATAGACCACTAACAAGGACCTCCTGTATAGCACAGGGGACTCATTATTCCGTAGTGATCTATACGGGGAAAGACTAAAAAAAGACTGTATGTGTGTATATGTATAACTAACTCACCTTACTGCACAGCAGTAACTAATACAATAATATAAATCAGCTATCCTCTGATAAAATTTTTAAAAACCACTATATAAAAAAAGAAAGTACCTGTTTAGATCTATCGATCAAAATCAAGGGACTTGCGTGTAAGCAAATAACGTTGTGGATGGACTCACTTCATCCATTACAGTAAGTGCCGCAAGCTGACATTAACCAACCCACCCGCGATAAAAATGAAATGTCTTTAGATCTTTGAAGACTCAACAACACAGCATAGGTGTTCTGTCTTTTGTTTATAAATTAAGTTCTTGAACTACCAAGAGGAAAGCAGCAGATATGGACACCTTTGATTTACATGCTTTGGTATCCTATTTTCGTCCTCCAGAAATTACATATTTCTGTTTCTAATGCCCAAGCCACAGATATAATCTTTAAGGAAAAAAAAAAGTCATGCCCTCAGAAATCAGACAGACTCTAAGACAGGTCACTCATTCACCAAGGAAGTAGAAGGTTATTTCACAACTTGGAAATGAACTAACAGTGTATCTAATGGAAAGTGTCTGGCAACATGTTATAAACACCCATATTCTTAAAAGTACTAATTCCAACACTGCAAAAAGAAAGCACTTGTGGACAACTATGGGAAAGCAGCAATTTCTTCTCCTGCAAAAGCCACATGGGGATTTATGCGGCAATGGAACGTGATTACAGCCTGGAGTGTAGCCAGGGCAGGAGGGTAACAGGATGATAGTCTCTGCCCATGTTAACAAATGACTTTCATGATGTGACTGATATTTCACTGTTCCTCCTCCTAATTTGTTTTACCTGGCATCCCATCATAGCTTCAGAGGAGCAAGAAGAACTATCGAAAGGCCTTATGGCACTGCCTGGTTGGCCGAAGTTAGGCAGGGAAGAAAGACACTGAGAAGACTTAATTCGGAAACTTAGGATGTCACAAAAGCACCAGCTCCCTGGGAAGTGCTGGGAAGTGATGGTGTCTCCCTGCCGTTCCATTCTTGCATCACTGCTTCAGGAACCAAGGTAAGATCACGTACTGAGCACTTCCTGTGCCCAGACAGACACCCTGCCAAATAGATCAGGGTCAAAATTTCCTGCTACAATTCAGGTAAACAAAAGAAAACTCTACTCTGCATTTTCTATAATTGATGTCATCCCATTTCCAGTCTCTCTCCCCCAAAATAGTAGAAAATCTTGGTGATACAAGAAACATCCATTTCCTTCTGACTTCTTCAAGCATTATACTGTATTTCAGAGATTTCCCATACTGTGTATTGGCTCCAAAATAACTCTTACTCGACATCATGGCAGAGAGGGTGCTGCCTCTTAGGGTCTTGCAGGATCCTTGGTGACTATAACGGTGTCATGTCTGGACTGTACACTCACTGGTTTAAGGCCCAGTGGCTTTGTGACTCCACTTTCCTTCTGTCCTTGCCTGTGCTAATTCTTCAGGTCCTGGCTGCAAAGCCCCTGGTCATTCACCTGTGGAGAGGTTACCACCAATACATGTATCCCTCTGCAGCTGAGACCCTTAGAAATTCTTCACTCCCATCAGACAACAGAGATTACTATCTCATCAACAGAACTCCCATCACACAGGTAAATTGCTCTCCCTGATTCCATTCACCCTCCTCACAACACACTCCCCATGCAGCAGGCAGAGTGATTCTTCTGAAATGTCAAACAGATAAAATCCTACCACTGTCCCAAACCCTCCACGACTCTCCACTGAACTTAAATCTCCACTGAGATTAAAAAACTCACCATTCTTGCCAAGGTGTATATGGCTGTGTGTCATCTGGAAGCAGCCCTCCACTGCCTCCCTTGATGAGTAATCTACCAACCTCCTTTGCTCACTCATCTCTAGCCACACTGGCTTCCTTCTTAATCTTCTAACAGACTGAATATACTTCCACTACAGAGCCTTTGCACAGGCTCTTAGCTATTCAGTCTACTTTGGACATGTCCCTTAAGAACTCACATGTTGATCCCCATTGTCTGGGGTGACCGTCTCTCTACCCCATCTGAAATAGCACCCTGACTCTCTCTTTTGCATCCTTGGCTTCATTTTTCTTTATGGAACTTATAGCCACCTGATATCTAATACAGCAATATGCTTGATTAGTTTGTCCCACTCCCACCAGAATATAAATCAAAATGAAAAAAATGTAAATAATTTTTTTTTATAATTATCAACAACCCTTTGTGGTTGATTTCAAGATTGCTATTATTTCTATGGTACAGGTGACAAAATGAAGTTCAGTGAGTTTAAATGNAGTTTGTCCCACTCCCACCAGAATATAAATCAAAAGGAAAAAAAATGTAAATAATTTTTTTTTTATAATTATCAACAACCCTTTGTGGTTGATTTCAAGATTGCTATTATTTCTATGGTACAGGTGACAAAATGAAGTTCAGTGAGTTTAAATGATTTGCAGAAGCAAATGATGAAAACTATTGCTTCTACCCCAAGGAAGAACTAAAGTATACACAGTATGCAGTTAGGTAAAGGAGCAACATGAAAAGAAGATGCTAGCAACTTACCCAGTGTCCCAGAGCACCGGGCCGGAGATGAGACCTGACAAGTGCAGTAAGTATGTCATTAACTACTCAGAGGTAATTCCATCCTTCCATATAAACAAACCTCCTTTGTGATGCCTGTTCATTTTTCAAGTGGTCAAAGGAGCAGCTGGGTTGCAGATAATCAAGGAGCCTGGGGGCAGTTAGTTCTAATGTTTTGACAGTGAAAAAACTGGGAAAGCCTCAGCATTTTAGGAACTGTTTTCATGCTTGGGAAGTTCTTTATTAGGCCTTGAGATCAGACGTTTCTCACATCAGTTGTTTTGACTCCTCCATACAAGGGCTTATGTCCTTAGCCTCACTTCCTCCAGAAATACACTGATCACCTCAGGACCTCCAGAGGGTGGGTGGGGAGGCTCCTGGTCGGCAGTCCACTGACTACTGATGACTCATGTCTAATTCTTTTCGCTGAGCTTCCAGTCCTTGAGAGCCCATCTCAAGGCTGACTCCTCTATCTCCCCAAGCACCTGGCAGAGAACAGGTGTTCAATACATCTCTGTTATCTCAAATTGGCAGTTCACTTAATCAGGGCAGTCCTCTTTTTCTAATCTGCCAAATGGGGAGAGTGAAGCTTTCTATAAGGATTACTGGGATCAACAAATGAAATCAAATGATTTTTTAAAATAACATATAAGATACATTGGTTTTCTTTAACTTAAAAAAAAAAAAAAGGCAAAACAAATATGTTGTGATCATTTTATGGTGCATGGCCTTATGGCATTTGTCAGGGAACATGGATTTGGAGAAGGCAAAGTTCCAGTTATTGTTAGAGCTACTCATTCCTTCAGAGAGATGACACTTAAGAAATGAAGAAAATTAAATCTACATTCACCCAAGGAGTAAGTATTCGAACATGTTCTATCTGATTATCAAAATAAAAAGGTCAAATTGTAAATTAAATTAATAATATTGCCTTACATTGGGCTTCCCAGGTGGTGGTAGTGGTAAAGAACTTGCCTACAAACACAGGAGACATTGAGAGACATGGGTTCAATCCCTGGGTTGGGAAGATTCCCCTGGAGGAAGGCCTGGAAACCGACTCCAGTATTATTGCCTGGAGAATCCCATGGACAGAGTAGTCTGGCAGGCAACAGTCCATAAGTTCTCAAAGAGCTGGACACAATTGAAGCAATTTAGCATGCAAGCAGTACACTTTACACTAGTTTAATATCAATACTTGAGAGTTTTTGCTTGTTCTAACCAGATAGTCCTGAAAAGATAGTTTTATTTTCTCTTAGTTACTATTAGATAATTTAGTACACACTAGGTACTTTATTGAATGCTTTATTTGAATGATCTCATTTGTTCCTCAAAATCATTCTTTTTTTTTTTTTTTCATTTTCAGGCTTAACCCACTTGCTCAAGATCATACAGCAAAGAGACAAAGCTGGTAATCAAGCCCATGTATTATAGACATACACATCACCATATTTCCTCCTTGAAATCAATCAAGATGAACCATGCATGCATGCATGCATCCATCCAACATCCATCCATCTGCAAGCCCTAACCACGTAGAAAGCCCTGTAGTAGCTGCTGGGGAATACAAGGAGAAAATAGACACAGTTCCATCCTCACAGAGCTTGAAATCGNCCCCGCTTTTGTTTTGTTCACATCTGATGCCTGATTCAATAGCAAATCATATCAGATTTCTGTGCAAAACATACCCAAATCCAGTCACTGTCCCCTAGTCCTTCACAATCAGCCCTTCCTCGACTGAGTGCTCCCAAGAGTCACTGCTGGGGGTGCTTGTGCACCTTTGTGCCCCTGTAGGTGACTGCTTGGTGAGAACAACCTCATCCGAATATACACCAGGTCCCATTGCTGTTCTTCTCAAAACCATTCGTGACTTCCTATCCCGCCCTGATTCAAAGCCACAGTCCTCACTACAGGCTCACGATCTTGCCTTCTGAAGAGGTGGCTGATCCCTTCCCTTGATACATTCTTCCCGTTCAGTCCTGCTCACGATGGCCTCCATGTTACCCTTCTCACCTCACGGCCTCTGCACTAGCCATTCTCTGCTAGGAACATTCTTCCTCCAGATATTTACAAGACGCTTGTCCTCGCTTCTTCCTGTCTTTGCTCAAAAGTCACCTTATAAGAGAGGTCCTCCCTGACCCAATGAACCAGGGCCCCTACCTCTTACTCTTTAGACCAGTGCTTCTCATCTGGGCCTTACACTGACCCTCAAGAGATATCTGGCAATGTCTGAATGTTGTTACAACTGGTGTGTGAGAGTGTGCGTGTGTATATTTGTGTGTGTGTGTGTGTGTTATTTACATATAGTGAGTCAAGGCCAGGGAAGCCATTAAACCTCCTACAGTGCATAGTGTGGTTTCCAAAGTAAAGAATGATCTGGATCAAAATGTCACTAGTGTTGAAAATGATAAACCTCTACCCTGCTTCCTCCTAGAGAAATTTACCAGCTGCTGATACATAAACTACTTGTTCACTCTCTCTCTCTTCCCTCTAGAATGTGAATGCCTGGGGTTTTGTTCACTCTCAGAAGAAGGTGTTGCACACAGTAGGTGCTCAACAAATGATTGGTGAATCAATGCATGCTGTGTTCAGATCTCATCTCTTTGCCTTTCTGGTTTATCAGTGGATGTGGATGGGGCATGCAGCAACAGGATACACAGGTGAGGCTTCAGGATGAATCAGAGCACTTACTTTTTCACCAAACATAACTGATGGCAACACGCTAAGAGAAGGCTCACTAAAATGACTTGTCGACTAACTACTTCTTCAAGAGGAGGGGACAAAAGCAACACCCCTTTTATTTGAAGCCAGAGAATTTCTTTTAAGTTGAGTCAACTCTGTTCAAAGAAACTGAAGACAATAATCACGTTACAATCGAGGCAGGTACTGTGATTCAGAATCAGGTGACCTGCTCTGAGGCTATGCCTGTCTGCTCTCACATGCTTGCTCTCTATCCAACCCTTTCAGTTAACAAAAATTTTATTTAGAATATTAAACTTCAGTGTTTAGTTAGAAAATACTTTCCATTTAGTTCGGAGTGTTATCTGACAGTTATTTATTTTATCCTGTCTTAAAGAAGAGGTGTCAGAAATGGAAGAACTTGGAGTTTTAATACTCTCCCTTCAAGCCTCAATTACATCTAGACCCCCTTATCCCCAGCACACTTGCATTCTGCAGTGTGTCCACACATTTGCATACACACCCTAGGCAAAATTTCCAAACAGCTGATTACTTTTTTTGGATAACAGTTTTAATACTGCCTTGAGACACGCTCTACACATCATATGTATAAAACGGCAGTGGAGGTTTTTCCTAGAGTGGCTGGGTGTCTGGACTCTGGAGTCACGCTCTTTGGGTCTGAAAAATGTTGTGAATACTTTTCATCGGTGCATAATTAGGCAATTAAAAAAAAATCTCTTATAGACTCAATGTCTCCATCTGTGAAATGGGAACAATCATATTTACTCTGAAACTGCTGTGAGGCTCAAATGATGCACAGGCACACAACGCTTTAGTGAGTTTGCTATACTATGCTCTGCAGATACACTGTTTTACAGATTGAAGGCTTGTGGCAATTCTGTGACAAGCAAGTCCAGTGGTGCCATTTTTGCAATAGGCTTCTCTCTGTGTCANTGCTGTGAGGCTCAAATGATGCACAGGCACACAACGCTTTAGTGAGTTTGCTATACTATGCTCTGCAGATACACTGTTTTACAGATTGAAGGCTTGTGGCAATTCTGTGACAAGCAAGTCCAGTGGTGCCATTTTTGCAATAGGCTTCTCTCTGTGTCAATATTCTGGTAATTCTCCCAATATTTCAAACTTTTTCACTGTTGTCATACTAGTTACAACAATCTGTGATCAGTGATATTTTTTTCCCAAGAAAGCAAATTGAAGATTTACTAAGTGATAGTATGCTCTTGGGGGAGATGTGATGTGATTGTAGTTGTTTGGGGACACCATGAAATGTGCCCATTTGCCAAACTTAATAAATGCTGCATGTGTTCTGACTGGTCTACTAAACAATGATTCCCCCTTCTCTCTCTCTCTGCTTGTGGTCCCTATTTCCTGAAACACTACAATAATAATATCAACATTAGCCCAGTTAATAATCCAACAATGGTCTCTAAGTGTTCAAGCAAAAGAAACAGTTGCATATCGCTCACCTTAAATCAAAAGCTAGAAATAACTAAGCTTTGTGCAAAAGGTATGTCGAAAGCTGAGACAGCCTGACAGCTAAGCCTCTTGCTCCAAATAGTTAGGGAAATTGTGAATGTGAAGAAGAAGTTCTTGAAGGAAATTAAAAATGCTGCTCCAGTGAACACACAAGTGATAAGAAAGCAAAAGAGAGTTATTGCTGATATGTTGGACGTGTCAGTGGTCTGGACAGAAGATCAAACCAGCCACAAGATTCCCTTAAGCTGAAACCTAATCTAGATTGAGGCCCTAACTCTCTTCTAGTCTATAAAGGCTGAGAGGTAAGAAAGCTGCAGAAGAAAAATTTGAAGCTTTGGTTCATGAGGTTTCAGGAAAGAAGCCTTTTCCATAAATAAAAGTACAAGGTGCTACAGCAAGTTATACAGAAGATCTGCCTAGGATAATGCATGAAAATGGCTACACTAAACACCAGATTTTCAATGTAGACACAACAGCCATATATTGGAAGAAGATGCTGTCTTTCATAGCTGGAGAGGAGAAGTCAATACCTGGATTCAAAGCTTCAAAGGATAGGCTGACTCTCTTGTTAAGGGCTAAAGCACCCAGTGACCTACACTGAAGCCAATGTTCATTCACCATTCTAAAACCCCAGGGCCCTTAAGAATTACACCAAATCTACTCTGTGCTCTGTAAAGGGAACAATAAAGCCTAGATGACAGCACATCTGTTTACAACACGACTTACTGAATATTTTAAGCCACCGTCGAGAACTACTGCTCAGAAAAAAAAGATTCCTTTTGAAGTATTACTGATCCCTGACAGTGCAGCTGGTCACCCCAGAGCTCTGATGGAGTTGTTCATCCCGGTTTCATGCCTGCTAGCACAGCATGCATTCTGCAGCCCACAGATCAAGGAGTCATTTTGACTTTCAGCTCTTACTATTTAAGGAAAATAATTCTTAAGGGTATAGCTGCCAACAAAAGTGATTCCTCTGATGANCATGCTTTATTTCCTAACTCAGTAGATATTCTGGGCAGAGATCTTTGTTCATCCTGAAAGATGGTACCATGGAGCTCTGCCCTACTGTGCCAGTGGATACACCCAGAAAGTTGTAGGCACTGCAGTCTCTCTGAAGCAGTTGACTTTATATCCTTAAAAAGCAACAATTAGTATTATTTTCTTAAGAGATACATTTAAATGATGTACTTAACAGGTTAATGGAAATAAGGGGGTACATGAAATAAGAAAACATCCATTCAATCTTGGAGCCCTTTGAGAATTCCAAAAAAGCAATACAAGTAACAGATCCAGGAAGCAAAGAGAAGCTAAGATCTAAGAAATTAAGAACCTGCCAAGGGTAGCTGACTGAAGGAACATATTTTGTTTTATTCCAATGTAAGTTATGGAGCAAGAAAAATACTGCCTTGTCATACTTCAAACATCTCTCTCAAAAATATTATTTCCTAAAACCTACAAGAAAATCTTTGCAAGATGCACTAGTCTAAAATTCTTCAGGCACAAGTAAGATTTTCCTCCTTTTTTGAAAATATCACTAAGTTTTCACAATCAGAGGATACTCGAGACAGAAAAATCAGTATGTAAACCAGTAAAGATACTGCATCCTAAAATAGCCTAGCTGCAACTTTCAAGTAGGTTGAAACATTTATCCTTAGAGACCAATATTTGAAAGATGTCTAAAACTCATATAAAAAAATCTGAAGGCAACTGTCAATATCCTCCAGGTTCAGGGCACTCTCACAAGCTCATACACCTGTAGGCTTGGTTATTCAACTGGAAAAATCAACAGATTTCCAGACAGTGTGTTGTATAGATTGGAGCATCTGGGCTCCATCACCTTGCATTTTTGGCAACACAAAAATAAAGTCTTAAAGTCAAGTAAAAATCTGTTACAATGTGATTCAGCTACCTTTCTCAGAGGATATAGGCTGAACATTTCATTTGCTAAGGGCATCTCTGGAATAGATTTGATCTTAGGCTTTTTTTCTTTTTTTTCCCTTTTTTTAGGCTTTTTTTCTTAAAGAGTTTTTATTTCACACAATGCTGAGTATCAAGATTAAAGAACAGATGACACAGAAAGAAACGATGTACTATCACCTGGAATGTCCACAAATCTTTTTGCTGCCCCTCCTTATTGGAAACCATTGCTAATGTGCCAATTAAATTCCTATTACCTCCAGGAAACTGGCAACACTGCAGCCTCAAAGACTACTGCCTCCTTCCCTTCTGAAGTCCTAGTTATCTATACAATTTGACTCAAGTGTATATAATCTGGTAAGATATCTTGAATTAAAAATATATGTGTCTAATGCATAGTAAACAAACTGTGGTTACCAAAAGGGCAGGAAGGATAAAAGAGGAGTTGGAATGAACAGATACACACTACTATATATGAAATAAGCAACAAGGTCATACGATATAGCACAGGGACTGTATTCAATATAAAAGTGAAAGTCGCTCAGTCACGTCTGACTCTTTATGAGTTCTCCAGGCCAGAAATCCTGGAGTGGGTAGCCTTTCCCTTCTCCAGTGGATCTTCCTGACCCAGGAATCCTGTAATGGAAAAGAAGCTGAAAAATAATATAAATAGATATATAAAGACATAGCTTTGAATCACCTTGCTATACACTAGAAACTAACACATAACTGTCAATGAAATATAATAAACATCTTTTAATGTGTATACACATATACTAGTTATACAGAATATAAAAATTACATTTTACAATTTTGAAAATACATTAGACATATGTGTGTATATGTATGTACACACATGCACACACACATATATACACACACACATAAAATTACTCAGCAATTACATTATTTTAGGTCCTGATCAAATATTTAATTAATTTCTTTGGCACAACAACTCTTAGAAACCATTACAGTGTTGATTTTCCAGAGGAGGAAACCAAGGGAATTAATTTCTTCGTCAATTTTTTTAATCTTTGAGTTATTTACGAATTGAGGGGGACAGCTGTCTTGCCTCATCAAATAAGTTCATGAGACCTTGGAGGGCTGGGATCTGTGTCGTCTATTCTATGTCCTTCAGAAAGTCTTGCACACGGTTTCATTTACAGCATGCACTTGCATATGCCAACGTGTTTGGATTTAATGTTGAAAAGACAAAAAAGGTAATGCTTACTTAAAATGTCCCCTCTAAAAGGACTGACATTTGAGTTCACTATTGACTTGGAAATAAAATCCAAGACCCACTCACATTCAGCACTCGAATCAAATACCAAATGAATATAAATGGGAGGTATCTCCATGTCTGCCATTCTTTTGGTATTTCTAGCATGGGCATGAGCAGCGTGGAAACAGTCAGAGATGTGGGCTCCCTTATTGCAGAACAACGATGCTGACCCCGGGGTTCAGTGCCATTTCATGAGGGGAGCTGCAAAGGCAGGATGGGGAACAATGCTGAAAAGGCTGAGGAAAAAGAAAGGGAAGGAAAGAAAAACAGACATTCACATCCCTTGGATTAAAAATACAGCCAAAGGAAAAAAAAAAAGAAGCCAGTCCAACAATTGATAGAATTTTAAATGCAGTCAACCTAAGCTTCAATATTTATTCCAACAGGAAATTTGAACCTCAAGTCTAAAAATGACTCTCAGCTCACATTCTCTACCCAAATACACATACATTTACATTTATGGGTGACTATGTGGCTATATTTAAATTCTCAGCTCTAAAAGCTGCAAGACTGTAAATAGACTCATTTTAGCCATTTTATCAAATTGTATTAGCTTTCCTTCCCTGCCATTCTCCAAGGCAGGCAAAGTTCAGACGTGCAGAAAATGTAAATGATTTCTTTTGATAACAGTGCTGGTAGATTCCAAACCCAGAAATCAGCTCATGCTTATTTCTGAGAGTTTGTTGAGTGATGCCCGGTCATGGCTTTGTGCTAAGGGAATGAATTTCAGTATAAGGAGCCAAAGGAGTGTAGCACCTCAAGGCAGAAATGAAGAAAAAAATGCCACTATTCTAGCACCATATAGTGCCTCAGACCAGGAGGCCTTGCATGCTGGATGGAAGCAAGGATCTAGACTGAACACATCTCCCTATGGAGGGACTTATATGTGGTTTAATGTTAGTGTCTTTTGTGAACCTTAAGGCAGAGGAAGTCAAAGCCATTGCCAGTGGGTAGATTCTTTCAGGAACACTGATGCATTCTTATAAAGATATTAGCCCTGACCTGGCTCCTCAAGGCTTGATTTTCAGAGAAGTGAACTCCACTAGCACGTGCCTTACTCCTCAATTCACATTCACAAGTGGTGAGATGATATGCATAACTCAACTATTCATTATATCCCTAAACTTTCATTACCTTAGTATTTCCTCATGATCTCTCATTTCAGAAAGTGGAATACAGAACTGTCCGAATGGGAGAAAGCATATTATAGTTCATTGAGGGAAAAAAAGGTAATTTAAAATATTTGACTGTTAAGTCTCTACAATCCACCTCATGACAGGAAAAAATTAGAGGGAAGTCTGGCTATATCCCCACCCCAAATCCCACCAGTCAAATCTAGTAAAGTGATTGTCTTAACTGAGGAGGGAAGTTCGATATTAAAAATAAAAGATAGTTAGATGTTACTATGATAATAAACTCCTGCCTTGCCTACTCCTCAAGTCTATGGAGAGTATAGAATCCAATGTAATTTTAAGGGTAGAGGACAATTGTGGTTCATATTCTTCTCATAATTACAGAATCAGAGTGTTTCAGATCCACTCTCCACCAGTAATTTGATGTACATATGAATCATCTCCCAGGGATCCAGAGCAACTTGGGGAGACCATAAATACTTTCCCTCCTCTGAGCAGGTAGGAAACATCTGTTTAGAGAATAAGTTAGAAATCCAAATACTCCTCAAGGTCAAAATGAATAAGAAATGACAACAGGTACCATTTCCTCAGAGACCATGGTAGAACTTGAGCAGATGATTGTACTCTCAGGAAAATGAATCAGAAAAAAAAAGGGGGGGGGGGCAGAGTTAAGTCTAAAAATGAGTTTGGCCACTTGCCTGCAAATGGTAACATGGCACATGGAAAGCCCTGTTTATTGGATTTGGGTTATGTTCCCCATGAGATTGACTGAGCCTTACATGGCTCCTTGGTCTTTAGCCATTTACTAAAATGCAGAGCTGTGTGCACCACCATCAAGGCATCATTCATCAACATCACACCTCTCCTTACTCCACATGAGGGCTGATTACAGCACAGCCACCATCATAGCCACATCAAAAGGAGCTCCGGCATCTCTGGCCTCCAAGCCTAATGCCATCAGATCACAGACAGTCTACTTCTTGCCTTCAAGACTCAGTGGAATACTGTTCACTGGGTATAGAATGAAGATTTTCCAAAGGTTGCCTAGAGATCCTATTTGATAAAACCGAGAAGGGTAGGCTGAACATTGACCAATAGGAGGGAGTCATCTGTGTTCGACCTCCCACGTGGCTCATTGGTAAAGAATCTGCCTGCCAGTGCAGGACCCACTCCAGTATTCTTGTCTGGAGAACCCCATGAACAGAGGAAGCTGGCACGCTATAGTCCATGGAATCGAAAAGAGTTGGACACAACTGAGTGACTGACCATGCACGTACATCTGTGTTTATTTGTCAAACTGCAGCCAGTTCTGGAATCTACCAAATTTTTTTTTTGCTTATTTCCTTGCATGTCTCACTTTTAATTTTTCCTTCATTTGCACCATCCTGAGACCAAACACTAGGCTAATCATTAATTTGTTTTGTTCACACACGTATTTCTGAGGAATTCTGGATTGAGGCACTCTGATACTTAAGGTGGAACAGGAGAGGGGAAAAAACCCTTAATTTGACCTGAGATTAAGCACAAATGGCTAAATCTGATTTAATTTAAAAGATTGGACTAGTTTGGGAGGCTATGCAGGTATTATCAACTATTACATCTTTATACTTCCAAATTTGTGGCTTATGAATTAAATAGCTATACTAAGAAAACACCAAAATTTAAAACTTTTTGCCTACAGCTTTGAAACACACAATTGTGATTCAAATTAAGGGCCATTCTGGATGGAGAAAAGGGAAATAAAGGAAAATTTTAATGTCTATACTACAGAGTTCTCCAACTTTTCTGTATCATACATTCTTGGTTTTACAGTAGAAAGGGGAAACACAATCAGTGGCTAAAAGTTAACATAGATGAGCGTGGGTTTTGGTGTCAAAGAGAGCCAGTCTTAGTATTATTTCTGCAGCTCCCCAGCTTTGTGTCCTTGGGTAACTGACCAAAGCTCTAAGTCTCCCAATTCATGAAACAGACCCAAGAGTACAGACCTCAGAGATTTGCTGTGAGGACGAACATACAGTTTCTAGGACTGTGGCTGGAGAAGGGTATAAACTTAATAAACATGTGGTGTCATCAGCATCGCAGTGTGGTTTACATGCAATTTGAAGAATTCTTCAGTTAACAAAGAAATTGCACCTCAGTTGACACAAAGGTGGATATTCACTATAGAATTAGGGACAAAGTACTGAACTGGCCAAAAAGTTTGTTATGGAAAAACCTGAAAGAACTTTTTGGCCAACCCAATATTTATCATTCTCCATCAAGCTTACAAGCTTTTTCACTCTTCCTTGTGGTAAAATAGGGCTTCCCTGGTGGCTCAGACGATAAAGAATCTGCCTGCAATGCAGAAGACCTGGGTTTGATCCCTGTATCAGGAAGATCCCCTGTAGAAGGCAATGGCTACCCACTCCTGTATTCTTGCCTGGAGAATTCCACAGACAGAGAACCCTGGTGGGCTGCAATCTGTGGGACTGCAAGGTGTCAGACACAACTGAGTGACTAAGACTGAGGTAAAATAGACAACTGAGTATCTTCAAGATAAAATGGAAACTCCTATATTTGATATGTTTGGGTAGTGATTACCTTAATTAAAAAAATTCATAATAGAGATTCAGAAAGAAATATATAAATATTCATAAATGAAAATACACAAAGATATATTTCATGCCAATATCCAAGACAAGGCCCCTGAAGTAAATCAAGTGTACTGTCTTTGCCAATACATTTTATTGGACACACCAGTCGCAATCATTTGCCCATTATCTATGGCTATTCCTATAAATAAAGAGAAGGTTTATGGTCCACAAAGGCTAACGTATTTACTATTTGGTTCTTTAAAGAAAAAGGTTTGTTGATCTCCGTGAATAAATTTAGGGTAGAGGCAAGAATAGGAGACAAGCTGGTAGCAAAGAGTTAGAAAATGTTAAATGAGGTAAGCTTAAATGGTAAGATAATATCTGTTAGGTCAGGATGGGTCCAAATATACCACAGGCACAGAAACTGTGAAGTTAAGTCAAGCTCAACATTAGTAGAAGTCTAAGCGCATAAATGCTGCTTAAGGCTAAATATTAAAACCAAGAATGGTAATGTACTTCTCCCCCAAGGTTGCAAAGTGAAAGTGCTTCATATTAGAAAATACAGTTAAAGAAAAACACCTATTGTTAACAGTCTCTTGTATGAATGGAATGCAATAAAAACTGGATTTTTTATGGTTGTTGATTTATATTATTAAAGAAACATCTTGTGAATATAAAGAATATTTTCAAATAAATTTAATTATGTAACACTTTTACTTTATTACTTCAATAAATGAATTGAAGGAATGAAATATAAGAAGTGGAGCCTTTTTTAATAGAAAAACTAAAGAAATCAATTATTCAAGAATCTCATATTAGTATAGATAAGACTGATGTTGGGCCAGATCTTTATCTGCACATTGATACATGCCTCTTAAAGGAACAAATTTTCTTCCATTTTCATGTTATAATTGTTTAAAAATTTAACTTATTTAAGATGATGATATATTTCCTTTTCTGAGATAGTTTTAGTCATTAGGTAATTATTGTATTTTATTGTGAAGTACTTGTGAAAAATTTGACTTAAAGACTTAAAATATGTCTCANTCTTAAAGGAACAAATTTTCTTCCATTTTCATGTTATAATTGTTTAAAAATTTAACTTATTTAAGATGATGATATATTTCCTTTTCTGAGATAGTTTTAGTCATTAGGTAATTATTGTATTTTATTGTGAAGTACTTGTGAAAAATTTGACTTAAAGACTTAAAATATGTCTCAGCTGATTTAATACAATAAATCATACTGACTCAAATATTTACTGAAAACTAAGCTGCTGACAAACTCATTTCTTTGCTAAAACGCTACAATTTGCTATTGTCTCTATAACTTCAGTCTTTGAAAACATCACGTTTTCTGGATAATGAAAAACACTTTACAATACTTGACATATTTAACAATATGAGATTGGTTAAAGAAATTAAGGTATTCTTATAAAGCCATTAAAATTATCCTAAAATAGTTAATGACATGGGACATATGTTAAAACATATTAAATGAAAATGTTACAACAATGGATTCCTCTTTTATAAGAAAAACATTCATGTATATATTTAAAAACACACAATGCTGCTTCCTACAATTGGGAGTGACTTTTATTCTCCCTTAGACACTGTATTTTATAAATTTTAATTTTTTCAATGTTTATTCCATCTGTGGTTAGCAGAAGCAATAAAGTATATTAAACATTTCATAAATAGTCTTAATATACCAGAAAAAAGTTACTACAACTGAAATATAATGCTTTCTGAAGCAAAAAGTGCAATAGTTTTTATTTTTAATGGGTAGTTGGGAGAGAAAGCATATGATATACACAGTGGTTAGGAGTCTAAGATTTTGTGGCTAGATATTCATTTGCCTGAAACCTAATCTCAAAAAACTGATCATTAAAAATTGGTCTTTTTAAAGTAAAACTTAAATTATAATGAACTATTCAATAGATATTCAAAGTATTAAAAATAAGTAAAACTTGTATTTTTACCCTAGCAAAAATTCATAACTTCTATTTATGATTGTATTATTATGACTAACAACCATAAATTTTGTATAGATTAGCACATGACATTTTGTAAGGCCCTTTGGTTACTGATCTTCAAATAATCTTGTGAAACAGGCAGGACAGTTATTCCTATATTCCATTATAGGACACCGTTCCTATAATGGTGGAAATGAGGCTCAGAGTGCCTGTCATGTAAGTTAACAAAAGCTGTAGAAAGTGTTTGTCGCTCAGTCGTTGGCAACTCTTTGTAACCCCATGGACTGTAGCCCACCAGGCTCCTCTGTCCATGGAATTCTCCAGGCAAGAATACTGGAATGGGTTGCCATTCACTTCTGCAGTGGATCTTCCTNGGGGCTGGTGCACGGGGATGATCCAGAGAGACGTTGTGGGGTGGGAGGTGGGAGAGGGATTCAGGATTGGGAGCTCATGTACACCTGTGGGGGATTCATGTCGATGTATGGCAAAGCCAATAGAGTATAGTAAAGTAAAATAAAGTAAAAAAAAAAAAAAAAAACAGAAAAAAATAAACAAAAACCAATACAATAATTAACCTCCAATTAAAATAAATAAATTATATTTAAAATTTTTTAATTAAAAAAATTATGTACTTCTTGATGACTATTTCCAGATGATTCACATTATTTCCAAATTTGAATGTAACTGCAGAATTTAACATTTCGATATCATATTATTTCAAAATCCTCCAATTCCAGGGCTCAAAAATTATATTGTACTCCATTTCCTATCAAACAATAGGTTGTATAACCAAAGGACCAAAAGCACTTATCTATTATAATGCTGCTGCTGCTAAGTCGCTTCAGTCGTGTCCAACTCTGTGCGACCCTATGAACTGTAGCCTGCCAGGATTCTCTGTCCATAGCACTCTCCAGGCAAGAATACTGGAGTGGGTTGCCATTTCCTATTATACTAGAGTTCCTTTAACTCACCTTAAGAAAACGTTCCATTTTTAAAAACCTTTGTGTGGCAGCACACATGATCAAAGTAATAAATATGTGGGTGAAATAAAGCAAGAGAACAATGCTTCCCTCACACAAGGAAGAAAAGTTGCCCAGAATGAAGAAATCTCTTGTTTACGTACTGCAGGAGACAGTTTGCATTTCTGACTGTATACTTAACGGCACAATATTTGTCCCCTTACTAAACTTCATCCCAGTTTTTATAGTGTCCACGGCCAAATTGAAGTGAGGGAATACTGATGGATAGAGGTTCTGAGCAAGTGAGATTAAAGATCTTTTTAAAGGATGTTGATGGAGAGTCATTCATGGGACCCATGTAAAAAGCTAAGCGGTCAGCTATGGAGCTCAACACTTGGCTTTGCTTATTCTTAACTACACCTTCCAGGGAAGATTTTCTAATCCAAGTCATGGTTTTCTCAAGTGTAAAATGTTGAAAAGAATACTCATACCTCATTGCACATGACCATTAAATGAGATATAATATGTAAGAGGATTTAGTGTAGTTTTAGCACACAAAAGGGATGCTTTAAATCCCATTTACTGTTTAATTACTTTTATTATGTTGACAGCTATTCATTCTCAACCAGAGGAGACATTAAAGATCTCAGTGACTTGAGTGAAACATCTTATCAAAAGACTGCTTTTCAATAAGCTTGGTATATTTCTTTATTCTGGCTTTAGAGAGGAATCCTGGGAATGACGCTCACATAATAACTTAGAATCTCAAACACAATAAATCTTTGAGCATGCTGTAACTAAAATTTGGCAAGCATCAGGGATCCATGACAATGAACCATTTCTATACAATGAATAACAATTTCTACTCTTTGAATTTGTCTTAGAAGGCAAAAGTAAACCATCCTGCCTTACAATCAAATATTACAGAGAACTGTGAATATCCAGAGTTCCATGTCTCTCGCATTGCAGGTGGACTCTTTACCAGCCGAGCCACAAGGGAAGCACAAAAATACTGCAGTGGGAAGCCTATTCCTTATCCAGTGGATCTTCCTGACCCAGGAATCAAACCGGGATCTCTTGCATTGCAGGCATATTCTTTACCAACTGAGCTATCAGGGAAGCCCAGGATTCTACCAAGAATGTCTATACCAGAATTCATTTGTGACTCAGGTAAACTGAAAAAAAAAATTCAACCTAAAAGTTGACAGGTTTTACACAGTGGACAGAACTGAAGACTTAAGTCTGAGACCCAGCATCTCAGATAATACTGAGAGACTGAAAGAGGCATGTAGTGGAGCCAGGGTATATAGGAGTTTTTGCAACAAAGACCAGGTAGTCAGAACATCAAAAGATTACTGTTAATTAAAGAAAATCAGACATCTGAAGTTAAGGAATTTAGTGCTTTTCTATGCTGGGAAAAACTGAAGGTAGGAGGAGAAGGGGGCAACAGAGAATGAGAAAGTTGGATGGCATCACTAACTCAATGGACATGAGTTTGAGCAAATTCCGGGAGATAGAGAAGGACAGGGAAGCCTGGCATGATACAGTTCATGGGGTCGCAAAGAGTTGGACACGACTGAGAGACTGAATAACAACAATAAATAAATGTATTGGAAGATGCAAGAGCCTTTCAGGACTCACTGGACCCATTCCTTTGATGTGTTCCTCTGTTATCTGGAGCCAGTATCCTGTGCTTCTCACCCTGAATCTCCTCAGGGTGCACCATCAGGGTGGCTGCAGTGTCTGATGATTCAAGGGTGGGCAAGAAGTTTCCATCCCGAATTCCCTCAGGGTTCACCAAGCGGTGGGGCAGCGGTGGATGGAGGCGGAGTGGTTGGTGAAGGTGGCTGTAGTGGCTGATGGCTGCAACAACCTTTATTTATTCATATGGCGGGCAGCATTTTTAGATCACACCCAGTAGGGTGTAAAGTCACAGACAGAAGTCAGTGATTGACAACTACCTCTCTGTAGAGAAATTGTCCTGGAGTAATCCAAGGATATGAAAAGTGCACATGTCTAGTCTCCACTCCTGGAATTTAATTCAGAAGGCCTGGGGTAAACTGCACAGCTGGGTTTTAATGCTCTTTGTGGTATTCTGCNAGAGAAATTGTCCTGGAGTAATCCAAGGATATGAAAAGTGCACATGTCTAGTCTCCACTCCTGGAATTTAATTCAGAAGGCCTGGGGTAAACTGCACAGCTGGGTTTTAATGCTCTTTGTGGTATTCTGCACAGTCAGACTTGGGAATTACTGGAAAGTGAACTAGGATTCAGAAAGACTTGTTTCTACTCCGGCTAACTTTACAGGGTACCCTTTGCAACTTCTCTTTCCTCTCCAGGCCCCACCTCACACATTTTCAATACAAAGGACTTGTATTGCTAGGACCTTTATGATCTCTTCTGGAATGTTCCATTTTACTTGGGATGCTAAACGTAGGTGTGATAAGGACAGAGTAAAGGGGCAAAAATAGGACTTCCCAGGTGGCTCGGTGATAAAGAATATGCCTGCCAATACAGGAGATGCAGGTTTAATCCTCGGGTCAGGGAGATGCCCTGGAGGAGGAAATGGCAACCCACCCTAGTATCCTTGCCTGGAGAATCCCATGGACAGAGGACCTGATGGTTACAGCCCATAGGGTCACAGGGAGTTGGACATGATGACTGAGTACACACAAGGAACAGAATAGGTGATTAAGAAGTTATTTCCACTAGGGGATTATACACAGAAAAAGTATGAGACACCACTGTGAATTACTCAAGAATGCAGGTTTGCTTAACCACAAGACCATGCAACAGAAGCAAAAGACATGCCCCAAAACAGTGACACAGTGGTGGCACGGGACCCACATTTTGCCCAGTGAGCTCAGTATGTTAATGATCCCTGGGACACAGAAAAAACAATAATTTGTGTACCTAGCTTGACCATGCAGGGACAAGAAAACTCCCCTGCTCAACCTGGTGGAAGAGCTGATGATGGAAGCATGTCTGCTCAAGAAAAAGCAGTTATTCTCCCCCTCCCCACGTTTCCTTTGACTCTAAAACTTTAGCCCAGGAAGTTCTTGAGCTGTGGTACCCCCTTGCCAGCATAGTTGTAAGGCTCATAAGCATCGTATTCTAATAAATCACTTTTCATCTATCGCTTTGTTTTTTTGTTGGATTCTTTCTGTGCTGAGACGTAAAGGACTATGGTACCAGAGTTCTCTGGAACCCCTGAAATGACATTAATCAGTTTTACATAGAAACATCTACAAAGTGGAAATACCCTGGTAGATGCAAAGAAAGGTCAAAGCACACTTGGTAGAATTTTGGCAGGTCAACTGAATTTTTGATAACTCCTTGGAAGGCTTCCCCATGCATGAAGCAAAAAAGCACTTATCCACAACCTTCTGTTTTCTCTTAGAGAAGGGCTGTCTCTGCAGCAAGGCTGCCACTCTCCTCATGCTGAAGTGTTCATCAAGTAAACATTAATGAGAAACTGAGCCTTGGCAGGAAGCCTGCTGCCACCTCAATTTTCCTGGTGACTGGCAAGACAGTGTGAGTCAGTCTACACAGAGGGAAGAGAGCCACTGAGCTGCCTGTTGACAATGACACAGAGCAGCCAGGAAGCTGATGGACCAGAAGTTGAGAAAATTATGCAGGAGCAAAATACCTGCGCTTTTGGTTTTAGGCCTTGCTCACAAAATTTCCCTGTTTATCCTGCTTTGCACTATTCAGGTTTTGTTTGTTTCTTCCCCATTGAAAATAAACATTGTGACCTGGAGACCCAAAGCTGGAACTAGATTAAAAATATCATTTGTTTGGTCTCTGCAGAGTTTTTATATCACCTAAGTCAACACTGGAAAACTNTTCAGGTTTTGTTTGTTTCTTCCCCATTGAAAATAAACATTGTGACCTGGAGACCCAAAGCTGGAACTAGATTAAAAATATCATTTGTTTGGTCTCTGCAGAGTTTTTATATCACCTAAGTCAACACTGGAAAACTGAATTATTTTACATAAAAAATCCAATTTTCCAGATTCTCCAGAACAAAGAAAAAGGGGCCACAATCTTTTAGAGCTGAATTATTAGCTGCCCATTTTGAGGGAACATGTGTACTCCAGGCTACTCCTGACTATCACTCCCTACATGGACACTGAGGTTTAATGTCTATGGTCATTTACAACTTTGCTCCTGATATGATAATCTGTTTTTAAATAATAAAGAAATAGTTACATTTCTAACTAAAGCAGAAGCATGGTGTGAGGGGTGGCTGGCCTCAGAGCAGTGTGCTTCACAAAAATCAGTTGATGTAGATTTTCCTACATGCTTACAATGCAAATGTGACCTCTGGTTCTCTTATTAGCACTCCCTGCCTCGTCCTAGTGGACAGTTGCTGTGCAGCCCCTGAGCTACATCCAGAGATTGTGGAGAATTGAGGAAGCAATGTAAGAAGGGGCATATTAGAGCACAGTGCTATTCGGCCCTCCTGATACTAAGATCCCTTTAAAAAGAAAGAGAGATTGCTGAAAAAAATACTTCTCTGATTATCTGCTGAGAAGTAGCTGTGTTGAATGCTTAAGTGCAAAGTTTTAGAGTCAGGTGGTTTTACTTATGGAAAAATGATGGTTAGTTCACCCTTCTGCCTCTTTGTTTCACAATGGAGATAATTAGCAATTCTTACCTCTGAGGGTTCTTATCATGCTTGAATAAAATACCAACTCACATAAAGCACTAAATGCAGCATCTGGCACATAGTAAATGTTCAGTAAGGGTTATTAATATTGCAATTATTGATTGATAAAATGCATAAGGACACAAAGCTAGTAGGCACACATTATCACTTTGAATGAATTTATTTTCCATTAATCACAGTGGCATCTGCATGCATATGAAAAATAAGAGTATATATATCTGTCAGACATTATTTAGTCCACCAACAATACTTGGTGCTTAGGGAGTTCTAAGGTGCTTCCTCACTGCCTCCAAGGGCTCTGAGGTCTAAGGTGAAGAGGGAGAGATGTGAGAGGTATGGTCACTGTCACAATCCAAGACAGAGTTTTATTATATTTCAGCTCCTTAGCTAGCTGCAATCACCCCTGGGAGGAAAGAAATTGTGGGTGGATGTGGGGAAGGGACAATGAAGGGAGGGAAAGAAAAAACATATCTTTGGGCAGGTCACAGAACTTGAGCCTGTCAAGTGAGGATCTCAGATTAAATCAGTGGTTTTCAATCAGTTCTTCCAAGGAGCCCTGTAGTTTCAGGCAAGCCCCCAAGGGACCAGTCAGTGAGAGGGACCAAGAAGCGGACTGAGTAGGGGGCTTCAGAACCAGCCTTGTTTTAGACAACAGCACAGTGTTTATGGAATCTTCTCATAATATTTCACGTGTAAAAAGTATTTCCCAGCTTTTAAAGTGGTTTCCAAGAACCAGCTGTGCTAGGTCATCTTAAACTCGGTGGTTTTCAAACTTGGCCACTCACTGGAATTTCTCCAAGGAACTATAAAGACACGGATGCAGGGGACTTAGCCCAGATTTAAATGGCCTTGGGTGCAGCCTGGATATCCTTTGGATGTACAAATGCCTCTCCTTTGCTTTGGCCTTGAATATGTTAGCCAAGACAAGGTCAAGGTCACCCACAGGTCTACCAACAAAAGAGCCTATGAAGTATAAGCAAGTAAAAAATACAATCCCACAAGGAGCAGAATTTCAGGAGAATTCACAGTCTTAAAGAAGGCCAGTGATGTTTATTTATTTTCTTAAAGCTTTGATTTCTAATTACTTTCCTTCATGAAGATAGTAATAGAAATGTAAGTACGGTTTGAAAAGAGTTATATATACAAACGTCAACATTAAAAAAAAAAAAGCCATTACATCCTAGGTTCCCATGAAGAGTCAATAAGGGAACTGAATGAAGTCCTGCTTTTGGCAGAAAGAAAAAAATTTAATTTTTGATTCACTTTACCATAACAGTTCCTTTCTAAGGTTATTTACATAAGACTTTGTGGCAAGTGTGAAACACAGAATGAATAGAAAGTTGTGCTCCAGCTGGGCTTCCAAACAATGTTTGAAACATTTGAAGAGGACAATCTAGTAGATTCTCTGGAGAAAATGAACTGATATGAATACATGTTGAGTTATGTTTACACCAAGTGAGGCTTAATATATTTGAAAAGTGGAGATTTTACCAATTTCCTTCCTCTACATTTGCTAATCAAACCCCACCTAGATCATTTTCTAACTATCTCAGAGAGAAAGATAGCTTTACTTTTGGTGAATAGTAAAAGAGAAGGAGGCCCATAACATTTCTAATTTTGAAAGCACATGTATTAACTGAGGAAAAGGTATTTTGACTGTGTATGCACACAGGCCACAATCTAAGGCAGTGCCTTCCAATAGAAATACTATAGTGAAAGACACCCATTTAAAATTTTCAAGCAGTCACATGAAAAATGTGAAAGTCACATTAATAACATATTTTAACCTCCAAATTACTATGACTTCAACATGTAATCAATATTTCATGTATTAGAAATAGGTGAATTGCACAGTGCGTGAATTATCTCAATAAATTTATTCAAATTATTAGAGCTATTTTACATTCCTTTTTTTTTAACAAAGTCTTAAAAATCTTATGTGTATTTTCCACTCACAGTGCATCTCAATTTGGACTTCTCACATACACTTCAAGTGTTGGATGGCTACACGTGGGCAATGGCTCTTGTGATTGAAATGATTCACATACACAATGACTTATACAAAGGAATCAGCACATGCAATAAGGCTAGTCCTCTTTAGCTCACCTCTCCATCCCTTGATGTTCTCAGCAAACTATATCTAAAACTGTCAGAGCTTTAGCCCTTCATCTTCTGAGTCACTCATTGGCAGGAAGAGAAAAAAGAAAGCAAGAATTTCTTCTATCTATTCCTCAACCTCTCTCTGTCTCTCCTTCTTTCCATTTATCACCTGTCCCCATTGGCTGCCCTTTATGTACCCAGACTTATATTACTGTATAACCGAACTTTTTATGTTCTTCTCTGTTCTTAGTTTAAATGCAGAGTAATGACATGTTCAATATGTTTCTTTCCACAATATGTTTACCATTGAAACCAACATATTTTTCTATTCCAGTTATGTTAAAAGCTCTTGAAATACTAAAGATTTCAACCACTAGGGCTACATGAAATTAGACTATGTATTAGAGTTTATGAGAGTCCTTCCATCTCTTCATTGTCATGAAGGAAATTTAAAGATCAGTCAGAGTCTTTCAGGACAATAGAGGACAATTAATGACCCATCATTCAAAAAGCAAAACAAGTTCACTATGAAAATAAGCAAAATTTCTGCATGCAACTGCCTTCTCTTTCAAAATCAGAGATTTTAACAGACAGACTCAAAACAAAGAAAACACCAGTCCAAAGACCACTGTGAGAAAGCCACAGTCTCCCCCTTATGAAATCTAATATCCTCACAATATTTCATGTTTTCCACAAGCAGTGTTAATTCAATGCCAAATCAATGTCTATTTATTAAGGTCTGAACTCCGTACGTGCATGACACTGTATTAGGTGCTGATGAGAAACTATCAAACAAGACAAAAATTATCCTATCAATTAAGGGAAATTATAGTCCACTGAGATATTATGAGCATAATCTAGTGTTTGATGATTATGACATACAGGGTCAGGGCGCATTATCTACATATGAAAAGGATGAACCAGCCCAGCAGAAGAGGTTAACAAAGGTTTGTTATTGCAAAGTTGGGCCTTGAAAGGTGTATAAAAGCTCCCCGAATGAAGACCAAGGACATGGGCAGCAGGGTGGAGAAGCATCTGTAGGGTGGGCTGGCACTGGCAAAGTCTAGAGTTGCTGGTATACAAGTTTAGAGGAAACAAAAGGAGTCACAGAAAGAGGGGACAGAAAGAACGAGGTAAAGTGTGGTGACAGGGGAGTAGACCTGAAGACTAGAAAGAGCCTCACCAACTAAAGCCTTGGCCTTTTCAAATCTAACAGGAAGTGCACAGTTGAGACAGAGGAAAGATGCAATTTGGTATGCATTTTTAAAAAGATTCATCTAACTGCAGAATGGAGAACAGACAAGAAAACAGGGATAATTAGTTGAAAGGCAATTAGGAACCTAAAGAGGTCCTTGTTCTCAAGGCCAAGTCTTGGGTGGTCAGCTGGTTCCCAAGTGAATAGCACCTGCCAATACATCTCATTTAGTCCACAGGCCATGCTGATAATTAAGCAACTGCATATACAAATCTGCATTTCCAACACCTCATGTGAGACAGCCTTGGACACTATAGGCTCACTTAAGTATCCAAAACAACCAGCTGGAACTGAGTAGAGCTAGCCTCCTTCAGGAGAGCCTGGGCCCTCCCACTCCTCAAGAGCTCCAACTAGCCACGTCACCTTATTTCTGGCCCCTTATCTAAGCCCCTTTAGAATCTGTAGTATTTGACCTTCACTGGAGAGCAATCTAGTCATCAAACCCAACACGAAGAAGAGTTAAAGGGCCTGTGCTCCAAGATGAAACTGGTGAGCAGGTCATCCCCTGGACTGCCCGAGACTGGGAAGGGAGAGTCAAGAAACCATGCCTACCTCTGACATCCCAAGATAAGCTGAAAAGCTTGATTCCAGGATGATACAAAAAGCACCTGCAGGGTACCATCCAAAACATAATTCAGTGTTTATCAGAATATATGCTAAGTTTAACTCAAAAGACCATGGTCCAGTTATATCAACAGGAGTCAATTTAATCTACTTCAAATAAAGTTTAGTTGGTGGGGGCGGGTGGTTGGGGGGGAGAGGACCATTAAGACATATAAATATATAATGCTAAATAGCTGCTAGGAGTGTTCAGCTTCTTCTCTTGATTGGACCGAAGTTTTTAGACTCTTGAGGCTGGCTAGAAGCTTTAAGTACTCTTTGAGATAAGACAAGTCAAAAGTCATTCCTGTTTCCAAGTACAATGTTTTCATAGGTTGTGTTTGGAGAGGGACCATTTCTAACAGTAGTGGAAAGAAATACGATTATGGGTTTTAAGAAAGTGAAAGTGGCCCTATTCCTTAGCCCCAAGTATGAAATAAACAGAAGAGTTTATTTGGTACTAAGACAAAAAGCTTTACAAAGATCTAAGAATGAGGTGGGGCTACAATAAGTTATTTAGCCTAGCAGTACTTCTGTGTGAATTCTACTTCCTTTGACATCTGAATATAACTACAGTAAAAGACAGGAGAATTTCTCCTGGCTCTTTTCTGAAACAACTTACAAATTGCCATATCAACAGATTCTGTAGGAGATTTTCTAGCTAATCATTTACTGATCATTCCTCTTCTGTGTTCTTATTTCTGATTTCTTTTCATTGCATTATAAAGATCAGTTCAGCTCAGTTGTTCAGTGGTGTCCGACTCTTTACAAACCCATGACTGCAGCATGCCAGGCTTCCCTGTCCATCACCAACTTCCAGAGCTTACTCAAACTCATGTCCATTGAGTCAATGATGCCATCCAACCATCTCATCCTCTGTCGTACCCTTCTCCTCCTGCCTCAATCTTTCCCAGCATTGGGGTCTTTTCAAATGAGTCAGTTCTTCACATCAGGTGGCCAAAAGTGCTGGAATTTCAGCTTTAGTCTCAGACCTTCCAATGTATATTCAGGACTGATTTACTTTAGGGTTGACAGGTTGGATCTCCTTGCAATCCAAGGGTCTGTCAAGAGTCTTCTCCAACACCACAATTCAAAAGCATCAATTCTTTGGTGCTCAGCTTTCTTTATAGTCAAACTCTCACATCCATACATGACTACTGTCATAGCTCTGACTAGATGGGCCTTTGTTGCCAATGTCTATGCTTTTTAATATGCCGTCAGTTTGGTCATAACNTTTCAAAGTTACATCATTAATTCAACAAATAGCTCGAAAATTTTTTATGAAAAAGGTCAGTGTAGAGAAAGCTTGCTTTCTGCTGGAGGATGGAAGAAATCAAGGAACCACAGACATAATGTTGGTATCGCTATGACAAAGGTATGTTGTGGACACACAGACAAGGGGAGAGAAAAATCAGATGGTGAGAGGGTCAGGGAAACTTTCATGAGGTAATATTTGGGATTTTTAATAAAGAGAAGTTACCTAAAACTTGGAAATCTAGAGACTAAAAGTACCCTTTCAAAAGTTAAACGTGGACCTTGTTGAACAAGCTCACCCAAGGAATATTTAACACTCTAGGGGAATCTGCCAGTGTTTGCCTTCACTATTTTTATAGTTCACTAGAGCTCAGACTTTGAGAACGTACTTGTTAACATGCAGAGTTATAACCTGGAGGAAAGATACTTTGAAGATTACAATTCGATTTCTCTGTAGGATGAATCCCTTTGTCTCAAATTCATTCCCAACAGTTCATGGTGGACTACACAGACACTCTTTCTTTAAATACTTATTGACCTAGCATTTCTAGCTTTTATTCTCATTCATTAACAAGCTGAATGAAACCTCTGACATATATTCATTACGTATTTGAATAAGGATCATGCTTATAATTTTTGAAGAGCATTTTTTGTCAATACTTATAGACAAAATGAGTCTGTAAGGATCAGAAGGGATCTCTCTGGAGGCCAGGGTGGATTCCTTTTTTTTTTTTCGGTTGAAATATAGTTGACTTACAATATCATTAGTTTCAGGTGTGTAATGCATGCACACATAAATACACACACACACACACACACACACACACACACACACACATATTTTCTTCTACAGATTCTTTTTCCTTATAGGCTATTACAGGATATTGAGTATAGCTCCCTATGCTTCTTTTAATTTTTTCTCCCCTCAGGAAAACACAAGTACAGAGCAAAAACAAAATAATCCTGAAACATAATAGTTCACTTTTCCACTCTCTCCATCTGGGCTTCCAGAAGCCATCCACCATACTTCATGGCCTCTGTGGTTAATTCTCAGTAACTCTCCTCTTGAGGCTTGTATCTCTCTCATAGTTTAGCTTTTTAGGATTCTACCTGTTAATTCTATGAAATGCAAGCATTTTACTTACTTTTCCTTCTCTCAACTTTATTTTATTCTTCTATGGTCATATTCATAAATTTGAGTAAAATTTGGAGGGGTGGTCCCAAGATAGCAGAGGAATAAGATAGAGAGACCACTTTCTCCCCTAAAATCATCAAAAGATTATCTGAATGTTGAGCAACTTTCGCAAAACGACTTCTGAATGCTGGCAGAAGACACCAGGTGCCCAGAAAGGCAGCCCATTCTCTGCAAAAGGAGGTAGGACAAAATATAAAAGACAAGAAGAGAGACACAAGTGTTAGGGACTGAGACCCGTCCTATGGAGGGAGTTGTGAAGAAGGAGCAATTTCCACATAGTAAGAAACCTTCTCACAGGCAGGCCTGTGGGGAGTTTTGGAATCTCGGAGGGCAACATAACCAGGAGAAAAAACAAAAACAAAATCACACAGACTATGCACCTAACTATAACTGCCAGTGGAGAAGTAGCCCAGACGCTCATGTCCGCCATCAGCAAGCGGGGACTGGACAGGGAGGTGAAGGCTGCATGATAAGTGCTTAGGGTAAGGAGTGAACCTGAATGCTGGAGGACAATCTGAGGGAGCTAAAGTGAGATAGCAACCCAAACTGTGGGATCACTAGAGAGAAAAAACAAAAACAAAAAACAGACCTTTCCTGTGAAGGGCTCTAAGGCGTAGCCCGGCCTGCTCACGGAACAAAGAATTGAGCGAATACCAAANGGACAATCTGAGGGAGCTAAAGTGAGATAGCAACCCAAACTGTGGGATCACTAGAGAGAAAAAACAAAAACAAAAAACAGACCTTTCCTGTGAAGGGCTCTAAGGCGTAGCCCGGCCTGCTCAAGGAACAAAGAATTGAGCGAATACCAAAGGAGAGCTAGCCTGCTGCATGCAGACCCCTCGCCCTCCCAGAGGCAGAGAGGCAGGCAGTGAGAGCCAGAGCCGGAAGGCAAGGGGCTGCTGCAATCTCAGTCACAGAGAGTGGCATCCTCCACCAAAGTTTGAACAGGCTCCAAGTTGCTAACCAATCTTCCTGGGATGCTGGACAGGTGACATCTGCCAAGAGGGTTCCAGCCTGAGATCACCTCCCCAGAGCAGACACACAGCACACCTGAGACAGTGTTCTCATGGTGTACCCAGGATACAGGGCCCACCCGGGACAGTACACTCATCAAGCACCTGGTCGCTTAAGCTGCTTGGACCTGGGAAGGGTACAGAACACACGCCCAACCAAGTCTGTGCCCTTGCGGAGTACCAAGAACCTGAGCGGCTTAGGCCTGGGAAGTGTACAAAACGCAGGGCCCGCTTTGNTACACTCACCAAGCACCTGGTCGCTTAAGCTGCTTGGACCTGGGAAGGGTACAGAACACACGTCCAACCAAGTCTGTGCCCTTGCGGAGTACCAAGAACCTGAGCGGCTTAGGCCTGGGAAGTGTACAAAACGCAGGGCCTGCTTTGGACAGTGCCCCTGCAAAACACCCTGGAGCCTGAGCAGTGTAGACCCAGGAAGCACACACCACCTTGAGCTGGGGCAAACCCAGTGTGGTCCACACACTGTGAGCGTTAACCACACATCAGCAATATTTGTTTGCAGTGTCTCTCCCTCCCCACAACACCACTGAACAAGTGAGCCTAAATAAGTGACCACTTTTGGCCCCTTGTGTCAGGGTGGAAATTAGACATTGAAGAGATTTGCAAACAGAGGAAGCCAAAATAAACAAAGAGGGAACTGCTCTGGAATTGATAGTAAAACCCTGTCGTTAACATTGGTTAAGCATTGGAGGGGGCCTATAGACCTTGAGAACAAGAAAAGAGTAACAAGGAACTATCTGAAACTGAACTGACCCCACACTGCCCTCAACAGTGCCAGAGAAATTCCTAGATATAATTTTATTATTACTTTTTGATCTTTTTTTTCAAATTGAAGTTCTTTATTACTCCTTTAATTTTCATTTTTATAACCTACTATTACTTTGCAAAAAAAGATCCTATTTTTAAAGCAAATTTCATAGATATATTTTTTATAATTTTTGTGATTGATTTTGCTTTGTATTTTTAATATTGTATTTTTCAGAATCTAACCTCTAGTCTAGATTTTTAATCTTTACTTTTTGGTATTTGGTATCAATTTTTCACCTTGAAGAATCTAATCTTCAGTATCCATTTTCACTTAGGGTTGTGATTACTGGCTTGACTGCTCTCTCATTTTGACTCTCCCTTTTCTCCTCCAGGTTACCTCTATCTCTACCCTCCCTCCTCTTTTCTTTATTTAACTCTGTGAATCTCTCTGGGTGTTCCAGGCTGTGGAGACCACTTAGGGAATTGATTACTGGCTAGATTGCTCTCTCCCCTTTGACTCCCCCTCTTCTCCTCGTGGTCACCTCTATCTCCCTCCTCCCTCTTCTCTTCTCCATGTAACTTTGAGAACCTCTCTGGGTGTCCCTCAATGTGGAGAATTGTTTCACCATTAACCTAGATGCTTTATCATCTGTGCTGTATGGATGGAGAAGTCTTGAGGCTACTGTAAGAATAAGACTGAAAGGCAGAGGCAGGAGAAACCTACAGCCCAGATCACCATACCCAGCAAGGATATCATTACTATGAAGAAGAAATCAAAAGCTTTACAGACAAGCAAAAGCTGAGAGAATTCAGCACCACCAAACCAGCCCTTCAACAAATGCTAAAGGATCTTCTCTAGACAGGAAACACAGAAAAGGTTTATAAACTTAAATCCAAAACAACAAAGTAAATGGCAACAAGATCCTAGTTATCAATAATTATCTTAAATGTAAATGGGTTGTACGCCCCAACCAAAAGACAAAGACTGGCTGAATGGATACAAAAGCAAGACCTCTATATATGCTGTCTACAAGAGACCCACATCAAACTAAGGGACACATACAGACTGAAAGTGAAGGGCTGGAAAAGATATTTCATGCAAATGGAGACCAAAAGAAAGCAGAGTAGCAATACTCATATAAAATAGATTTTGAAATAAAGGCCATGAAAAGAGACACTATATAATGATCAAAGGACAATCCAAGAAGAGGATATAACAACTATAAATATGTATGTGCCCAACATAGGAGCACCTCAATATGTAAAGCAAATGCTAACAAATATGAAAGGGGAAAATAACAGTTACACAATAGTAGTGGGAGAATTTAATACCTCATTCACCTATGGATAGATCAACCAAACAGAAAATTAACAAGGAAACACAGGCTTTAAATGACACAATGGACTAGTTAGACCCAATTGATATCTATTGAACATTTCACAAAAAACAATGAATTTCACCTTTTTCTCAAGTGCACATGGAACATTTTCCAGGATAGATCACATCCTGAGCCATAAATCTAGCTTTGGTAAATTAAAAAAAAAAAGAAATCATTTAAAGCATCTTTTCTGATCACAATGCAGTAAGATTAGATGCTAACTACAAGGAAAAAAAAAAACTATTACAAATACAAATATATGGAGGCTAAACAGCACGCTTCTGAATAACCAACAAATCACAGAAGAAATTTAAAAATTAACAAAAACAAAAGAAAATGAAAACACCACACCCCAAACCTATGGAATTCAGTAAAAGCAGGGCAAAGGGGGAGGTTCATAGCAATACAAGCTTACCTCAAGAAACAAGAGAAAAATCCAAAAAATAACTTAACTTTATACCTAAATCAACTAGAAAAAGAGGAAATGAAGAACCCCAGGGTTAGTAGAAGAAAAGAAATCATGAAAATTAGAGCAAAAATAAATGAAAAAATAAACAAAAGAGACTACAACAAAAATCAACAAAACTAAAAGCTGGTTCTTTGAGAAGATAAATAAAATAGACAAACCATTAGCCATACTCATCATGAAAAAAAGGGAGAAGAATCAAATCAACAAAATTAGAAATGAAATTGGAGAAATCACAACAGACAACACAGAAATACAAAAGATCATAAGAGACTACTATCAGCAACTATATGCCAATAAAATGGACAACTTGGAAGAAATGGACAAATTCTTAGAAAAGCACAACTTTCCAAAACTGAACCAGGAAGAAATAGAAAATCTTAGCAGGCACATCACAAGCATGGAGATCAAAACTATAATCAAAAATCTTCCAACAAACAAAAGCCCAGGATCAGATGCCTTCACAGGTGAATTCTACAAAAAATTTTAGAGAAGAGCAAACACCTATCCTACTCAGACTCTTCCAGAAAATTGCAGAGGCCTATACTCATTCTATGAGGCCAACATCACCCTAACACCAAAACTAGACAAAGACGCCATCAATAACAGGCCAATATCACTGATGAACATAGATGTAAAAATCCTCAACAAAATTCTAGCAAACAGAATCCAACAATATATTAAAAAGATCATACATCATGACCAAGTGGGCTTTATCCTAGGGATGCAAGGATTCTTCAGTATTCGCAAAGCAATCAATGTGATACACCACACTAACAAATTAAAAGATTAAAAACCATATGATTATCTCAATAGATGTAGAGAAAGCCTTTGACAAAATTCAACACATCAATATATGGTAAAAACTCTCCCCAAAGCAGGCATAGAAGGAACATACATCAACATAATAAAAGGCATAGATGATAAACCCACAGTAAACATTATCATCAATGGCAAAAAATTGAAAGCATGTACCCTAAAGTCAGGAACAAGACAAGGATGCCCACTCTCACCACTACTATTCAACATAGTTTTGGAAGTTTTAGCCACAGCAATCAGAGAAGAAAAAGAAATAAAGGAATCCTGATTGGAAAAGAAGCAAAACTCTGACTGTTTGCAGTTGACATGATCCTCTACATAGAAAAGCTTAAAGACACCACCAGAAAATTACTAGGGCTAATCAATGAATATAGTAAAGTTGCAAGATATAAAATTCACATACAGAAATCCCTTGCATTAATATACACTAACAATGAGAAAAGAGAAAGAAAAATTAAGGAAATAATCCCATTCACCATTGTGACACAAAGAGTAAAATACTTAGGAATAAATTTACCTCAAAAAGCAAAAGACCTATATATAGAAAACTACAAAACACTGATGAAAGAAATCAAAGATGACACAAATAGATAAATATAGCATGTTCACAGATCAGAAGATGCAATATAGTGAAAATGTGTATACTACCCAAAGCAATCTATAGATTCAGTGCAATTCCTATCAAGCTACCAATGCTATTTTTCACAGAACTAGAATAAATAATTCCACAATTTGTACAGAAATAGAAAAAAAGCTTGAATATCCAAAGCAATCTTGAGAAAGAAGAATGGAACTACAGGAATAGTCCTGCCTGACTTCAGATTATACTACAAAGCTACAGTCATCAAGACAGTATAGTGCTGGCACAAAGACAGAAATATAGATTAATAAAACAAAATAGAAAGTCCAGAGATAAATCTACGTACCTATGGATACCTTATCTTTGAAAAGAAGGCAGAAATATACAATGGAGAAAAGACAATCTCTCTAACAAGTGGTGGTGGAAAAAATGGTCAACCATCTGTAAAAGAATGAAACTAAAACACTTTCTAACCCCATACATAAAAATAAACTCAAAATGGATTAAAGATCTAAATGTAAGACCAAAAACTATATAACTCCTAGAGGAAAACATTGGCAGAACACTCTCTGACATAAATCACAGAATGATCCTCTATGACCCACCTCCCTGAGTAACGGAAATAAAACAAAAATAAACAATTGGTACCTGAAGCAAAAGCTTTTGCATAATGAAGGAAACTATAAGCAAGGTTAAAAGATGCCCTCAGAACAGGATAAATTAATAGCAAACAAAGCAACTGATAAAGAATTAATCTCAAAAATATACAAGAAGTTCATGCAGCTCAATACCAGAAGGAAAAAAAAAAAAAAATGACCCAATCAAAAAATGGGGCCAAAGAACTAAACAGATATTTCTCTGAAAAAGACATACAGATGGAGAACAGACACGTGAAAAGATGCTCAACATCACTAATTATCAGAGAAATGCAAATTGAACCACAATGAGGTACCATCTCACACTGGTCAGAATTGCTGCTATCAAAAATTGTACAAACAATAAATTCTGGAGAGGGTTTGGTGGGAATACAAACTAGTACAGCCACTGTGGAGAACAGTGTGGAGATTCCTTAAAAAAACTGGAAATAGAACTGCCATAAGACCCAGCAATCCCACTGCTGGGCATACACACAGAGGAAACCAGAATTGAAAGAGACGTACGTGTACCCCAATGTTCATCGCAGCATTGTTTGCAGTAGCTAGGACATGGAAGCAACCTAGATGTCCATTGGCAGACAAATGAATAAGAAAGTTGTAGTACATATACACAGTGAAGTATTGCTCAGATATTAAAAAGAACGCATCAGAGGTGGATGAAACTGGAGCCTATTAGAGTGAACTAAGTCAGACAGAAAAACACAAATACATTATATAAACGCATATACATGGAATTTAGAAAGATGCTAAAAACAATCCTATATGTGAGACAGCAAGAGAGACACAGATATAAAGAACAGACTTTTGGATCCTGTGGAGAAGGAGAGGGTGGGATAATTTGAGAGAACAGCACTGAAACATGTATATTACCAAATGTGAAACAGATGACCAATCCAAGTTTGGTGCATGAAACAGGGCACTCAAAGCTGGTGCACTGGACAACCCAGAGGGATGCGATGGGGAGGGAGATGGGAAGGGGGTTCAGGATGCGGGACACATGTATACCTGTGGCTGATTCATGTCACCGTATGGCAAAACCCACCACAATATTGTAAAGTAATTAGCCTCCAGGTAAAATAAATTGATTTTGAAAAATAAATAAATTTAAGAAAAAACATCTAAAACTTTGTCCCATTTCATTAATCTCATGTGGGAAAACCTTACCTTTCCATTTTGTTAAAGTTATTCATGAAGTCACCTTTATTTCAGCTTTGACTGTATACCTAACATCAGCTGTCAACCTTGCCCTTACTTTCATTGTCAAGGTTTATAACATTTGGTTAACTTGCTGGTGTGCTTGCTTTATAGGCAGATCCTAAAGTTGGAAAGAGATTATTATGACTATATAAATAGTTCATTGGACAGTCAGGTAGTATACTAAAATGGCATTTATTTCTCTTTAGATTTAATGCCATAACTCTTAAACCACAAAGGTCTAAGAGATTCTTTTTGTTGTTGTTGTCCTTGTTATGCTTTTGATTTGGACTGTGATTTCCTAATACACAGTGATTTCCTGTGATTTCCTTTTGTTGTTTTTGCTGAATTTGTGGTTTGAATTTTCTCTCTCCTTTTCTTTGAAGACAACAGACACGGTTTCTTCACATCCCATCCCTCAGCTCATTGGCAAATATTTTCTACTTGAAGATATCTTCCTAGAATTCCTGGACTTCTTCAATTTTGACCAAAAGCTTTCTTAACCTGCACAACTGTCATGTGTGATTTTTGGAGAAACTCTTCATTGGCCTCACCATTTCTTGGAACCCTTACTAATTGTTTCTGTAATTTCATTCTTAATTTTCAGGAATATACTCAGAAAGGGTACATGAAAGATTTCAATATCTTGATGTTTTAAAATATTGTTTTCACTTACCATTTGGCTTAGAACTGAATTCTAGACTCAAAATAGTTTTTTCCTGAGAAAACACAAGAAACTGTTCAATTAACTTAATGATTCTAATGTTGCTGATAAAAAGTTTGATATCAGTTTAAGACAAAAATTTTGCAAGAGGTTTTCTTTTCTCCTTGTTCTAGAAGCATTTGAGAACACTCTATTCTTAGAATTCTGAAACTTGAAGCTGACACATCAGGAGCATTCATTTACTTCCCATTTTGCCACTTGGTTTGTGAAATATAAATTCAACCAATTGTCTCTCTATGATATGACTTTTACATTTCTTTAATAATCAAATACTCCCAATGCATCAAATTTATCTGTCATCTCTGGAAATCTTTTTAATGAGATGAAGGATTCCTACACTGTCCTATATTTGACTTCTTATTACTACTAGATTTCTTTTTTCTATGTTCTACTAGATCTATACTCTATTTTCAAACTTTCATTAATGAAAAATACTGATTTACAAGAGATATTTCTTATTATCTAAATGTTCCTTCTTTATCCTGTACTTGTCTTATGGGTGGATTATCTTTTTAACTATTAATAAGGATACTGATGACAGAATTTTAAATATACTCTTCTGTCCTTCATATTATCTAGCTTGGTAGTGATTTCACATCATTATTAACATTTGTCTTTTTTTCCATAACTATGTGTTTTTCTCCTGTTCAACTGGTTTTCTTTAATAAATCAGATGGTTATTTTTAGTTTAAAAATGGAGGAGTGAAAGTTTCACTTATGGTTAGAGTGTAAAAGAATATAAACAAATGTCACTGATATTTACACTGAAAGAAATTAAAATTTATTGTCACACAAAGATTTGTTCACAAATGCTTACAACAGCATGGTTTTTAATATTCCCAAACCGAAAACAGCAAAGATGTCCATCAAAAGGAGAATGAACAAAAAATTATGATAAGTTCAAACACTGACACTTTAGGACAATAATGAGCAATCTATTAATATACACAAGAACATGGATATATCTCAAAACTATCATTATGCATGAAGCAGTCAGAGACAATAGAATACACCCTGCAGGACCATTTATCAAAAATATTAACAGAGGAAGGACACTACTTAAAATTAGGGTCACAAGCCTTTTTATATCACTATAGGAAGGGTTCCAGACTTTTGATCCAGAGACAGAGTTCCATGAATCCAAACACTAACACATCCTCAAATTGTATCTAGACCATGTATATGTACTTGTGGTAATCCTTTTCTGGGAAGAAATTCTGTGCTTTCATTATAGAAACTGATAGAAGAAAGATGTCAGAAAATTAGTGACCACAACAAATGGATTATACTTGTTTCTGGGGAATGGAGCTTTTACCAGCTGTATTATGGTTTTAAATCAATTTTCCATCAGAGTTTTCTGTATAATTTGTTAGGCCAAAAATAATTACATTAAAATATTGTTCAGAGATAAGATACCACCTGTCAGACACACAATCTAGATATCTTTATCACTAAACCTAGCCTTCTTGGACTCTAGTTTGAAAATTATCTGTTAAAAGTAGTGTTTTAAAACCTGGAAAATTTCCAGGCTTTAACATTAATAGTATTTTCAAACTATAGAAACGGCTCCTCAGTCATCTTATATTTGGTAAACTGTTGCAGAAGTGCTTCTTAACTTCTTAAGTCTTAATGGATCAAGTCTGGTGGCTTGTTAAACTTTCCCAGAATTCTAATATTAGATCCATAATTTCTTAAGGAAGGACTCAAGCTTCAGAAATAAGGAAGGTAAGGAATATGTATTTGTTCTAAAAGCAATCAGGTCCTGACCTTGGAAAGAGTAACTGGAAGCTCTGGAAAAAAATCTTCCAGTCCAGAAATGGCAAGTGAGTTTTATCTTTCATGCTAATATCAATTAATGTCAATATTCAGTTATGTTCAAATGACATAGAAAAGTCCAATAGAAAATTGCTTTATATTCATAACATAGCTGGTAAGAGCAGACTTTATTTTTGGGTTTCAAAATCACTGCAGATCGTGACTCCAGCCATGAAATTAAAAGATGCTTACTCCTTGGAAAGAAGGTTATGACCAACCTAGACAGCATATTAAAAAGCAGAGACAGTACTTTGCCAACAAAGGTCCATCTAGTCAAGGCTATGGTTTTCCAGTAGTCATGTATGGATGTGAGAGCTGGACTATAAAGAAAGCTGAGTTCTGAAAAATTGATGCTTTTGAACTGTGGTGTTGGAGGGACTGCAAGGAGATCCAACCAGTCCATCCTAAAGGAGATCAGTCCTGGGTGTTCATTGGAAGGACTGATGCTGAAGCTGAAACTCCAATACTTTGGCCACATGATGTGAAGAGCTGACTCATTTGAAAAGACCTCAATGCTGGGAAAGATTGAGGGCAGGAGGAGAAGGGGACAACAGAGGATGAGATGGTTGGATGGCATCACTGACTCAATGGACATGAGTTTGAGTAAACTCTGGGAGTTAGTGATGGACAGGGAGGCCTGGTGTGCTGCAGTCCATTCGGTCGCAAAGAGTTGGACACGATTGAGCAACTGAACTGAACTGAAGAGCTCCCCTTTCCAGAAAAAGAAATATAATCCATTATTAGAGTCATTAATTTTCTGACATCTTTTTTCAATCACATGGCATCTCTGGAGTGATGTGGGGAAGATTCTAAGATTCCTAAACTGGGATTAACTAGTGATGTCTGCCAAGGGCACAGGAAAGGTGAGAGGTAGCATACGTGCTAGATGAGTGCTAACCTTGCCTAGTCAGGGTCATGAGGACTTAAATAGGCTGCAAAACACAGTGATATACAGGAGGAAAAAAGATAATAAGAATAGACACTGTAGCCAGGAGGAAAACAGGATATATCTCTAAAATAATTATATAAACATCAGGACAAGCAAATAAAATTCAAAAGTAATGATGACCCTGTATGTGAGACAACAAAAGGACACAGACATAGACAATGGACTTTTGGCCTCAGAGGGAGTAGGAGAGGGCGGGATGATCTGCGAGAATGGCGTTGAAGAATATATACTATTATGTAAGAAACGAATCACCAGTCTATGTTTGATACAGAATGCAGGACGCTTGGGGCTGGTGTACGGGGATGATCTAGAGAGACGTTGTGGGGTGGGAGGTGGGAGGGGGACTCGGGATTGGGAGCTTGTGTGCACCTGTGGTGGATTCGTGTCGATGTATGGCAAACCCAATAGAGTATTGTAAAGTTAAATTTAAAAATAAATAAATTAAAAAAAAAAAAATAAAAAAAAATAAAAAAAAAAAATGTGTTCTATAATCAACACGTTTATCCCAGAACTTTTAGTTTTTGTGTGTTTTTTTTTACCACACAGCATCAGCAGCAAGCAGTGGCTGTGACACGCTGGAGCAGTGAGCACCTGAGAGGAGATACCTCACGTCCAAGATCAGGAGTGGGGATCGTGAGGAGATATCCCACATCCAAGGCCAGGAGTGGCGGTTGTGGGGAGATACCCCATGTTCAATGTAAGGAGGGGTCTAATCACATGGAGCACAGCTTGTCTAACTCAATGAAACTATCAACCATGCCATGTAGGGCTGCCCAACAGGGATGAGTCATGCTGGAGACTTCTGACAGAACGTGGGCCACAGGAGAAGGGAATGGCAAGTCACTTCAGTATTCTTGTCTTGAGAACCCCATGAACAGTATGAAAGTCTAAAGGACAAGACAGTGAAAGATGAGCTCCTCAGGTCGATAGGTGCTCAGTATGTTACTGGAGATCAGTGGAGAAATAACTCCGGAAAGAATGAAGAGACAGAGCCTAAGCAAAAACAATAGCCAGTTGTGGATGTGAGTGGTGATGAAAGTGGTCGAATACTGTAAAGAGCAATACTGCATAGGAACCTGGAACGTTAGGTGCATGAATCAAGACAAATTGATTGTGGTGAAACAGGAGATGGCAAAAGTGAACGTCGACATTTTAGCAACCAGCAACTGAAATGGACTGGAATGGATGAGTTTAACTCAGATGACCATTATTCAAACTCCAGTACTTTGGCCAACTCATGCAAAGAGTTGACTCATTGGAAAAGACTCTGATGCTGGGAAGGATTGCGGGCAGGAGTAAAAGGGGACGACAGAGGATGAGGTGGATGGATGGCATCACAGACTCAATGAACGTGAGTCTGAGTGAACTCAGGGAGATGGTGATGGACAGGGAGGCCTGGAGTGCTGCGATTCCTGGGGTTGCAAAGAGTTGGACAGGACTGAGCGACTGAACTGAACTTAACTGAACAGTGTGGTCAAGATTTCCCTTGGAAGAAATGGTGTAGCCATCATAGTAAAAAAAAAAAAAAAAAGTACAAAATGCAGTGCTTGGATGCAGTCTCAAAAATGATGGAATGATGTCTGTTCGTTTCCAAGGCAAAGAATTCAATATCATGGTAATGAAAGTCTGTGCCCCAACCAGTAAATACTGAAGAAGATGACATAGAATTGTTCTGTTAAAAGCTACAAGACCTTTTAGAACTGACACACAAAAAGATGTCCTTTTCATTATAGTGGACTGGAATGAAAAAGGAAGTCAAGAAACATCTGGAGTAACAGGCAACTTTGGCCTAGGAGTACAGAATGAAGCAGGGCATAGACAAATAGAGTTTTGCCAATGTAACACACTGCCCATATAAAACACCCTCTTCCAACAACCCAAGAGAAGAATCTACACATAGACATTACCAGATGATCAACACCAAAATCAAATCGATTATATTCTTGCAGCCAAAGATGGACAAACTCTATACAGTGAGCAAATCAAGCCCAGGAGCTAACTGCAGCTCAGATTATGAACTCATTATTGCCAAATTCAGACTTAAATTGAAGAAAGTAGGGAAAACCACTAGATCATTCAAGTATGACCTAAATTAAATCCTTTAAGATTATACAGTGGAAGTGAGAAAGAGAATTAAGGGACTAGATCTGACAGAGTGGCTGAATAACTTTGGATGGAGGTTCATGACATTGTACAGGATGCAATGACCAAGACCATCCTGAGGAAGAAATGCAGAAAGGCAAAATGGTTGTCTGAGGAGGCTTTACAGATAAGTATGAAAAGAAGAGAAGTGAAAAACAAGGGACAAAAGGAAAGATATACCCATTTGAATGCAGTTCCAAATAGCAAAAAGAGATAAGAAAGCCTTCCTCAGTTATCAGTACAAAGAAACGGGAAAACAATTGAATGGGAGAGTGTAGAGATCTCTTCAAGAAAATCAGAGATATGAAGGGAAAGTTTCCTGCCACGATGGGCTCAATAAAGGACAGAAATGGCATGAACTGAGGAGAAGCAGAATATATTTAGATTAGGCAAATATACACAGAAAAACTGTACAAAAAAGATCTTCATGACTGAGATAATCACGATGGTGTGGTCACTCACCAAGAGCCAGACATCCTGGAATGTGAAGCCAAGTGGGCCTTAGGAAGCATCCCTATGAACAAAGCTAGTGGGGGTGATAGAATTCCAGTTGAGTTATTTCAATTCCTAAACGATGATGCTGTCAAAGTACTGCACTCAATATGTGAACAAATTTGGAAAACTCAGCAGTGGCCACAGGACGGGAAAAAGTCAGTTTTCATTCCAATCCGAAAGAAAGGCATTGTCAAAGAATGCTCAAACCTTTACACAATTACACTCATTTCACACAGTAGCAAAGCAATGCTCAAAATTCTCCAGGCCAAGCTTCAACAATACATGAACCATGAACTTCCAGAGGTTCAAGCTGATTTTACAAAAGGCAGAGGAACCAGCGACCAAGGTGTCAGCATCCCCTGGACCATCAAAAAAGCAAGAATTTCATAAAAACCTCTATTTCTGCTTTATTGAGTAGCCCAAAGTCTTAGACCATGTGAATCACAATAAACGGTGGAAAATTCTGAAAAAGATGGGAATACCAGACCATCTGAGCTGCCTCTTGAGATATCTATATCCAGGTCAGGAAGCAACAGATAGAACTCATCATGGAATAACAGACTGGTTTCTAATAGGAAAGGGAGTATGCCAAGGTTGTATATTGTCACCCAGGTTATTTAACTTATATGCAGAGTACATCATGAGAAACACTGGCCTGGATGAAGCAGAGGCTGGAATCAAGATTGTGGGGAGAAATATCATAACCTCAGACCCAAGGCCAGCTGGGTCACTGTGGGTGGGTCTGGGGCCTCCCCAGAGGAAGCATTCGGTTTGAGGGGCTCCTGGGCCTGGAGATTCCCAATGGTTAGGACACACAGAACGTGTTAGGCGAAGGGGACAGGGAACTAGAGGGGCTCGGGTGAGCCTCTGTCCTTGCAGTCCAAGGGACTCTCAAGAGTCTTCTCCAACACCACAGTTCAAAAGCATCAATTCTTCGGCGCTCAGCTTTCTTCACAGTCCAACTCTCACATCCATGCTTCTGTTAGGTTCATAATATTTCTGTCCATCTTTGCATGAAATGTTCCCTTGGTATCTCTAATTTTCTTGAAGAGATTTCTAGTCTTTCCCATTCTATTGTTTTCCTCTATTTCTTTGTATTGATTGCTGAGGAAGGCTTTCTTATTTCTTTTTGCTATTCTTTGGAACTCTGCATCCAGATGCTTATATCTTTCCTTTTCTCCTTTGCTTTTCACGTCTCTTCTTTTCACAGCTATTTGTAAGGCCTCTCCAGAAAGCCATTTTGCTTTGTTGCATTTATTTTCCATAGGGATGGTCTTCATCCCTGTCTCCTGTACAATGTCACAAACCTCATAATGCAATAATTGGATGCAATCTCAAAAACGACAGAATGATCTCTGTCCATTTCCAACGCAAACCATTCAATATCACAGTAATTCAAGTCTATGCCTCAACCATTAATGCTGAACAAGGTGAAGTAGAATGGTTCTATGAAAACCTACAAGACCTTTTAGAACTAACACCCCCAAACGATGTCTTTTTCATTATAGGGGACTGGGATGCAAAAGTAGGAAGTCAAGAAACACCAATAGAGTATTGTAAAATCAAATTAAAAAAAACAAGAAACACCTGAAGTAACAGGCAAATTTGTGCTTGGAATATAGAATGAAGCAGGAAAAAGGCTAATAGAATTTTGCCAAGTGAATGCACTTGTCATAGCAAACAATCTCTTCCAACAATACAAGAGAAGACTCTACACATGGACATCACCAGATGGTCAAAACCAAAATCAGATTGATTATATTCTTTGCAACCAAAAATGGAGACACTCTATACAGCCAGCCAGATCAAGACTGGGAACGGGCTGTGGCTCAGATCACGAACTCCTTATTGCAAAGTTCAAACTTAAATTGAAGAAAGTAGGGAAAACCATTAAACCATTCAAGTATGATCTAAATCAAATCCCTTATGATTATACAGTGTGAGTGAGACATAGATTTAAGGGACTAATCTGATAGATAGAGTGCTTGGTGAACTATGGAATGAGGTTTGTGACAGGAGACATGGATGAAGACCATCCTCGTGGAAAAGAAATGCAAAAAGACAAAATGGCTGTCTCGGTAGTCCTTACAAATAGCTCTGAAATGAAGAGAAGCAAAAAGCAAAGAAGAAAAGGAAAGATATAAGCATTTGAATGCAGAGTTCCAAAGAAGAGCGAGAAGACATTAGAAAGCCTTCATCAGCAATCAATGCAAAGAAATAGAGGAAAATAGTAGAATGGGAAAGACTAGAGACCTCTTCATGTAAATTAGAGATACGAAGGGAACATTTCATGCAAAGATGGGCTCAATAAAGGACAGAAATGGTATGGACCTAACAGAAGCAGAAGATAATAAGAAGAGGTGGCAAGAATACACAGAAGAACTGTACAAAAAGAGCTTCACAACCCAGACAATCACGATGGTGTGATCACTCACCTAGAACCAGACATCCTGGAATGTGAAGTCAAGTGGGCCTTAGAAAGCATCACTATGAACAAAGCTAGAGGAGGTGATGGAATTCCAGTTGAGCTATTTCAAATCCTGAAAGATGATGCTGTGAAAGTGCTGCACTCAATATGCCAGCAAATTTGGAAAGCTCAGCAGTGGCCACAGGACTGGAAAAGGTCAGTTTTCATTCCAATCCCAAAGAAAGGCAATGCCAAAGAATGCTCAAACTACCACACAATTGTACTCATCTCACACACTAGTAAAGTAATGCTCAAAATTCTCCAAGCCAGGCTTCAGCAGTATATGAACCATGAACTTAAGTATAATAGTCATTATACTTAATCTGCTTTAAAGATGCTCTTTGAATCAAAGAAGGAAAAACAATCTATCTCCCTTTACAAAAAAAAAAAAATCTTGAATAAAGGGAAGAGAAGTGTGTGTTTGAAATACCACCCTCACATTTTCATCAGTCTGTTAGCACACTTTCAAAGGTACTATGAGGAACATGAACATGAGAGCTTAAAGCACAGGCACTGGAGGTTTTTACAAAAACCAGATGGAAAGTGTATGTACTTCATCCTGATCGGAAGGTCTATTCATGATCAAATAAAAGTGTGCACCACACTTATTGTATCAGTGAGAAATTCAGAGAATCAATAAAAGCAAGCTTGTGGCTACAAGTAATTTTTACTCAGCTCTGGGCCTCCATCTTGCATAAATGATGAGGCCTATGGTGCCACAAGTAGGAAGCCAGGCCAACACCTCAGCAACCTTGCTCTGCCAGTTTCCAGAAGCCTTTGGTTATAAGCACTTTTTTTCTTTGAGGCATATTAAATTGACAGCAAATGAGTTGTCAGTTGGTTGTCTGAGATATTCTCCAGTTTCTCTTGGACATGCCCCGTGCTCCTAGGCTGATACAGACCCACTGTCCTACACAACAGGTGAGCACAGACTTAAATTCTAGTAAGTCTAGGAAAGGGTCTGGACCCTGACCCCTTCTTGCTATGCAACCTTAAAAAAATATTTTTACTTATTTTTTCTCTGGCTTCCCAGAACAGAAATCTCTATTCCAGATGGTTGTTATCAGTTGTATTTGTGACTTTTCAAACCTTACAGTACAATGCCTGATGCACTCACAATAAGCATGCCATGAGTGATGGTTTTGGAGGGCTCTCTTTCTCCTCTCTCCATCTGTCCCTCTCTCACCACTACCCTCCATATATATAGATCATCATATATATCGGAGAAGACAATGGCACCCCACTCTAGTACTCTTGCTTGGAAAATCCCATGGACAGAGGAGCCTGGCAGGCTGCAGTCTATGGGGTTGCATATATATGATCTCTCTCTATATATATCCCTATACATATATAGAACAAGTATACAACACTCAACAAATTTTATGTGTGTATATATAAATACATATATAATATATACACATGTAAGTATATGTATGTACATATATATAATACACACACATATAAAGAATGATTATCATTGTAACTAGAAAAGAAGATGGGATCACCTGACTCAACTCAGAAGATTCTAACACTAGCCTAGGTATGCATCTAAAAGATATATAAACACAATTATCCTCAAAAACTTAAGATATAATGCAACATTTTGCCAAAAGTTTCCTGTGGACATAGAATATGGGAATATACAGTTTATCACATGTACCATGTCTTTACATGTCTCTTATAAGGAACAATCTCAATTTCTTTTTTCTATCAAAGATGTCTGCACAAATTTCTCTTCATACTTAGACTGCCTCCCCTCTGATCACCTCTGTTATTGAGACAAGGTAGCCCTCCATTTCTCCCATTATAATTTTATCCATCCCACCACATTCCACAAGCTGGTAACAAAAGACCAGATCGTTGCTTAAAAGGAGGGAGGAAGGCAAGAGAAAAAGAAAAGAGCAGATGAAGAGGAGAGAAGGCTGTAAAAATGATTAACTACCTTTAAATGTATTTGCCTTCAAAAAAGCTAAAAGTCACAAGTCCATACCTTAGCAGTCCTAATCTTCTCAAATCTTGAATGCAACGTTCAGGACAACATTGGGGTTGAAATAATCTGCTCAGGGCACCGCCAGAGGGATGGTTTTAGTAACCTCCACGCAGGCTCCAGGACAGCCTTTTCCAAGTCTTTGAGGATGGAGGTTTCTTCCAGGTCTACAAGATCATAAATGAAAGAAAATATTCAAAACAATACCAACAACAAAAATACAACGACATTAGAGTCCAGATCATTTGATGTAAAGAAATTAAACAAAAGACACATTGTATTCTGACTGACGTAACAGACATAGTTACTCGAATGGATTCAGTCCTGATCATAAAGAATTATACCAAATCAGAAAAAGTCATATCAAGGTTAGACATTTTCTGAAGACACGACTAGCCAAAATTGCCCTCTGAACATATAGGGAAACTAAAGATCAGAGAGGAGATGTGATTTTCTCATGGTGACTCATTATCTGTGGCATATTTCAACCAGTGAAGCAAGCAAATCTCAGTAAACACAAGCAAAGTAATTAATACTATGGTCAATGCTAAAATGAGACAAAGGGACAATACATCACTTCTTTATCTTAAAATACTTGGCTTCTAAGACACCAAACTTGCTTGTTATCAAGAGGGCCACAGTCTGTTGGTTTTATCTGTTAGATCTATTCAATCTTCTGATACCTAACATAAGAGCATCCTGGAACTCAGCCCTGAAGCTTCTTTCCAAGTACACTTGTCCACTAGGGGGCGTTTTCAAGTTTCACAGCTTAAAATACTATTCTATACTGACAACTTTGAAATGTGTCTCCAGACCCAGATATTTCAGGTAACTCCAGATTCCCCTATTAATGGACTGTTCAAAATTTGTACTTGGAATTCTAACAGATATGTCAGATAGTGCGTGCCCAAACACCAAAATCCTTCCGAAGACAAGGAAGGCCCACACTCTTCCTAGTTTATGCCTTCTCAGTCAATGCCAATATAATTCACCCCATTAGTCAGTCCCAAATTTTTCCAGTCAACCTTGACTCTTCTCTTTCATCCATTTCCTCTAAACACCAGCAAATTCTGGTGGCTCTATCTTCAGGATAGATCCAGCAGCTGGTCACTTGTTGCCTCCTTTATATCACCACACTGGTCCAAAGCATCATTATAGACCTATAGGGCTGTAGAGCAGGTGTGCTCAAACCACAGTTGTCTCTCTCAAATGACCCCCTGAGCAAGACAGTGACACCACGCTGCTCAAAAATCACCCTGACATTCACAAAGTCATCGTTGTTACCACTGCCTTGCTCCCACTTGTCCCACTTATTCATCTCCAGCCGTGCCGGTCTCCAACCTCTTCTCCAAACATGCCTCTGACTACTGGAGATTGGAGCTCTCACAGTTCCCTTTACCTGGAGTCTTCTTCTTCTCGTTAGCACTTCATATTTTTGTCACAGTGTTACCTTGTCAGCAAGGTCTCTTGTTATCATATTATTTAAAACTTTAAACCCTGACCGTATCTCTTCATTCCCCCTTCTCGGTTTAAAACTTGCTGAAAACTTTGTGATATTCTATATGGTTTCCTTGTTTAGTACCTCCCTTCTCTAATAAAACAGAAACTCCACATTTACAAGGGATTTAATCTCCAGTATCCTTCTACCCCTTCCAGCATTTTTTCCAAAACTTAGCACAAAGAAAGACATCAGTATGTATTCTTTAATGAATGAACATAAAAGCTAAGTAAACATTCTCAAGGTCACTCAGGTGACAAGTGGCTGAGCCAGATTTGAACCAAAAGCATTCTGTCCCAGTGAACTTGATCCTATGTAACTGTGACTATGTGAAAGCCTCCTGGTGCAGGTGTTAGAAATAGATTCAGTTGAATCTGGCGTGTATTATTACAGGAATTTGTGGATTAAACAAATGAAATGCCCAAAATGATTTCTAGAAACACATAAAGAGTACATGTTGCATGCACTGGAATGGAGCTGCCTACATACTAATTCCAATTTCACTGTTAACTTTCTCCATGTCTTCCTCAGTTTGCCCCGCCCTTCCCTCTATGACTTTATTTCTTGTCCCTCCCTGAAAGTAGATGAAGACAAGGGATCAAGATTAGACAAATAAAAGGAAAGAGATGTTTTTGGGAAAAGGTGTGGCACAGGAAGCAAAGGACTTTGCATCTGGGTCTAATTCGTCACCAGGTCAACTTGTGCGTTAAGGGGGTAGAGTCTCTTCATTGCTGGGCAAAAATACACGGCCTCCAGAGATCTTCCAGCTTTAAAAAATGATTATTTTCCTTTTTGATTATTAAAAGGCTCCCTTATTCTTAGTAGTCTAAGATTGGTTAGGAAATAGAGGGCGACACTTAAGAATGAGGCTTTGGGACAATTAGAGAACTCAACTTCTGGTACCACGAGAATAAAACCCTAAGAAACTCAGTCTCCTGAGGGATCATATTTTTATCCAAAAGTGAGATGACAGAAATACCTATCCCTTTAAAATGCTTATAAAAATGAAACAGGGTAACATAAATCATTCATTACTGAACATGACATAAGTACTCAATAAAAGTTTGTTGCTCCTAATTTTTATGGTTGCAGGCTTCCATTCTGCATGACATTCCATGATTTTATCTACCCGCATCTCACTGCCCCTCCAGAGCTTGAGTCGTTCCTCTCCTTTATCATATAAGATGGCTTCTGCCGCCCTTGATGTGACTCTGAGCAACTTTCTCTGGATGGTCCTCAGGCTCAAACGAATATCATTACCTCAACTGCCCCTACAGTCTGGGGCAGATGACAGAACTTTGTAACATGAGAAACTCGTTTTCTGGTTCACTTCTTGTCCTTTTGCTGATGCCTGGCAATTTGAGGATGATCTTATCCCTACTTTTATAGCAGGCTGATAATTGTCAAGTCACAGTCTACAATTATCCCTGCATCCCAAGGCCAAGAAACACAAATTTGAAAGCAAACAATGCTGTAATTGAGCACAATGATATATGGAGTTATTAAAGAAATTGTGCTGACTGCTTTGAGAATTCAAGTCTCCAATCTATCGAAACACATTTTCTTTTTTCCTAACTAATATTAAGAAACTGTTTTTATTTGGGTAGTAACTACATAAAAATATGTCACGTACCTTTCAGATTTCATTACACCACAATGTAGTAAAAAGTTAAGGTGCTTCAGGGGAAAGTTACTTACACTTCGTTCTAAGTCACTGAAGTATACTACTACTTGGTTGGAAATGCATTTACTAACAAATGTTTATTGAGTACATAATATTTGCCAGTAACAAGGACTGGAGATATGGTAAGAAATATTAAAGACTTCATTGCTACCCTGGTCCAGTTTTCATTCCAGGCAGCTTTTGTCTTTTGCAATTTCCTAACTTCTGTCCCAGATGTGGGAAGACATGGCAATCCCCCACAAAATCGATGGTTCACCAACATAGTGACAGAACTGTACTAATATAAGGAGCCTAATTTCTGCTTGATATGTAGAGAGAATTCTGGAACTCTTGGTTTACTTGGGAGAAAATCTCTTTTCCTTAGTATGCTCCCCACTCCTTACCCAATACACCCATCTTCTGAGATGATAATGGTTTATTTACCACCGTCAGCAAAAGAAAAAATATTCACCAAATCCACAAGTACATGATTCATTAATAAGGTGTTACATGGGTGGTAGGGTGTACGGGACACTGGTCTCAACTTCAGAAATTAGCTTTCCTGAAATCTTTGGAAACAGTGATAGAATTAATGCTATTACACAGCAAAATAAACTGAGAAAACATACATACTACAAGTATTGTCAAAGGGATCATGTCAAGATAGAACAACGTGCCTTTCAAATCACCAGTGTCTGCATGGTGAGAATGCTCATCATAGAAGCAGTGGCCTCTTTGTGTGTTGGGCAGTCTGGAACGCTTCAGGGAATATATCATTTTTCAAGAGGTATCAACTAGGGGCTGTTAGGTAGCAGAATGTGAACCACACCCAATGGTTGAGTGTGCATTAAAAATGACTCTTGTGAGTACAGCTCAAGTATGTGCACTGATCCACAAATGCAGACACAATCCCAAAGAGGCAGGCAACTAGAAAAGGCAATGGCCAGGGAGAGAATAAGGGGGCCATGAGGGTCCTGCAACTCTAAAATGGATCTTGATTAGGATTTCTGAGTTAAAGGGTTTGCGGGAAGGGATAAACTGTGAATTTAAATCTACCTGCACCAGCAGGGTTGGGTCCTGCCAGAAACTGGAGAAGCAGTGCTAGTATCTTTCCAAGGGAACTGTTATTATGCATACATCACATATATCTCTCAAGTATAAGGAAGTTCGGGTTTGGATTAAATGATTCCCTTGAGAATCAATCAATGAGAAAAGGACGGGTTTCAGATTCAGTGCACAGTGTGTGTTGCACTCAGTCACTCAGCCATTTCTGACTCTGCAAGGACTGTAGCCTGCCAGACTCCTCTGTCCAAGGGATTCTCTAACAAGAATCCCAGAGCAGGTAGCCATTGCCTTCTCCAGGGGATCTCCCTGACCCAGAGATCGAAATTTCGTCTCTTGTGTCTCCTGCATTAGGCGGATTCTTTACCTCTAGCGCCACTTGGGAAGTCCCCCTGATGCTTAGTGGTGTTCCCCATGCATGCTGACAATCACAGTCGAGTCTCCCCTAGATTTTATTCCCAATTAAACCTAGTTCTGACACTTGGAAATCCCTCATTTTGAACTCTGAGGGAAGAATGCTGTCTCGTCTCCTAAGAATGTCAATGTGAAAACTGGCCCTAGTCAGTCTCTGTCGAGGACAGTGAAGGAATACAAACAGGAGAGGGCACATTTTCCCCAAAGTCAGAGGAGGTCATGTGACACACTGGATAAGTGGCTTCCTGAACAGCAGAGATGGGGAACCAAATCAATTTGCAAAATATAAATACATTTTCTACTAGTTGACATTACTAAAATAACGTCAGGCCCATACAATGTAATAGACTTATGGGATTGATGTATCCCCCCTATACTGAACTGTAATCACCCCCCTCTGGCTACATATTTGAAGACCTTATTTGATATCCATTTTTAGTTTGGATACTATACAAGAGAACTGATAGGCAATAACCAAAGAAAATCTATGTGGACAGATTTTTAATGAATATAGAACACATCTAGTGACTTTAGACACCGGATCTTCCAATGCATTAGCACCTGACTCTAGAAAAAAAGCCACTAAACATTATCATGGAATTTTAGGGAATCTCTTAGCATTAGGGCTAACTTCTGGTCTGTATTCTTCTTTGCTAGTTAATAAAATATTTATCTCAAACCTTATAAAGTAGGTCAAACACTGATGGTTTGTAAGTAGTAACAGCAGTAGTTCATAATATGTGCTTTTAATAATATTCATAGAAGACACAACACCTGTCCTCACCCCTCTCCATGAGCACCTGCCCACTAGGCCTCCAAGTCTGACACCTGCTCTTTTAGATATCTAGAAACATAGGTCCTCTTTTTGCATTAGGAAATTGGTCTGTGTGGCCAGAGAAGCCATCCTTGTTAAGCCTAAAAGCACGTATACATATGAGTTCCCTAAAGAGATCTGCTATTTGCATGACTTGCCTTTTTTTAATCACCCAGTCATAAACTTTCACATTTGCCTGTGGACCAACATCCCATGTGGATACAAACAAGATTCATAGTGGCAGCACATGCTATACCCACATGACCCCAAATGTAAATAGTGGGTGTTCTGTGCTGCCTTAAACCTGAGGGTAGTTGAGTTCATCACACCCTCATCTGTTAGCCTTAAAATGCCACTGGATCACATGCTTAGATGGTCAGTGATAAAGCTACCAGGGACCCCATTTTAAGTGACAGCTTTCCAAATATCTCCAGATCGTAACAGAATAAAGAAAAGTATTAAAAAGTATCACCTCAATCCTAGAACACTGGTCCCTGATCTCCTATTCTTGGTCACATACATGTTAGATCTATTGTACTGCAGCACTGTGAACACCACGGAATGATGTTCAGCAAAAACCTATAACAGGAGGCTGTCAACCAGGATACTGTTTTGTCATGATACATCAACTCCAAAGGTTATACTGTTTTAGATTCCAGCCCATGTGTATTTCCTGACTGAGCTATCCACTATCTCTATCTCTGGGCATGCTATTTAACATTTCAATGCTTAATCTGCAAGACAAACCACAATATCTAATCAAAAGGTTCTTTGTGAGGAGTAATTTGAACACACCAATGTTCAATCTGAATTAATACAAGGCATGCATGTTATTAATTCATTATGCTATGAATTTTATCACATAAAACCTTACCATCATTCCTTACAAGGATTTTAGGAGAGTAAAAATAGTAGTATGTGTGACAATACATTCATGTCTTGCCTACTAGACCAAGTGATTGAGAACATGAACTCTATTGTGTGTACTGCTTATTTTCTCTTAGGCCCAGCGTAAGAACGCAATAGAGTCAGTCCATAGACACATCTGTTTATGGATATGAATTATTCATTTATGACACTCTGGTGATTGATTTCCAGATGAAGCTACAGTATTCTCTGCTACCATTACGGTAGTCAAAAGGAAGGACTGGCCTAGGGAGTGGCCAGGCCTTCTCCCATGCTGATGTGTTGGGTAAACCCAAATAATCTGAGAATAACCTAAGAATAGAATAGATCCCAACACCTATCCTTCTAATGAAAGTGCAATTGATTACCGTCACTATTGGTAATCAACAAGAAGAATCTCAGATATTATTTTTTGAGCCTGTATGTGCCAGCACTGTGTTGAGCTTGTATTTGTTCATGAAATGTTTCCAATAAATGAATGAGATAATGTTATTAGGATTCCCCTATAGCCCCTGATACTTAAGATTGAAGGCAGGAAGAGAAGGGGACAACAGAGGATGAGATGGTTGAATGGAATCACTGACTCGATGGATATGAGTTTAGGTAAACTCTAGGAATTGGTGATGGACAGCGAAGTCTGGCATGCTGCAGTCCATGGAGTCACAGAGAGTTAGACACGACTGAGTGACTGAACTATCTCATATGGGGAATGTAATGGCTCAGAGTATTAAAGTAAGACATGCAACATCATAGAGTGTTGATGGGAGCCCTGGAAAGTCTTAGCCTTGGGTCTCAGTTTCCAACTTTTGTGATACTCTTCCCTACTGAGGTGTGAATTCATCTTTGTCTGTGATAAAAACTGTAAATATAGTTTTCCAGTTTGTTACTTATATTCTGACATCACTAATGTAATCTTATTAGGAATGATCTTTTCATAAGAGCAAAGAGGTAATATTCCTAATATATAGTGATTTTCTGAAGAGAGAAATGAAAAACACTAGTAATTATCTAGAATAAGAGACAAGTGATAACAATAGGCAATTTAAAGAAAAATAAAAGCAAATAACCTATAAACTCAGCAACACTCATAAAAAATGCCAATTATGGATGGGAAAATCAGAACATCAATGAGAATATTAGCTGCAAAGGAATAAAACAGTACAGATACATTTAAATTTTTGAATGTATAGTCATACTAAGAACAAAGGGCCACATGGGCCACATTTGGAAGATGACAGAGACTCATATCAATATTTTGAAATGGTAAATAAAAGAAAATAAAGCATTTATCCTGCCTTTCCTTGTGTAAAATAAAATTTGAATGTCAACATTTTATAAGCCCTAATGAAATACTAGATATCAGTAGATTATCAATGGCTGCTATGGTCAGAAAGGAAAGACATTTTACATGCCTCCTGATGGAAGCACATAGCCCCATCATGAAGCAGTCTAGCCAGAAACAGACAATCTGTATTTAATCTGCAACTAAATTGGAAATATGGGTGACTATGACATTTGCTATACTCATCACAGTGACACAATCAAGAACATCCAAACTGTAGGACTGTCTACAGGACAAACAGTCCTATTGTCTTCAACAAGCAGAGTGTGAGAAACAGAAAGGAGGCTCATGAAGAACCTATGGATTAAGAGACTTAGGAGACATGAAAGTTAATTCTATGGATGGAACTTATTTGGATCTTGATCTACAAACAAGATCAAAGAAAGTATATAACCATAATTTTTAAAGTATCTAAATATTTGAACAGTATGAAAAGGCAAAATGATAGGATACTGAAAGAGGAACTCCCCAGGTTGGTAGGTGTCCAATATGCTACTGGAGATCAGTGGAGAAATAACTCCAGAAAGAGTGAACAATACACAGTTGTGAATGTGACTGGTGATAGAAGTAAAATCCGATGCTGTAAAAAGCAATATTGAATAGGAACATGGAATCTTAGGTCAATGAATCAAGGCAAATTGGAAGTGGTCAAACAGAAGATGACAAGAGTGAATGTCGAAATTCTAGGAATCAACAAACTAAAATGGACTGGAATGGGTGAATTGAACTCAGATGACCATTATATCTACTACTGTGGGCAGGAATCCCTTAGAAGAAATGGAGTAGCCATCATGGTCAACAAAAGAGTCCGAAATGCAGTACTTGGATGCAATCTCAAAAACAAGAATGATCTCAGTTCATTTGCAAGGCAAACCATTCAATTTCACAGTAATCCAAGCCTATGCCCCAACCAGTAATGCTGAAGAAGCTGAAGTTGAATGGTTCTATGAAGACTCTTTAGAACTAACACCCAAAAAAGATGTCCTTTTCATTATAGGGGACTGGAATGTAAAAGTAGGAAGTCAAGAAACACCTGGAGTAACAGGCAAATTTGGCCTTGAAATATGGAATGAGGTAGGGCAAAGGCTAATAGTTTTACCAAGAGAACACACTGGTCATAGCAAACACCCTCTTCCAACAACACAAGAGAAGACTCTATGCATGGACATCACCAGATGGTCAACACCAATATCAGGTTGATTATATTCTTTGCAGCCAAAAATGGAGAAGCTCTATACAGTCAACAAAAACAAGACCGGGAGCTGACTGTGGCTCAGATCATGAACTCCTTACTGCCAAATTCACACTTAAATGGAAGAAAGTAGAGAAAACCATGAGACCATTCAGTATGACCCAAATCAAATCCCTTATAATTATATAGTGGAATGAGAAATAGATTTAAGGGACTAAATCTGATAGATAGAGTGCCTGATGAACTACAGATGGAGGTTCATGACATTGTACAAGTACAGGAATCAAGACCATCCCCATGGAAAAGAAATGCAAAAAAGAAAAATGGCTGTCTGGGGAGGCCTTACAAATAGCTGGGAAAAGAAGAGAAGTGAAAAGCAAAGGAGAAAAGGAAAGATATACTCATTTGAATGCAGAGTTTCAAAAATAGCAAGGAGAGATAAGAAAGACTTCCTCAGAGATCAATGCAAAGAAATAGAGGAAAACAACAGAATGGGAAAGACTGGAGATCTCTTCATGAAAATGAGAGATACCAAGGGACCATTTCATGCAAAGATGGGCTCGATAAAGGACAGAAATGGTATGGACCTAACAGAAGCAGAAGATATTAAGAAGAGGTGGCAAGAATACACAGAAGAACTGTACAAAAAGAGCTTCATGATGATGTGATCACTCTCACTCACCTAGAGCCAGACATTCTGGAATGTGAAGTAACGTGAGCCTTAGACAGCATCATTATGAACAAAGCTAGTGGAGGTGATGGAATTCCAGTTGAGCTATTTTAAATCCTGAAAGATGATGCTGTGAAAGTGCTACACTCAATATGCCAGCAAATTTGGAAAGCTCAACAGTGGCCACAGGACTGGAAAAGATCAGTTTTCATTCCAATCCTAAAGAATGCTCAAACTACCACACCATTGCACTTATCTCACACTCTAGTAAAGTAATGCTCAAAATTCTACAAGCCAGGCTTCAGAAATATGTGAACCATGAACTTCCTGATGTTCAAGCTGGTTTGAAAAAAGGTAGAGGAATCAGAGATCAAATTGCCAACATCCACTGGATCATCAAAAAGGCAAGAGAGTATCAGAAAAACATCTTTTTTCTGCTTTATAGATGATGCCAAAGCCTCTGACTCTGTGGATCACAATAAACCATGGAAAATTCTGAAAGAGATGAGAATGCCAGAACATCTGACCTGCCTCTTGAGAAACCTGTATGCAGATCAGGAAACAACAGTTAGAACTGGAAATGGAACAACAGACTGGTTCCAAATAGGTAAAGGAGTACGTGAAGGCTGTTTATTGTCACCCTGCTTATTTAACATCTATGCAGAGTACATCATGAGAAACTCTGGGCTGGAAGAAGCACAAGCTGGAATCAAGATTGCCGGGAGAAATTTCAATAACCTCAGATATGCAGATGACACCACCCTTATGGCAGAAAGTGAAAAGGATCTCAAAAGCATCTTGAAGAAGGTGAAAGAGGAGAGTAAAAAGTTGGCTTAAAGCTCAACATTCAGAAAATGAAGATCATGGCATCTGGTCCCATCACTTCATCAAAAATAGATGGGGAAATAGTGGAAACAGTGGCTGACTTTATTTTTCTGGGCTCCAAAATCACTGCAGATGGTGACTGTAGCCATGAAATTAAAAGACGCTTACTTCTTAGAAGGAAAGTTATGACCAAACTAGATAGNCTCACATACAGGGTCATCATTACTATCTTTCTAAATTCCATATATATGTGTCAGTATGCTGTATTGGTCCATCTTTCATTTTACTGTCTGGGTGAGACTTCCCTTGGGTTAAACTTCATGATCAGGTCCTCAAGACCTGGTTCTTGAAATGATAAATGCAAAAAATAAGAAATATAGAAAATATTATATTTTTTCATAAAGTTTTATATTTAAAAGGTAAGTAATTTTATTGTTTACCATCCTGAAAAAACTGCTAATCATGCATAATCACCATTAGTGAATTCTTTCAAATATTTAAAATATAAAAGATAAGTTCAGTATTAATATGTGTGTGTGTGTGTGTGTGTGCATTTCTAGATATTTCCTCTGGTACATAAATATATAAACAGAACAGATTTCTTAGCTTCTACACATATTTTTAAAGAATGTCTATTGTTTAAGATGTTAAAAAAGGGAACAAAATGTTTAGAAGCCTCTGTTGGCAAGAAATTAGAGATAGTCCTTAAGATCATATTTCCCTTATGAAATACCCCTAATGATTACTTTGATGGGCTTTAGAAGAGTGATTTTTGAAAAGAACAAGTTTACAAAGAGATTATTAGAATCTCAAAGTGGTTGGGAGGAAAAAAAAAAAAAAAGCTCTTATAAACTCTTCTTTAAACATCTCACTCTCATAAGTTCTATTCCAAGGGTTAAATCGAGGGACATAGCTGTTGAATATCTATATTTTGTATTCCTCATCTGAAAAGATGTATTCAATCGTTTGACTATTTTATAAAAATGAATAAGAAACTTAAAATATAAGGGAAAATAAATCTTAATCACAAGCTCTTTGTTAAATATTTGCTGCTGCTAAGTCGCTTCTGTCGTGTCCGACTCTGTGCGACCCCATAGACAGCAGCCCACCAGGCTCCTCCATCCCTGGGATTCTCTAGGCAAGAATACTGGAGCGAGTTGCCATTTCCTTCTCCATGCATGGAAGTGAAAAGTGAAAGTGAAGTCTCTCAGTCGTGTCTGACTCTTCTTGACCCCCTTGCAGCCTACCAGTCTTCTTTGTCTGTGGGATTTTCCAGGCAAGAGTACTGGAGTGGGGTGTCATTGCCTTATATTTTATAATTTATTAGCAGAGTTTTAATTTGATTTTTGCATGAGAAGACCTCTTTTCAAGAACTACTTCTGAGACAAGTCCACTTATTATCAGAGAAAAGTCATGTACTCTTTCTAAGTTTCAATACTTTGATACGTAAAATGGCCCAGATAGTGTATAGATACATGGAAAATATATTTATTTTTGAAATAAAAATGTTAGATATTTTTGTTAATTGCTAAATAAACAAGCTGACAATATCTGTTTTGTAAAGGAAACAGAATATCAAATATAAATAATAAAAAATTAATCTAGAATAGTTTAAAAATATGATTTATTTGACAGAGTGTGCTAAGCATCAGCTCGTTTTCCTTAAAATAGTTTTGGATTTTAATAGACATAGGTATACTAGAGATATATAATATAGAGTATCTTAAAGGTGATGGCATTGTTTTCCAAATTTTAAAATAATTTTTAAAGAAAAAATAAAGATACAACTGATTGTATATACTATGGCATACTATGTGTAAAAATAAAGAATTTATGAAGATGAGATTAAACTAATGCAAATAAATACATGTGTCAATTGTCAGAGAATGCTATAAAGTTCATGCAACAATAACCAAGAAAAAAATTAAAGTTCATTATGTAAAGATTTATTTCAAGGTTATTTTTGTCATTCAGTTTAATGATAACAAGGTGAAAAACAAACCAAATTTCATTTTTATGTAGCTATAATATACACATATCTTTATATTTTATTATAGAGTAGATTTGGAAGACTGTCACATTGAACTAAGTATTAAATGAGTGAAAATAATTTGGTTTTTAAAAATCCCAATTTAAGAGAGAAAAATATATTTACAGCATTTAACAAACACCCACATTTTTTTCAGTCACTCACATGTTATTTATTTTAAAAAATACTACAAGAGAAAAAAAAATTTTTAATTCTAGTTTACTCTAATATACATTGCTCACTGTCAACTGCCATAAAAGGGAAAAACGTTAGAGCCAGCTTTTAATTATTTACTGCTACATATGAAATACTAAATTGTATGTTTTAAAACAATTATTTGTCTTTTTTTTTTTTTTTTTAATTTGAGCGCTGAGCACTACTCAGTAAGAACTGCTTGTCTCTATTCTTTGTGAAATAACTTGACTGAGGATAGAAAAAAAATAAATGCAGTGTGGCTGGTTGTTGGCTGAAAGTTCAGCTGGAACTATCATCTGGGGCCTAAATTCTTTTCTCCATGGTTACCTGGGCTTTTGCCCCAGCATGGGAGTCTACACTCAAAAATAAAAGAGCTTGACTGTCATTCCAAACCTTCAGAGTCACATCTATTGTATTCTATTGGACAGTCATAGATTCAGTTACGGGAGAAGGCAATGGCAAACCACTCCAGTACTCTTGCCTGGGAAATCCCATGGATGGATGAGCCTGGTAGGAAGGATCTAGTCCATGGGGTCGCTAAGAGGCGGAGATAACTGAGCGACTTCACTTTCACTTTTCACTTTCATGCACTGGAGAAGGAAATGGAAACCCACTCCAGTATTCTTGCCTGGAGAATCCCAGGGACAGGAGCCTGGTGGGCTGCCGTCTATGGGGTCACACAGAGTCGGACATGACTGGTGTGACTTAGTGACAGCAGCAGATTCAGTTATACTGTTTGGATTCCAGAGGGTAGAGAAAGAGACTGCACATTTCCATGAGGGGAGTGACAAAGAATTTTCAGTTATCTTTAATCTGCAACATTCTATCTTCCAGCCACAGTTTTTTTCTTTGACCACACCATGTGGCAGGCAGAGTCTTAGTTCCCTGACCAGGGGTGGAATCAGTATCCCCTGCATTGCGAGTGCAGAATTTTAACCACTGGACTGCCAGGGATGTGCTACCCTCTTCTTATGTCACAGTTACTTATATAAATCTCACATGGAAAATGCCTTTCTTCCCTATCAGTTCAGTTCAGTTGTTCAGTCACGTCTGACTCCTTGGGACCCCATGGACTGCAGCACACTAAGCTTCCATGTCCATCACCAGCTCTGGGAGCTTACTCAAACTCATGTCCATAGAGTCAGTGATTCCATCCAACCATCTCATCCTCTGTCATCCCCCTCTCCTCCCGCCTTCAATCTTTCCCAGCATCAGAGTCTTTTCAAATGAGTCAATTCTTCGCATCAGGTGGCCAAAGTACTGGAGTTTCAGCTTCTGTCATCAGTCCTTCCAATGAATATTCAGGACTGATTTCCTTTAGGATTGACTGGTTGGACACAAAGATTTATCTCAATAGTCATCATGTTCAAATCCAGAAATTTTTCATGTGCAGGAAACCCAGGTGTGGAGGTTGATTTTCAGTTAAGTTTTTGATCCAGAGAGACAATGTGGGGTGGAAGGTGGGAGGGGGATTCAGGATTGGGAGCTCCTATATGCCTGTGGTGGATTCATGTCGATGTATGGCAAAATCAATACAGTATTGTAAAGTAGAAAAAAGTAAAAAAAAAAAAAAAAAGTATATGTGCCAAAATTCAAAGTGTTGTGTCCTCCACACACCAAAGTAAAGTGACTGGGGTAGGGAAAGTTCGTTGGGCACTTTCTTTTTAAAAAAGGAAAGTGGGAGATAGGATTCCCAGGTAAGTCTAGTGGTAAAGAACTCTCCTGCCAATGCAAGAGACATAAGAGGAGTGGGCTTAATCCCTGGGTTGGGAAGAACCCCTGAAAGAGGGAAAGACAATCCACTTGTCTGGAGAACCCCAAGAAAAGAGGAGCCTCGTGGGCTACAGTCCATAGGGTCACAAAGAGTCAGACATGACTTAAGTGGCTTAGCATGCACACATGCACAGTGGAGGTTCATAGAAGTCATTAGTTCATAGAAATTCTGAAATCTAAGTTCATATTGCTAATTGCTTGGTTAGTGCTCAGACTTGCTCCCTGGGAAAGATTTTCTGTGGGTTTGGTTTTGTTCTCTGAGCTCTTGGCTTTGTCCTTTCCTATTAGAAATATTCCAAATTTGCAGCTGCTAATTTTCTCAGTCTGGATTGTGTTCATGGAATGTTATGAGTGCAGAGGCCACTCTCTCTTTTAAATATTCCCTATCCCTATGAGTCCAAGTGAATTAATCTTTTGAAAACTTTGTGAGTTCCTTTTATGTGATTTATATTCAACTGAATAAGACAAAATCTAGGACAAACCCATATTTCTGTCCAAGGCAGGTCCTTCTCCACTTTAAGGTCACATTTGAGGCTGCTGTTGGTCTACCTTCATGATGCTGTTTTTTTTAAGTCACTAAGTTTTGGGGTGGTTTGTTATTCAACAGTATGTAGCTACAATGAAATTTGATTCTAGAAATGGTATACTGCTGAAACAGAAACCTAAAACTTATGGAATTAGCTTTGAAACAAAATGTCAGGAATATTGGTAAAGACTGGAAAGAACAATATTGTTATTGAATATAAGAGGGAAGTGAAATAATACTTGCCATTTCTATTACTTGAGATGTTCTGGAAAATATAAATAGTATCTAATTGACTCATGGATGTGGCCTAGAAGGTTTCCAGGAAGAATGCTTCAGGTAGAAAATGACTTATTTGAGCTGGTTATGGTAAAGTACAAAGTTGTGAGATGAGCTATTCTATAATTAACTCTTCAGTCTTCAGGGAGAATTTAAAGGAAAATTAAAGAACCAGAGGTGTGTTTGAAAATAAAATTTTTTCATTCCAAGCCTTTAAGTTATCAAAATAATAAATTGCTGCACATAAAAGATTAAATCCAGTGTGGCTTTAAATCGAGTGAAATGATATCTGAGTCAAAAATATTCAGTGGTGGATCTTGTAAAACCATTTCTAAGACCTCAGAAAAACTTAAGGACATGCCTCACAGACTCATGCAGCTAGAAAATTTTACACTTTATAACTCACAGCTTTGCACTTTATCGTAAGCTCAAAGAAGCCATTTAGTGCCTGCAGCATACTTCCTGGAAGCCTCCTAGGCTATATCCATAAGTTAATTATATACCATTTTTATTTTCCAGATATCTCAAGTAATAGGACTGGAAAGTGTTATTTTACTTCCCTCTTATATTCAATAACAATATCATCGTCTTTCCAGCCTTCACCAATATTCCTAACATTTGGTTTCAAAGCTAATTCCTTTTGGTTTTCATATGTTGTGGTTTCTGTTTCAGCAATACAGCTTTTCTAGAGCCAAATTTTTGTAGCTACCATTGTTAAATAACAAACCACCCCAAAACTTAAGAGAAATAATGTATTACACATGATTTTGAGATTTAATCAAAGTTCACTGGGAATAGTTTGCCTCTTCTTCTTGTGGTATTTATTAGCTGAGGTGAGTTGACTGAGGATAAAATATCCCCATCTACCTGATTGTAAGTTGCTGTTGGTTATCAAAATGAAGTTCAGCCTCTAGGCTGAGAATCTCAGTTCTCTTTCTGCTTGGTCTTCCTCAAGACAGGACATCTGGGTTCAAAGATGAAGGATGCAGAAACTTCCAGTTGTTTTTTTTTTTTTTTTTAAGAGAAGGCTTTAACTAGCATAATATCATTTATATCATGTTTATTTTTTTATAAAGCAGTCACACATTTACTCTGACCAAGAGCAATTTGACAAGCAGACCTCATTTCTTGGAGAATGAAAAATGATATTAAGCCATAATTATCTCATCCAAGATAGTAATATTATTTATAAAATAATGTCACATGTTTTTCTTTATAAATAAACTTTTTTAAAATTTTGGAATAATTTTAGAATTATAGAACAGTTGCAAGAATAGTGGAAAGAACTCTCAGATAACCCATACTCATATCAGTTCTGCCTTTGCTTAATTGCTTATAGTACCATGAGAGAACTATGAAAACTAAGGAACGAACATTGGTATATTAATATTAACTCTAGAGTTTATTTGGATATCACCAGTTTTTCAATTTATGTTCCAGATTCAAACATATTATAGTTAGTTGTCATAGTATTCCAGTCTGGTCTGATTTGTGATAGTTTCTTAAGTCTTTTGTAGTCTTCTATGACTTTGACAGTCTTTACCAGCATTTGCCAGCTATGTAGAATGTACTCAACATAATTTTCCTATTTTTTAAAAATGATTAGACTGAAGTTAAACTCTAGTGGAGTTTTTGGAAAGAATACCAAGCAGTACCCTACATGTCGCATCATATTTGATGACATATGATATAATGGGAAGTGTTTTAATCTTCATTATTTGTTTAAGATTGTTTCAGATTCATCCACTGCAAAAATTTTTAACTTCCTTTTCTATATTATATTCTTCAGAAGCAAGTCACTGTGCGTAGCCCACCCTCAAGCAAAGGCTAATTAATTTATATCTCCTAAAAGAGGGAATATATGTATATATTAAAATTAATACAATTTATTTATGGGGTGGGCTTCCCTGATGGCTCACATGGTAAAAAGTCTGCATGCAATGTCAGAGACACGGGTTCAATCCCAGGGTCAGGAAGATCTCCAGGAGAAGGAAATGGCAATTCACTCCAGTATTCTTGCCTGGAAAATTCCATAGATGGAGGACCCTGGAGGGCTTCAGTTTGTGGTGTTACAAAGAGCTGGACATGACTGAGCAACTAACAGACTTTTTATGGGGAAGATTACCTCTCCTGTACTAATTATTTATTTAGTGTAGGCTCATGAACATATGCATTGGAGAAAGAAATGGCAACCCACTCTAGTGTTCTTGCGTGGAGAATCCCAGGGATGGGGGAACCTGATGGGCTGCCATCTATGAGGTTGCACAGTTGGACACGGCTGAAGTGACTTAGCAGCAGCATAAGCATATATTTTCTATTTTGTTGTATAATACTAGTTCATTTACTTGTTGCTCAAATCAATATAGTCTTGTTCACCTGAGGCTTTCTGATTGGCTAATGTGTCACTTAACATACCCTATTATTTTGATAGTTTTAGTAGCCTTTTAAAATTTTAGAATAGATTTAAATTTACAGAAAAGTTGTCAACATAATACAGAGAGTTCTTGTATATCTACCACCTGATTTCCCCTGTTATTAATACCTTGCATTAATATGGTATATTTATTACAGTTAGTTGAACATAATTAATAAAAATTCATACTTTATATTTCCTTAGTTTTTCCATATGTCTTTTTTTCTTTTGTTCCAGAAGTCTATCCATTTAGTTGTCATGTCATGGTAGGCATATTATATTTAGCTGTAGACTGTGATGACATTTTTAAGGATATCTGTGTTTCAATAACCTTGACAATTTTGAGGGATGCTGGTACATATTTTGAAAACTATCTCTTAGGATTTTTTCTGATGTAATTATTGTTATTTGGCTGGGGTTACAGATTTGGAGGAGGTTGACCACAGAGGTAAACTGCCATTCTTTTCACATCATATCAAATGATATCGTATCATGTATGACTATTGATCTTAACATTAATCACCTGACTAAGACAGTATTGATTAGTTTCTACACAATAAAGTTATTGTTTTCTCCCTTTTTCATACTGTATTTTAAAGAATGTACTTAAAAACAACCCACATTTGAAGGAATGAAGTGTTATATCCTATTTCCAGAAGGAGAAGGTGTTTACAGAAAGTATGTGGATCTTTCTCCACTGGTCATCTGTCTGTTATCTCCAACTGGGATGTGTGGAAATGGTGAGTTATAGTTAATGGTATTGTATTGGATATTTGGACTTTGAGGTGATGGATATGTTAATTGGCTTGATGTGGCAATCATTTCATAATGCATGTGTGCTCAGTTTCTCAGTCGTATCTGACTCTGCAATTCCATGGACTGTTGCCCACTAGGTTCCTCTGTCTATGGAATTTTCCATACAAGAATACGGGAGTGGGTTGCCATTTCCTACTCCATTCACAATGTATACATGTAATAAATCATTGTGTTACATACTTTAAATACATATAGTTTTTATTTGTCAATTATGGCTGCAAGAAACTTGGAAAAAAATACCAATTTTTCTCTTCCCCTTGTCCTGTTTAAGTAACATGTAATATTCTTCAATTAATATTTAGGTATTAAAGTGAAAGCATCAGTCACTCAGTCATGTCCAACTCTTTGCAACTCTATGAGCTCTAGCTCACCAGGCTCCTCTGTTCATAGAATTCTCCAGGCAAGAATGCTGGAGGGGTTGTCATTCCCTTCTCCAGGGGATCTTCTCAATCCAGGGATTGAACCTGGGTCTCCAGCACTGAAGGCAGATTCTTTACTGTCTGAGCCACCAGTGAAGCCCCTAGTTTAAAAAAGAATCTCAAAAGCAGTATAAATTTAAAATGTTATTTGTATTTCCTATATAGCTGTTCTGTATCATATCCTCATTCTTCATTACCTAAATAATGTCTTTGACACATTTTATAACTTTCTGGTCATTTTTGTTTATGAAAAGTCAAGGGTTTCCCTGATAGCTCAATTGATAAAGAATCCTCCTGCAATGCAGGGGACCCTGGTCAAGCCTGATTTAAAATTTCAATTTCAAGCCAATTTAAAATTTATGTTTTTCCCACCTTCTAGTGCACACTTAAGCCATACTCCTAGTTTATTAGTGATAGAAGTTATGGAGATGGAAGTTAATATCTGACTTTGTGACATTAATTTGTTCTCTTTGATGTCTTACCTGGTTTCTCTGTTGGTAAAGAGTCTGCCTGAAATGCAAGAGACCCAGGGAACCTGGGTTAGGAAGATCTCCTGGAGATGAAAAAGGTAACCCACTCCAGTATTGATGCTGGAGAATTCCATGGACAGAAGAGCCTGGCGGACTACAGTTCATGGGGTCACAAAGAGTCAGACATGACTGAGTGATTATCACTTTGTTCTCCTTAAGGCAAGTCCCTTTTAGTGCTAGAGATTAAGAATGTGAGTGAACCAGGAGATTTATGAAAACTGCAACTGACTATCTTAGTGAGATATCACAGTTGCAGCTCAGGTCAAATGCCTATATATGTGCCTGGTACTCTATACTGAGTTAGGGAATGTGATCATCGCACAAGTGTCATAGTGTCTAACTAAGTTCCAATGAAATGAGAACTATGCTTTTCTTATTTATATGACTCTAGTTACATTTTCCATCTTTATAAATTAAGCATCAGTCTGTGTTCAGAGTTATTTCCAAACATTAGGAGATACTTGTATAGTCTCTCATGAATAATTCTACTATATTACGTTTTTTTGGATGCTTTAGAGTAGAACTTCAGATATAGGCTCTTATAAAGTAACAAACTAGTTTTGCTACAAAGTGATTCATTTGTTGTTGGATTGGGTACTCCCCTTCCTTGCTCAACAAAGAAAAGAAAAAGAATTTCTCATTCTGGACACCTCACAGTACTGTACACTTCCTCTTTTTTCTTTTTACAGGTATTTATTTGGAGTAAAGCGTAATCCCTGGTCATTGCTATAGTTCTGTGGCCTTAAATAATTCCCAGTGTCACATGCTATTCTCATTTTTTATTGTTCTTTTTACAATGTTGATATTTTTAACAGTATATTATTACTCAAAATATCAAGATTAGGAAAAAACAAGAACATATTTTGCAATATAGGAATTCAATTCTGTAATAATACCAAAGCTTATGTTAAGTAACAGCAGTTTTGTTTAATGATTTATGTAAATAAGATGAAAGAGTGAGGTTTGTAGTCTGGGAAAATGAGTCATGTTTACCGTCATTCTCATTCATTCCAAAAATGAGAATGTCAGAATACTTTGTCCTGGGATTGAAAGAGAGACAATGGGAGATGGTCACTTGTTACAATTTTATTTTTTTATTGTTTGTCTAACCTACACTCACAGAAACTACCACAGTAAAAAAATACAACTGGTATAAATATGCAGTATACCTGAAACGCTTATGTAGGCTAGGGCTAGTTTATATTTGAATGGTTTTGGAAGCCATGTGGAACCCTGGAGTAAAACAAGTAAGAATTAGCAGAGAGGAAAGATGTGGACATATTAAGCAGAGTGTGCAGCATATGAAAATATCTTGAGCCAGGAAAGTGTGGAATGTTAGAAACATAGCTAATAAATCTACTTCCTCCAAATTCATCTTTCTACTTGATGTCATTCCTGAGAGGGAGTTATAAGTTATGAGAAATCTTACCAATAAAGATAATTCTTTATCTTATGGATACAATTTGAAGAATATAAGAATAACTAGTTGTTTACAAAGACTAAACAAAATAAAATTTGTTTGCTCTGTATGCTTGCTTATTAGTTGGAATTCAGTCTCAGAGAAAGAGATGTTGGCAAGATGATGATGGGGAAAATGGAAGAAATATGAAAATGTAAGGAGAAAGAAGATTCAAGGAACTACCCAGCACCTCTGAATTAATCAAAAACTGAATAGCAATTGAAGAGAATATTAATAGCAATAGTAATGCTACAGTAGCAATAATAACAAGAACAGAAATGACTTTTGAAAACTTACTATATGTTAGAAATTTTCAACAGAGGATTTCAATCTAATAAATTTTATTAAATATTACTTCACTCTATTAAACACTACCACCTCTATCAATATATTAAGGTGAGTAATAATAGTAAAAACATTTTACTATAAATTTAGAGTTAAAGAAGTTTCTATCTTCCTTAATGTTGCTTACTCAGTGAGTGGTGGAAATGGGAAAGGGACCAAGGAAGTAAATGGTTTAAACCCACCTCGCTGCGTACTGGTCCTTGATTGATTGCTATTAATATTTTTCTTTTTCTTTTCTATTGGTCAGCTATATATTTCTGAGGATGGACTTGAGGTCTCCAATTTCACTCCCCTCATGCTCTCTTTCATTTCTATCAGACTCTTGACCTCTAATCATAACACTAAATCCGATTTTATCAGTGTCACCAATGATAATACAGTTTTCCAAAGCTAATGAATGATCCGTTTGTATCTTGGTTTTATTTGATTTACCAGAATCATTTGATACAATTATTTTCTTCTTGATATCTTTTTTCAATTGACTTTCAAGACTTTCAAGACTGAATACTTTCTTGGATTTTTTTCCCTATATGCTGGAGTTGCACTTTGATCTCTATTTCTGCATCGTTCTCTTTTCTTTGACTTTTAAAATTGAAGAGACCTTGAGCCTAGTACATAATGAATTGAACTAGGACTCATAGCTTAAATACTATCTATATATTGATACTCTTCAAATTTGTATCTCAAACCCTTGATTCTCTTATAATTTCAATTATCATGCCTAAAATATACCTTCATCACTATATGATTATCTTTTAAACAACTTAAATTTAATATGGGAATGTGTAAACTTGGGATCATCTTACAAAATTCTTATCTGCGTGTAAGCTTCATTATTTTCAGTTGATGGATAATTCTTCTTTTTAGTATCTCAGGCCAAGAAGAAAATCTTTATTTTACCTAGAATCCATTATTTTTAAAACATTACATTCAAATATTCATAAAATCATGCCAACTCTCCTTAAAATATATTAAATCCCAAGCACTTATTGGATTTAGTGTTGAGCCACTAAATCCATCTAGCTGAGCTACCATTACCTCTCATCTGGATTTCCATAATAGCTTTCTAATGAGTTCTCCCTACTAATACCCAAGAACTTAGACTCCAAATACACAGCTACCAAAATTATCTTTAAGAACATAAATCAGATCACTTCACTCTTCTGCTTAAAACTTTGCATGACTACTCTACATTCATTGTAAAAGCCAAGGTAAGAAAGCTATGAAACCTATAAGTAGGAAGACCAAATTAGAGAGTGAAAGAGAGTAATTATGCCAGAACTGTAGCTATAAAAATAAGTTGTCCTGGCAACTTCTCTGGTGGTCAAGTGGTTGGGACTTTGTGCTTCCACTGCAGGGGAGAGCGGTTTGATCCCCAGTAGTCAGAGAAATAAGATCCTATTTGGCACACAGTGCAGCCAAAAAAATATTGTCCTGGGAAACTGCAATGTTTCATTACCCTTCTGCTAAAGTCCCTCTCTATTTGCTGCACTACCTTTCTGATCTCGTCTGCCATCACTCCCCTCTTCTGTATTAACTCTATTCTCATTACACAGGCTTCCCTTTCTTCCTTGCAAGCATGCACGCAAATAATAATTCAAAGCCTATGCCCTCACCCTGTTCTCTCCTTCTTGAATATTTTGAATATTTGCGTTTTAAGGAAAATTATGACCAACCTAGAGAGCATATAACTAAGATCATGGCATCTGGTTCCATCATTTCATGGGAAATAGATGGGGAAACAGTAGAAATAGTGTCAGACTTTATTTTGGGAGGCTCCAAAATCACTTCAGATGGTGATTACAGCCATGAAATCAAAAGACGCTTACTCCTTGCAAGGAAAGTTATGACCAACTCAGATAGTATATTCAAAAGCCAAGATATTACTTTGCCAAGAAAGGTCGGACTTGTCAAGGCTATGGTTTTTCCAGCGGTCATGTATGGATGTGAGAGTTGGACTGTGAAGAAAGCTTAGCGCCAAAGAATGGATGCTTTTGAACTGTGGTGTTGGAGAAGACTCTTGAGAGTCCCTTGGAATGCAAGGAGATCCAAGCAGTCAATCCTAAAGAGATCAGACCTGGGTGTTCATTGGTAGGACTGATGCCGAAGCTGCAACTCCAATACTTTGGCCACCTCATGCAAAGAGTTGACTCATTGGAAAAGCTCCGGATGCTGGGAGGGATGAGATGACTGGGAGGGATGAAGTGGCTGGGAGGGATGAGACGACAGAGGATAAGATGGCTGGATGGCATCACCGACTCGATGGACATGAGTTTGAGTGAACTCTGGGAGTTGGTGATGGACAGGGAGGCCTGGCATGCTGTGCTTCATGGGGTCACAAAGAGTCAGACATGACTGAGCGACAATTGAACTGAGGATTATTTCATCTCTTCATATTCTTTGTCCAGATCTTGCCTTTTCTATAGATCTACCTTAACTACCCTTTCAGTATTGAAATCTATCCCTAATTAATATTTCTATAATGCTGTGAATCATAAACTCGATAAATAATGCACCTGAAAAAGTGTTGAGCATATAGTAAACAATGAATTACAGTTGTCATCATTAGTAGCATCATTATTACTAGATATTGCTTTATATAAACACACACACACACACATATATAAATAGAAATATATTTATCATTAAGGATTGGTTTATACAATTATGAAGATGGAGAAATTTCATGGTTTGTTTTCTGCAAACTGGAGATGCAGGATGGCCATTGATATAGGTCTAGTCCAAACCTGAAGACCTGATAACCCAGGGAAGCCAAGGATTTAGGTCTTAATCTGAGTCAGAGGCCCAAGAACCAGGAGTGGTAAAGTTTGAGAGGAGGAAAAGACTAATGTTCCAATTCAACAAAGAGCAAATTCACCCTGCTTCCACACTTTTGTTCTATTTAGGCTCTCAAAGTATTGGACAATGCTTACTGCACAAGTGAGAATAATATCTTCCAGAAACACCTTCACAGATACATCCAGAAATAATGGTTTACCAGCTATCAGGATATCACTTAGTCTAGCTACACTGTCATATAAATTTAACTGTCACACTGAACAGTGATCTCTTCCCAATGAGATATTAGTTTACTTAGCAAATATGTGCACAAAACCTATAATACCAAAGGAATGTACCTATATGTTAAAATTTTGAAGCATTATAATACCAAAGGAATGTACCTATATGTTAAAATTTTGAAGTATTAATTTACTACCTTGCTACATTTACAGTATAACTTAAACTAGCTGGTTACCTTATATAGTCTATTTACCAAAATCTATTAACACAATGCAATATTTTCTGTACATAAGAGGATTTTCATATCCAAATATTTCACTGCATGATTTTAAGCTACTTTAAATCTATTTGTTGTAAGATTCTGTATTGTTAATCTGTACTATTGTTGGAAACCATCCTGTAAATTCATAATTGTTCCAAGAAATTAAACCATGTTTCCTGACCAGGAAAATTCTTTTGAGGACAGACGTAACAAGGGCTTCTCTGTTCTCTTGTCTGAATATTATATGTTATTAAATATATGAAAAATATTCAATAAATAAATATTTAAAATATGAACATAGTAAATAAACGCATATTTTAATTTCATTCCTATTCCTTTTAATATTAAATCTCTGTTGCATTTCTTTAGTAAAAGTTCTTGGAAATTGTCAGAGGACTAGGGTAATTTTTTTCCTTCTTCGGAGTGTGGTTACATGGTATAAAAGAAAGAATGTATAATTCAGAATTAGGATATATGGTTTTAAAGTTTCCCTTTAATATTCTTTTTCTTTGTACAATCAGCTGAATTAACTCAGTTTCAAAATGGGAATTCAAGAAAANCAGAGACATTACTTTTCCGACAAAGGTCCGTCTAGTCAAAGCTATGGTTTTTCCAACAGTCGTGTATGGATGTGAGAGTTGGAATAAAAAGAAAGCTTAGCGCCAAAGAATGGATGCTTTTGAACTGTGGTGTTGGAGAAGACTCTTGAGAGTCCCTTGGACTGCAAGGAGATCCAAGCAGTCAATCCTAAAGAGATCAGACCTGGGTGTTCATTGGTAGGACTGATGCCGAAGCTGCAACTCCAATACTTTGGCCACCTCATGCAAAGAGTTGACTCATTGGAAAAGCTCCGGATGCTGGGAGGGATGAGATGACTGGGAGGGATGAAGTGGCTGGGAGGGATGAGACGACAGAGGATAAGATGGCTGGATGGCATCACCGACTCGATGGACATGAGTTTGAGTGAACTCTGGGAGTTGGTGATGGACAGGGAGGCCTGGCATGCTGTGCTTCATGGGGTCACAAAGAGTCAGACATGACTGAGCGACAATTGAACTGAGGATTATTTCATCTCTTCATATTCTTTGTCCAGATCTTGCCTTTTCTATAGATCTACCTTAACTACCCTTTCAGTATTGAAATCTATCCCTAATTAATATTTCTATAATGCTGTGAATCATAAACTCGATAAATAATGCACCTGAAAAAGTGTTGAGCATATAGTAAACAATGAATTACAGTTGTCATCATTAGTAGCATCATTATTACTAGATATTGCTTTATATAAACACACACACACACACATATATAAATAGAAATATATTTATCATTAAGGATTGGTTTATACAATTATGAAGATGGAGAAATTTCATGGTTTGTTTTCTGCAAACTGGAGATGCAGGATGGCCATTGATATAGGTCTAGTCCAAACCTGAAGACCTGATAACCCAGGGAAGCCAAGGATTTAGGTCTTAATCTGAGTCAGAGGCCCAAGAACCAGGAGTGGTAAAGTTTGAGAGGAGGAAAAGACTAATGTTCCAATTCAACAAAGAGCAAATTCACCCTGCTTCCACACTTTTGTTCTATTTAGGCTCTCAAAGTATTGGACAATGCTTACTGCACAAGTGAGAATAATATCTTCCAGAAACACCTTCACAGATACATCCAGAAATAATGGTTTACCAGCTATCAGGATATCACTTAGTCTAGCTACATTGTCATATAAATTTAACTGTCACACTGAACAGTGATCTCTTCCCAATGAGATATTAGTTTACTTAGCAAATATGTGCACAAAACCTATAATACCAAAGGAATGTACCTATATGTTAAAATTTTGAAGCATTATAATACCAAAGGAATGTACCTATATGTTAAAATTTTGAAGTATTAATTTACTACCTTGCTACATTTACAGTATAACTTAAACTAGCTGGTTACCTTATATAGTCTATTTACCAAAATCTATTAACACAATGCAATATTTTCTGTACATAAGAGGATTTTCATATCCAAATATTTCACTGCATGATTTTAAGCTACTTTAAATCTATTTGTTGTAAGATTCTGTATTGTTAATCTGTACTATTGTTGGAAACCATCCTGTAAATTCATAATTGTTCCAAGAAATTAAACCATGTTTCCTGACCAGGAAAATTCTTTTGAGGACAGACGTAACAAGGGCTTCTCTGTTCTCTTGTCTGAATATTATATGTTATTAAATATATGAAAAATATTCAATAAATAAATATTTAAAATATGAACATAGTAAATAAACGCATATTTTAATTTCATTCCTATTCCTTTTAATATTAAATCTCTGTTGCATTTCTTTAGTAAAAGTTCTTGGAAATTGTCAGAGGACTAGGGTAATTTTTTTCCTTCTTCGGAGTGTGGTTACATGGTATAAAAGAAAGAATGTATAATTCAGAATTAGGATATATGGTTTTAAAGTTTCCCTTTAATATTCTTTTTCTTTGTACAATCAGCTGAATTAACTCAGTTTCAAAATGGGAATTCAAGAAAATTTTTTTTTTTTGTTGTTGTTGGATTTTTTGTGAAAAATTAAGATATTTAACCCTCAGATTACAGGAAAAAGAGCCATCAATGTTTATTTTCTGGGCAGCATGAAATGTTTAATTATATTTAATTTTGTGTACATATTTTAAGTTACTTCCTAAGTAATTTACAGGTATAAGACTAAAGATATACTGAAAGCAGCGTTACTAAGTAATAATATTTTTAAACACAGTAGAACTATTTTAATAAGTAAAGCATCACTGGAGATGAAAGGATACTGTTGCAAATACTTTTTAACAACATGGGATCATATAGATTTTTACTCTAAACTGTTACATGAAACAGTCTTTTAAATGACTAACAGAAGAGATTGATACTATATTTGCATTTTTCTTGGAAGTATATTGTTTAGTGATCAATTCTTGAGTTTCAGCAAATTTATTTACAATATCATCATCTAAAAATACATAGTCTGAGACTTCACTGATACAAATAATTTCACTATACCAGTAGAGTTCAAGAGTGCTGATCTCTTTTCTTTTAAGTTTGGCCATCTTTTCACTGAATTTATCTTAGAACTGTGGAATGTCACATTTCTTCTCTTTGCTCTCATGGTTGGAGAATAAAAACGTTTAATTCTCAACTGTGTTCAAGGAACCGGAAGTCAGACTACATAAATACTGTCCTACTTTTTTTTAAAAAATTCATTCTCAAAAGATGTAATAATTTGCACAACATAAAATGAAAATGGGAAAATTACAATTTATTCCATCCTTCTAAGTTATTTCATCATCTGTCTGTTTCATTATTACTTACTATTTTCTCAGCATGTTTGGGGATAACTGATGCAGTCTTAAGTAATAATTAAACAATTCTTAGAATCATGAAATTGAAAATTATTTTATAATATAGAGAAAATAAAGTCAGTATGATCCCATAATTCATTTTAGATCTAGAATTCAATGGAGTCAAATACTAATTGCAGATAGAATGAATTATATTCCATTAAAAATAGGTATATTTCCTTCTTCTTTGGAAATAGTCTAAAAAGAATAAATTCATAAAATACAAATCCTTAAAAACACAACTGCTGAAAAAAGAAACTAAAAACCAGTAATTGGTCCAGTGATCCTCATGTTATACCAAGGTTGATCAACTTGGCACATTATACATACTTGATAAAATATAGCTTTATTTTCTCTTTCAACTAAGCACCTCATTTATTTATTGAACCCTGAACAAGGTAGCATTGGGGTATAGGAAAACAATACTAAGAAGAAAGCAAAAGAGGCAATGTAACTTGTATCTACATATTTGAAGTGTGTAACAGTGTTTACATATGCATACATGAATATATATATATATATATATATATATATATATATATATATATATATATATATTATATCTGTGTATAAGNACTTTACTTTTCAAACAAAGGTCCATCTAGTCAAGGCTATGGTTTTTCCAGTGGTCATGTATGGATGTGAGAGTTGGACTGTGAAGAAGGCTGAGTGCTAAAGAATTGATGCTTTTGAACTGTGATGTTGGAGAAGACTCTTGAGAGTCCCTTGGACTGCAAGGAGATCCAACCAGTTCATTCTAAAGAAGATCAGTCCTGGGTTTTCATTTTAAGGACTGATGCTAAAGCTGAAACTCCAGTTCTTTGGCTACCTCATGCGAAGAGTTGACTCATTGGAAAAGACTCTGATGCTGGGAGGGATTGGGGGCAGGAGGAGAAGGGGACAACAGAGGATGAGATGGCTGGATGGCATCACTGACTCGATGGACATGAGTTTGAGTGAACTCCAGGAGTTGGTGATGGACAGGGAGGTATGGCATGCTGCAATTCATGCAGTTGCAAAGAGTCGGAGACGACTGAGCGACTGAACTGTACTGAAATATTTAATAGTTCTAAATAATTATCAATATCTTTAGTGTATAATGGCATTGTTATATTTACAAAAAGGATGTCACCTTTAATGATGAACACTGAAACATCCGGAAATGAATACAAAGAAACAATTGGATAGGGCAGTAGGAATCAGCCAATTAAACCCTCTATTTTGCAGATGAGAGGAGTGACTTATGACACAGAAGTAGTTGGGGTTAAGCGGATGATAAAAATCCAGGTATCTAAAGCTCAGTTACTATAATTCAAGACCAAGCCAGTCCACATGACATCTTAAATACTTTTATGATCCTATTAAAAGTACAACTTGTCTTATGTATATTATCAGAAAACTGATCGGAATATGTAGTATACAGGAAGAGGTGTGCATTGTGTAAATGAACTTGAGATGGGAAACAGGGCTTTATTTTTATGTAGACTTTATTATAGCAGTTTTATGACAGCACAATTGAGCAGAGAGGTCTCATACATGCCCTGCCCCTACACATGCTGATCTACCCCCACCATCAACACCCTGCACTAGAGTGGTACAACTGTTACACCTGGTGAACCTACACGGATACATCAAAATAACCCAGAGTCTACAGTTCACCTCAGGGCTCACTCTTAATGTTGTACATTTTATGGACTTTGACAAATATATCCACTATAATAGTATCTTACAGAATGGTTTCCTGCCTGAGAAATTCCTTCCTCTCTATTCATCCTTCCCACCACCCCCTGGCAACCACTGATCTTTTTAACTTTTTCCACAACTCTTCCTTTTCTAGAATGTCATATCGTTTAATTCATACAGTATGTTACTTTTTCAAATTGGCTTCTTTCACTTAGTAAAATGCATGTAAGTTTCTTCCATGTCCTCTTATGGCTTGATAGCTCATATTTTTTTTTTTTTTAGTTCTGAGAAAACAAACATTGCATTGTATGTATCATATGTTATTGATCTAGTCACCTACTAAAGGGCATCTGGCTGCTTCCAAGTTTAGGTAATTATGAATAAATGTGTGTAAAGATCCACATGTAGGCTTTTCTGCAAACTTAAGCTTTCATCTCCTTTGGGTATGTACCAAGGAGGAGCACAATGGCAGGATCGTAAGAGTGTATTTTGTAAGAAACTGCCTGATTGCCTACAAATGGATTTAATTTGACAAATCAGCACCTAAAAGGAAAATCATACATATCCAATGTCATTCTAAAAATGTCTTAGAAAGACAGCATGTTGATAATAAACTTATAGATCTCAGACTTTCTGTGAGAAGAGAATTTTTTAGTAGGTCACTGTGTTCCTAATAGTATTTCTAGTACTTAGAACAGTGTTGGTACATAATAAGTTCTGGTAAAATGTTTGTTACATGAATTGATAACCTGAAAAAAGAAAAAAAGAAATCAGCTTTAGAGCAGATAACTGTTTATTAGGTTGAACAAGTGAAGTGAAGACTCATCTTAGGGGGCTGGTAGTGTGAAAAGTAAGTACTTTTCATCAGTGGATTGTCACTCAGTTAGATCAAAGGCTTCATCCTGTACGAGATGTGAAAGTCTGGGACAGACAGAGAACAAAGCAAAATCCTGCATCTCTTACTCTGGGGATGTGCTCATTACATGAAATGGGGAACAGAATCTTCCGCACTATTTAAACAGTTCTCTCTTCATTTACCATGCACGTACAGCTGAATTTACGTAAATTAATGCACATAAGCTGAGGCTCCACTATAATTACAAAACCACTGCATTGGAAATAAGCTTTCAATGAAATTACATTAGAAACCAGAAAGATTAAATTAGATTTAGAAACATATTTGGCCCCATGAAGAGACAGATTATGGAAACTTTATAAAACAACACAGATACACATCACACACCAGCAGAATATCTGGCTAGGAAAAGAAACAGCCTTGTTACCTAGACCAGGAAAAGAAAGCTGTTGCCTACTTTCAAAACAGTAACTACGGAGTCAATCGAACCTTTGAATGAAACCTCTGCTCTTCAAATGTAAGCATTTCACCTACTCATCTGGCCTTAGCTTACCATGATATAAAAGATAATAATACCTACCATTACTGAAAGGAGGAAAAACATATATAACAAGTCTAGCACCTTGGTTTTCACTTTATAAAACAAACATACAAAAAATCATAGTAACAATTCCTAAATCAAAATATGAAGTTTTGGGAAATGCAGGTTTGCTGATCCTAAGCCTTACCAAAGTATGTACTTCCAACCACTGCCCAAGCTAAGCTACTATTTAATATTTATTAAGAATCAACAGATCTCTATGAGTTATATAAATGTGCCTTAGATGGCTATTATTTTTCCCTCACCCTTCTTCCCAGACAAATGGGAAGCTAAATTAGTCACTTATCATGAAGTTCTCTGAAAACATTAAAGTCTAAAGAAATAGCTGATAATTGTTCTCAGCCATCTGGCATCAAGTTATGCTCATGAACTGAACTGAACCATTTGGTAAAAATCCAAAAAAGTTTATCTTAATTTTACATCTCACTTACTAAAGGTTCTAAATTGAGAAATTTCTAAGAGGAAAAAACAGTATATTAAAAAGGAAAACAAAAAGTAAATCCTTGAACTCATTCACAATCACACAAGGAAAACTTAAAAAATATTCCTGCCTCTAACATCCAGTTTTAACTAATATACACAACTTTACCTATTCATACACATACTGATGTGTATACACACATAACACAAACTGCAAAAATTAAACTCTGGCTGCTTTTCTAAGTCCTTTCACATGAATAGCAACACACCATCTTGCTAAGAAACAAGCAAAACTTCCAGAAAGAAGCTTAATTACAGTGCCTCTCATGTGAAGGAGAGCTCCACATTGTGCCATGAGCCACTCATCTCCTTAACAGTGAGCCATTAAATACAGTTCTCACTTGCCGGATGATAATAGACCTCTCAGTTCAGTTCACTCAGTTGTGTCCAGCTCTTTGTGACCCCATGGACTGCAGCACGCCAGGTTTCCCCATCCATCAGCAACTCCCGGAGCTGGCTCAAACTCATGACCATCGAGTCATGGTCAGCGATCCCATCCAACAATCTCATCCTCTGTCGTCCCCTTCTCCTCCTGCCTTCACTCTTTCCCGGTATCAAGGTCTTTTCCAAGGAGTCAGTTCTTCACATCAGGTGGCCAAAGTATAATAGACCTCTACCTGATCTCTAATCAATTCGTCTCTAGCTGACTGCAATCCATTCTTTATAGTATGAATGACCTTCTCATGATAAATTGTTTTTATTCCTCAGCCTATAACTTTTCAAAGACTTATCACTGCCCTTAGGATAAAGTCTCATATCCTTAACATGGTTTAGAAGATCTTTGGAGACATGGCCCTTATTTCACCAGTCTCATCTTGGATCATACACTTCCACCTACCCAGTGTGCATCAGCCATACAGCCCACCTTCCCATCATTGTGAGGTGCCATATTCCTTCTGGCTCAGAGTCTCAAGCAAATTGGAGAATACAAATACCTTTACCTCAGAAGCCCTCAAAAATATATGAAAACAGATTTGGCAGTGATTTCTGGATGACTTGGAGTCTCTATTTTCTCATTCATGTGGAAGTTGGGTTTACTGGTCCAGGAATGTTCCAGATGTTCCATGGATATTAATTCCCTTCCTTCCTTCAATAGTGGATATATATGCTCTTTGTTGATATCATATTTTCTAGTATGTTTTTATTATCTGAATGTTTTCTCATTCTGCACGCCCCCACCCTCACCATGCATACAAGCTGGCAACCTGGATGCTAAATTCACTTCTCAAACAGGGTTGGAATCAATTGAGCCCTTCTTCTGAAGTAGTCAGAAGAACATTATTAATCTCTCAATGATTTTATGACAAGTTACTGGATATTACTCTAAAAATAAAACATTATAGATAATTACCCCTTAGAATGGAACAAATCGTTATAATAATTCAAAAAGTTATCTTGGGTATGGAGAAGAACATACTTATTTTTTTTTAAAGGTTCGTTTCTGAGAGGAAATAGGAGACTAAGAAATTGCTTCATGCTTCCTGAAATTCATTATTCTGATGCTAACAATCAACCCAATGGTGTACAGTCTCCTAGAGCCCTGGGAAAGAATTACACAAAGTATGCTATAAGCAGAGGAAGAAAAGAACGCTATAGGTGAGTGAAAAGTATTTTCTTAATTTTTCTTGGAGATGTTATCTTGGAATTTTTTGGATAGGACCTCAGACATATAAGTTAAAGGAGAAATACAGCCATTATAATTTCAAGGCAAAAGTAAAATAAGGCTTGTGACAGAAAAAAAGTAAGTATCAGTCAAAGTGATAATAAAATCTAAGTCCCATGCATATGTGTTAACTCATTTCTTCTTATCTAGCTTATAAGGAAGGTTCTATTATAATCTCCACTTCATAGGTGGGAAAACAAGCAACCTGACCCAAAATAGCAGTGCTGGGATTTGAATCAAGGTGACTAGATTCCAAAGTCCACATGCATCACCATGGTACTGAATGGCTTTTTGTGTCTCAAAGTCAGACACGAAGGGGTATCTTTACCATTACTCTGCCCACTGATGCCCAAAGCACAAGTGAATTAGTAGTTCCAGAAAATGCAGGAATAGATATAAACACAATGCTTTGTAAATGAGAAAAACTACATCTTAGAGATCTGACTTACACCAAATAAGATCTCCTAGTTCCTAATCCATAAATGTACCCCCAAACTAAGGTTCTCCCTTCTTTGAAACATGTGTCACTGTGTTGAAGGTAAGTCAGACAGTGGGTGGCAAATAAGTTAGTACCATGAACACAGGCCCTGTGGGATCAGAGGGGGATGACCTTCACTTTGTGTATTGAGAAAAAGATGCTGCCACGAGATCTGAGGGTGAAAGAGTATATAATTGAATGAATGTGTGAGAAGACAGGAAGAGATGTCAAGACATTTCTAGGCAGAAAAAACTGCATGTAGGAGAGTCTGGAAGAGAGAATGCTATGTTTTTAAGGAACGTAAGGAAGCCTCATTATAACCAATCATAATGGAAAAACAAACTGGAATGAAACCACACAGAGCTATCCAAGCCACAAGGAAGAATTAATTGGATAAAGGTATTTTTGGATTTAAGGAAAAAGCAGGACTTCTAGCTGACATGCCTTCAGTACTCCCCTCTCACTTCTCTACTAGACCATACCCCCAATTGCCCCACTCCCCGCATACAGAAATCAAAGAACAAAACTGAATGACTGACATCCGTACAGAGGCTAAAAGTAAGAAGATGAAGCCAGCAAGGTAAGACGTGAAGGGAGAACAGAGAAGAAAGCATGTATCCAGAAAAAAAAAAAAAAATGAAAAGAAAGAAAAGAATTTTACTTCCTAAGAAGGCAAGAAACTGCAGGGGGACTCTGAGTGATGAGATCAAAGGATTTAGCAGCAGTATGTCAAAGCCAGCTAGCAAGAGCCACATGTTAAATTTTCAGGAATTTTGTGAGCTGGTTGTTAAATCACTGGTAACTTGAAATCAGACATGTTGGGAATACTTCCTCCCTGAACATCAGCAGATGCTCTAAAATAACGATTTTCCTTTTGGAGAGCTAGTTTACCAGTCCACTGTTGTCGACATTCACAGAGGATTTGGCATTAGTTACTATAGCAGTTGTTGGAAGGAAATAAGTAGAATATAGAGGAGCCATTTTTTTATGTATTGGAAAGGTAACACAAACCCAAAATAATAAAGTGTGGTGCATTTGAGGACCTATGTTGGCTTGTCTCATTCACAGTGAAGTGAAATACTGAATACAATCAGCCCTCATATTCATGAGTTTCTATTGATGTATGTAGACAGAAAGCTTTACAAAATGTATTGAATAAAAGTGACACATTTGCTTAAGAAAGGCAATAAAACTTGTGTAGAAATGTCATCTATGCATCTCGACCCTGCCAAAGATCTGATCAATGGCCTCAATATCCTTAAAGTAAATAAAATTAGGAGCTTCACAAAGTTGTTCCCAATACATAAAAGAACATACCATGAAGATATATTCCAAACAGAATATGGAAAGTAAATACCTAATAACTTTTCCTATTATTATTTACTGCAGATCAGATTTATTGAAAGCTTGCTATATGTGTAAGGCACCCAAATGCATAAAAACTACACTTGGTTACAAGTATTATCCCATTTTACGGGCGAGGAAAAATCAAGCTTAAAAGTCAGTGGACTTTCCTGGCAGTTCAGTGGTTAAGATTCTGTGTTTCTACTGCAAGGGGTGTGGGTTCCATGCCTGGTAGGGACAGGAGATAAGATCCTGCATACTACACAGCAAAAAAAAAAAAAAAATTAAAAGCTTGACCAATATTGTATCATTATTAAAACACAAGGGTCCCCAGCCACTGACTCAATAGCAAAAGCTCTTAAAACCTACACATAAGTGCTTCACAAAGATATTTCAGTGCTATTAGATAATGCTTGAGTACAAAGTAATTGTTACAATATTGAAAATTAACATTATTAAAATAAGACATTATAATGTTTCTAGAAGGCATGTATCTTTATGTAACTCCTGTTTTTCTGTCACAATAATTAGTGGTTCCCAGAATTCAAATGTATTAGTTTTTTTTTTTAATTGCAATAGAAACTCTCTTAAGTGGCCTACAATACACCAGCTTACCAAATTAGACAACACTCTTCATAGTTTTTATAAGATGTACAAGCAGTACCTATGTTAACTGAAACCACTGGACTACGTTTTTGCATCTTGTACGTTTCTAACCCAACCTGTTAAATGGTACACATACCAAGAGACAACTATGATTTGTTCCCAAACCTGTTTAACTTAGTTTCCTTGCTTATAAAAGTATTTCTACAATATTATAAAAACATGTACATCAATAAAATACGTAGAAATACTGAAATTGCTGTTTGTTTCCATACAGAATAAGTTGAAAAAAAAGTGGTACAGGGAATTCCCTGTCAGTCCAGTGGCTAGGACTCCACACTTTCACTGCCAAGGATGCAGGTTCAATCCCTAGGCAGGGAACTAAGATCATGCAAGCCATGTGGCACAGCTGAAAGAACAAGAAAAAGAGTGGTGCACGTGTCATTGTAAAATGGCAGACGATATTAACTGGTACAGAAAGACATATCCATAAAGTTGAACAGGAATTGTGAATGGGTATGACAAATGTTAACTACTTTTGGTTGTCAGGAGGGTACATGAAAGAGCACTTCATGGAAGAGGCAGGAATTGGCTTAATTTTCAAGAATGACTAGTATATTGGAAAGTGGATATTACACAAATTTAAATTAATATGACCACACAGGGACCAATCAGTTCAGTTCAGTTGCTCAGTCGTGTCCGACTCTTTGCGACCTCATGAATTGCAGCACGCCAGGCCTCCCTGTTCACCACCATCTCTCGGAGTTCACAGGGACCAATGGTAGAGTCTAATTTGAAAGCACATTTTAACAGGGAACTACTGAATTGGAACAGAATAAAGGGACAGCTGCCAGTCCTGGCAAATAATTATTATTCAGTGGTTTCAGACTGAAACCAGAATGAGCTGCTAGGGGGCCATGAACCCCCTTCACTTTGCAAAGACAAAAAAAAAAAGTGTCATTTTCCCTAAGGAAAAAGGGCCTTTGGTTTCTGATCCAAAATGAGATTTAGAACCACTAGGCATAAGTCTTGGAGAAGGAAATGGCAACCACTCCAATGTTCTTGCCTGGAGAATCCCAGGGACAGGGGAGCCTGGTGGGCTGCCGGCTATGGGGTCGCACAGAGTCGGACACGACTGAAGTGACGTAGCAGCAGCCATAAGTCTTACTCCAAGGTAAACAGATGGGCAAATGAGGTAGCTACTGCCTGTCTTCTAGAATGGCAGGTATTCTTGGGCTTCCCTTGTGGCTCAGAAGGTAGATTCTGCCTGCAATGCCAGAGACCTGGGATAGTTGCGATTGCTGACTTTATTTGCTTTCAAGTACTCATAACAGACATCAGAAGTAAGGGGTAGTGTAAAGATGAGAAACAATTCTGGGTAGAAAAATGAAGAGGAGTGACCATGTATCACATTTTAAAAAACTCTTTAATTCTATATAGGCTGACAAGAACTCCATATTCCCATATTCAAAGATCAAACATCAAGGGGAAGAAATGCATTCTACAATCACCCCCCAACCAAGAGAAAGCATAAACAACAGGACACACATCTTCCAAAATTACTACCAAGGAATTTAAGCCTCTTCAAGATATTGAATAAAGTAATTTATCACTGAAGATTGAAAAAATTAAACAAAAATATCAAAATATCATGTTTTCATATATTCAACATCACTAAAGGGGGAATTCACTTCACAGACATGTGTGTGGGTAAGAAAGAGAAGCAGCTGTATTTGTTCCTATAAAGACATTTTTGTGAGACATATGTCCCTTCTACTATGCTCCAGAATTGCACTTTTACTAGTGTGCTTCAAAGTGGTGAACAGTACAGTATAGATCATTAGTCAGTGCATGTTTAATTACATACCCGTATTTCTCAAAGATCAAAAATGTCTGCAGTTCTATTATTTCCACATAGCAGGTTCCATTTTCTACTCATTCAGTTTGGAACAATGTAGTCACAAAATAAATTGCTTAGATTAAAATCTGTGTGATAGTCCTCCACAGAGCTGATTTCAAAGCGGGGAAAGACACGTCTGTTTCCCCTCTCAGGGAGAATACCAGCTGCTGCTTCCTACAGTAATTCTGATTCTAGAGAACAGCCATGCCCCCCCACTTGGCTGTTTCTCTTCCCCACTATGTTCATATAATCTGTTTTCACACAGCTAGCCTTTAAAATCCAAGTCATGAAAAATAGCTAATCTTTTATTTAAATGATCTCAACTCTAGTTTTGAAGTCCTATACCTGTAACAGAAGCAGATCATTCTCAGAGATTGGGGTCAATGTATGTAGTTGCCAGCACAATAACATTCTGATGAAATTCAATGGGATCCTCTGCAAGGAGAACACAGTCCTCAGGCAGAGAAGAAAAACTGACAGTGTGTAGGGTCTGAATTAAAGGTACAAGACCCAGAAAAACAATTTAAACTATACAAGTGGTGTTTGGAATAACTTACTTGATTACACGTACTCCAAGTATTTTCCTTCATCTTTTTGTAATGAACTTGACCATGAAAAAAACAAATTTATGTCTGTTGTCTGTATCATTATGAGCTTAGCTCATTTGGTGTGGAAACCTACAGTTTAATTGCTTGATTTAAATCTGGCTAGTAGAATGCATACTGAAACACTACTCTTTTAATTATGTTAATTTGTAACTGAAAAGCTAAATTTACAAAGGCAATAGCATTAATTATTTACTTGCCCATTAACGCTGAATATATATTACAAAGCTAATTGGTTTCATAAGTCTGCCAAAAAATTAAAAACAAGTTTGTTCACTGATTTATATCAGAAAGGTACACATATTCTCAGTAGGTTTCCTATTTTTTATTGTATTACAAGAAAATACGTCTAAAATATTTTATTTGTACAATATTCTGCATTTCCTCTTCCTTCTTGGGTTAAAATACATTTTACAAAAGAAAGAGTTAGAATTCACTAACATTTATTCAACGCTTTTAATGTGTCTTATATACTTATTTCACTTATATACATTATCTCATTTAATCTCAGAACTGAATAAAAAATAAACCATTATCTTCTTTTTAAAGATGAGGAAACCAATGTTCAGAAAGATTAAAAAATGTGCTAAGGCACGGAGCAGAACAATCAAATCCAGGACATTCTCTGGAAAGAGTCAAGACCATTATGCCTTACTATTTTAACACCTATTGCTCACAGCAAATTAGACACTTGATTCAATACAATTTTCTAAAGAGAAGACTTGCATCAATGTCAAACGAAATTCTTTAATGAAAAATTATTCATAACTTCATTTAGATACTGGCATAAAAATAACCATAGAACACAGTCAAAAGCATAGAAGTCAACAGAGTGAGTGCTTCAGGGACCTACAACCAGAATCCTACAAGGCAAAAGTCTAGGAAGTCTACTTGAACCTTGTTTCTGAAGTAGGATTCAATATTGGGCAGATTCCTCATAGACTGCAACTGAACAACAGCGCTTACAAATGAAAGATTATCATACCTATATTACTACCCTCTTGAGCATATTGTGAAGATCAGATGTGAAACTGAGATAAGAAAGAGCTATGAGAGTTATCAAGCATTATGCAAATTCAAGTTAGTACAATTAGTTTAAGACAGATTTGCACCTCAAGAATTCCCATGGAATTTACTCTGAGTTTTCATGCAGACTACAATTTAGCTGCATTCTCATGTAACATGAAAGGTTATGAAATTTCTCTAACATAGAGTAAGTTTAACCAGTATCTTGTCCACAGAAAAACTCTATTAATGTGTGACCTAACGAGGGATAATTAGCAAATAGTCTTTAATTAATAGTCAATAAAATATAAAATAAGAATGCCTTCAAAAGAACTTGGGTCATTGTATTAATATTTTTAAGCATTTTATACCCAGGAAAAAAAACCCAAAGCATTAAGCATGTATTTATGCATGCACACTTTAAATAATACAACTAAATTGCTAATGGTAATAAAGCAATTAGGGCCATATTAATATGTAATGAAAAGCAAATTTGTTCATTTTCTAAAAGAGATTTAAATTATACTATGAATGTCTGCAAGTCTACTGGAAAGTAAAACAATACTCCACCTTAGCTGATTCCATGAAACTTCCAAATGTGACTTGATGATCTCAGAGATTTTCTATAGTAGTTTCAAACCTAACATATCATTGCAAATTTATTTTCTAAGTCTACTGTGGAATATTCTATATATCATTCATCAAGATGGAGTTTTGCTGAGCTGGGGTCTAAAACTAATTAGGTTTACATTACACTTTCTTTTTTATTCAACATTTAAGCAATATCATATTAATTGTCTGTGAAAAGACAGAGGTTATTTCTAAGTACGGGGGAAGAGATATAGATTTATATATTCCTTCCATCATTAAAACAGAACCATTTAATTTTTTAATTGTGTTTAACTAAGACATAAAGATATTCCCTATCTTGGGCTTCTTGGTAAAGAATCCACCTGCAATGTGGGAAACCTGGGTTTGATCCCTGGGTTGGGAAGATCACCTGGAGAAGAGAATGGCTACCCACTCCAGTATTTTTGCTTGGAGCATGCCATGGACAGAGGAACCAGGCAGGCCCATGGGGTTGCAAAGTCAGACATGACTGAGCAACTTTCACTTTGGTGAACTAATAAATAATCAACATTTTGATTTATAAAACACATTGAGCATTGCTGGGAAAATACCATTTAATCCAAAACAGTTTTGCCTTTTCTGAACTATAAATGTTTATAAGAGAAAACTGTAAGAGAGAAAAAAGTAAACATATACAATAGTGGGCCCTCACTGAGTTCCTGAAAGAAATGTTATAGACAAAAGCTTATGCATTACTCTGCATAAGCCATAATTGTTTTATAAAAAAGAAATGAAACAATAGATCTGTTTTACTCAACAAAGTGCCAGCACTGCGGAGGACCACAGAATTGGATGTAATACTGCTGAGCAAACAAATACCAGTATTATTTAACATGTGAAAGTGAAAGTGCAGTCGCTCAGTTGTGTACGACTCTTTGCGATCCTGTGGACTGTAACCCTCCAGGCTTCTCTGTCCATGGGATTTTCCAGGCAAGAATACTGGAGTGGGTGGCCATATCCTTTTCCAGGAGATCTTTTGAATCCAGGGATCAAACTTGGGCCTCCTGCATTGCGGGCAGTCTCTTTACCATCCAAGCCACCAGGAAATCCCATGTATAATTTCTGAAAAAAGAAGTCTCAGGATCTAAGGCCACACCACCCTAAATGTGCCTGATCTCATCTGAAAAACTGTCTCAGGAACTGTTAGAACTTGGATGTACACATCAGCTGGCCTGAATCACCAAACGTCACAATATGTACAACAACCTCACGGAAAAAAAACATTTGGCCAATAACCTCTTCAAGTATGGAAAAATAAAAAACCATGAATGAATTCTTCTAAAATAATGACATGCTGCTGCTGCTAAGTCACTTCAGTCGTGTCCAATTTTGTGCGATCCCATAGACGGTAGCCCATCAGGCTCCCCCGTCCCTGGGATTCTCCAGGCAAGAACGTTGGAGTGGGCTGCCATTGCCCTCTCCAATGCATGAAAGTTAGAAGTGAAAGTGAAGTCGCTCAGTCGTGTCCGACCCTCAGCGACCCCATGAACTGCAGCCCACCAGGTTCCTCTGTCCATGGGACTTTCCAGGCAAGAGTACTGGAGTGGGGTGCCATATCCCAGGCTAAACCATGCCCTTTCCAGCATATCACACATTCTCTCACGTAAAAGAACAATTAAGTAATATTCATTTGCAGATTCATTTGCAGATTCATCACTGGCTAGAGTTATTACAGTCCAGTCATTGGAAGCTGGGGTAAAATAGAAGGAGGGATAAACATTCTGATATATTAGCAACATTCTATTTTTCTTCTACATTGAAAGACTATATATATATATATATATATTTTCATTCTGTCCACAGAAATTTCTTTTTTAAAAGAAACAACCATTTCCGTAACATTTATTGCGGGGGACTGCCCGTGAAGGGTTAAGTTTTGGGAGCTGCTTAGCGATATTGCTGAGCCCCTAGGCATTGCCCTAAGCTCTCTGTCCCGCCTCCCTGAAGAATGTGTTTACGACCTTGTGTCTCCAAGATATCTGGTCACTATGTTCTGGTCACAGGTGCTTATCACACTTCAAAGCCTTATGCTCTGCACACAGTGGTGAAGGTCTGGTGAGTAATTATCTAGGTAAAAATAACCTAGCAGATGTCATAAACCATGTATGTTATCCTATATATACTGAANTGCGGGGGACTGCCCGTGAAGGGTTAAGTTTTGGGAGCTGCTTAGCGATATTGCTGAGCCCCTAGGCATTGCCCTAAGCTCTCTGTCCCGCCTCCCTGAAGAATGTGTTTACGACCTTGTGTCTCCAAGATATCTGGTCACTATGTTCTGGTCACAGGTGCTTATCACACTTCAAAGCCTTATGCTCTGCACACAGTGGTGAAGGTCTGGTGAGTAATTATCTAGGTAAAAATAACCTAGCAGATGTCATAAACCATGTATGTTATCCTATATATACTGAACACCTAATAAAGTCGGCATCAGACAATGAGGTCTGATCCTCTCAACCCCATCTTTCTGTCATCTTATTTTTTCTAAGCGGGCGTTCTCCTTCGCGTCCTCCTTACGGGGGTTGCTCCTTGACTGTGCTGGCCGCGACATTTATCCTACAAATAGTTACTGAGCATGGGCTAGGATTGTTCAAAGACCTATTAGTATCAGAGCTATGACTTGATGAAGAGAAACACAAATTCTATGAGGTTATAAGCAGTCATTGTTTATACTATAGGTAACACCAACTCATATAGTTTTTTATAGAAAGAAAAAGAGAACATTGGAGACACCAGTGGACAGATCATCCTGTACATTTGTAGAAAGTGTAATTTAATCAAAAAATTTATGGTACTAAGATTATCTTTGAAGCTTTTTTATCTATTTTGTATCTGGTTTTCAAAATGTCTCCAGAATATAGGGATTTACAGTTTGAATTTCAGCTAGAAGCTACAATGTCTTTTGGTAAATGTGCCAAAGGAGAAGAGAAACCAGTGAAAAATGCTGCTATGTAATTTAGGTAATTAAAGTACATTTACTGAAATGGCACAATGGTAGATGCACTTTCATTTTCAAATATGAAAGATACATCCATTTGTAAGTAACTCAAACCAGAAACAAGGATTCAATGAAGGAAAACTTCTCTAGTTCAGGCAAAGGTAAACTCCTATACTCTCAACGTCACTTCTGTGCTAAAACAAGATTTCTTTCATCAGATATAGCTTTCCCAAGTTTCCAACATAGTCCAATTCCACTCATGGAACACCTGTGAGATAAGAGCCTAGACCAAATTAGAGACTTCTCTGTGAAGACATATATACATCTTATCATATGTGCCTTATATTGATGAGCTGGAAATGACCTGCACTGCATCATAGCAAAATGTCCAGCTGAAGCCTCAACAGGCCCATCTATGACCGTATTTCCTAATGCGGTTAGATTTCTCATGTTTTGCCTCTAAAATCAAGGTAGATTGTGGCAGTCTTTGTCCTAATTACTAGCGTACACATCAATTTGAAAGGAAAACAAAGGAATTTTTTTTAAAAATCCTTTAAAAAAAAAAATCTCAGTTTTCAGCAGAGTCCATCCTCATATCACACCCTTCCTTGTAGGTTGCAAAAACAGTACTTTTTGAAAAATGATTTATTATTTCCTATTTTTTTAAGTTGAGATTTGACCCAATAAGCAAAATTGAAGAAAACGACTACTGTTAATTGGAAAAATGAACAGGTCAAATAATTACATATAAAAATAATAACTATTCTTGATTTCTAACGACAGAGTCTATAAGAAAAACAGATGCCTTATGCTACCTACTTATGGTAAAGAGACAGAGTTTATACACATTCACATACACACCTACTGTGAAGAGCTGACTTCTTTGAAAAGACCCTGATGCTGGGAAAGATTGAAGGCAGGAGGAGAATGGGACGATGGGATAAGATGGTTGTATGGCATCACTGACTCAATGGATATGAGTTTGGGTAACCTCCAGGAGTTGGTAATAGACAGGAAGACCTGACATGTTCATGGGGTTGCAAAGAGTTGGGACACGACTGAGTGACTGAACTGACTGACTGATACAGCTATTGATGTTTTGTTACTAAGTTGACTCTTTAGCAACCCCATGCAGGGACTGTAGCCCACCAGGATTCTCTGTCCACGGGATTTTCCAGGCAAGAATACTAGAAAGTGAAAGTGAAGTCGCTCAGTCGTGTCCGACTCTGTGACTACATGGACTATAGCCCACCAGGCTCCTCCATCCATGGAATTCTCCAGGCAAGAGTACTGGAGTGGGTTGCCATTTCCTTCTCCAGGGGATCTTCCCAATGCAGGGATTGAACCCAGATCTCCCACATTGTAAGGAGACGCTTTAACATCTGAGCCGCCAGCGAAGCCCACGTGGGTTGCTATTTCCTTCTCCAGGGGATCTTCCTGACCCAAGAATTGTCTCCTGCATTGCAGGTGGCTTCTTTATCACTGAGCCACTAGAGAAGGGCACACATATATTAGACATCTGATAATGATTACTGTTTTGACAACCCCAGGAGATAACTATTATAAAGTATAAAAAACAAATGTCTTCTACTGTTTTTCTGTTTTAAGCCAATCCTATTTTTACTGCCTTCCTAAAGCATCAACAACAAAAAATGTCTTTTCTTTGACTCTAGTGGTACACTCCACTAGTCAGCATGCTCAGCTGTCCCATTACTGAACCAAGAGAACACTCTCATGTGAACAACTTGGCAAAGAGAACTGCAAAGTAGACAGAGTACTGGATAATAATGGCAAAGAAATGAGGGGGAAATCAGAATAGACATGCCCACTATGTCAGTAAGTCATTTGTACATCATTTTGCTTCAATACAGGGTATGCAGATTAGAGACAAGTGGAGTCAAAATGCACACATATTTGGAATAACCCATATGTAAACATATTGAGTTGGCCAAAAAGTTCACTCAGGTTTTTCCATATTATGGAAAACACCAAACAAACTTTTTCCAACCCAATAAGTGTGACACAAAAGTAATATTCTTATGAAAACCTTTACCACACAGAAAAATATAAAGTGAAAATTGGCAACTTTTCCACTGTACATACTAATATAAAAATGGGAGTGTATTAGTTATCTGTTGTTAAAGAAAAAATTACTACAAACAATGGTTTAAAAGAACACACCTTCATTATCTCACAGTTGTTAACTGGATAGAGATTCTATGCACAAATTAATTAGGCTCCTCTATTTCATCATTTTTTACAAGGTTGTAATGTAATCAAGTTGGATAAGGAAATGGCCATTCACTTCGGTATTCTTGCCTAGAAAAACCCTTGGACAGAGGACCCTGGCTGGTTACAGACCATGGGTCACAAAGAGTGTACATGACTTAGAGACTAAATAACAAGAACAATGAATGTAATTAAGATTTTTATCTCGGTTGGGTTCTCATTTGAAACTTAACTGAGGTAAGAATCCACTTTCAAAATCATGAGGTTATTGGCAGGATTCTGGTTTTCACAGGTTATTTGGCTTTTTTTCCATGGAAATTTCTACAAAGAACAGTTTGCTTCATCAAAGCCATCAAAGGACAGACCATAAAGTCTGCTAGGCAAAATAAAAGCTACAATTTCTTGTATCTTAATCACAGTGGTGTTATCTCATCCCCTTAGATATATACTATTAGTTAGAAGTAGGTCACTAAGCCAGTCCATACCTAAGAAGCAAAACTCACAGAATGCCCAGCAGTGGGATTGCTGGGTCATAAGGCAGTTCTATTTGCAATTTTTTAAGGAATCTCCACACTGTTTTCCACAGTGGCTGTACTAGAGAGACGTTGTGGGGTCGGAGGTGGGAGAGGGATTCAGGATTGGGAGCTCGCGTACACCTGTGGTGGATTCATGTTGATGTATGGCAAAGCCAATAGAGCATCGTAAAGTAAAATAAAGTAAAAAACAACAACAACAACAAAAAAAACCTCACAGGATGCAGGATCGTTAGAGTTATCTTAGATAGTAGACTTGGCAACAAATATGGAAGTTCATTTTCTATATGTACTTTGGGAATTTTGTTTTATCTACTTATTAATACTATATCATAGTCTTCTGCCCATTCCAGTATAGACAGATTTACATTATTCTTTTAATAAGCACATAGCATTTACTTATATATTTAACTAGTTTCCTATACCATATGTTTTCAGATGTCTTCATTTTTTCCTTGGTTTTTCATCTACAGCATTATAAATAAAATTTCATCTGGACATCATAAATGAATTATGATTAAATTTGAAAAATGTGAGCCAACCTTTAGTAAGGTGAGGAAAAAAAGTGGAAACATAGAAAACAAAGTAATAACATGATATACTTAAGCATCAATGAACTGATTTTTAAAGTTTCCATATATTTTAATTTTTTAATTGAAGTATGCTTGATTACAGTGTCTTAATTTCTGCTCTACAGCAAAGTGAATCAGTTATATACATATATGCACACATTTTTATACTCTTTTCCCTTACGGCTTATCCCAGGTTATTGTTCCCTCTGCTATACAGTACGATCTTGCTGTTTATGCATTCTATATGCAGTAGCTTGCATCCACCAACTAAAAGTCTCAGTCTACCCGTTTCCCATCTGCACTTCTCCTTGGCAACCACAAGTCTGTTCTCTATGTCTGAGAATCTGTTTTATAAATAGGTTCACTTATGACATATTTTATATTTTACATATTGAGTTCAGTCGCTCAGTTCTGTCCAAACCTTGTGACCCCAAGAACTGCAGCACGCCAGGTCTCAAGGTCCATCACCATCACCCGGGGTCCAACCAAACACATGTCCATAGAGTGGGGGATGCCATTAAACCATCTCATCCTCTGTCATACCCTTCTCCTACTTCCCTCAATCTTTCCCAGCATCAAGGTCTTTTCAAATGAGTCAGCTCTTCACATCAGCTGGCCAAAGTATTAGAGTTTCAGCCTCAACATCAGTCCTNTGTGATCCAAAAGTTTACAAGCAATAAATGCTGGAGAGAATGTGGAGAAAAGGGAACCCTCTTACACTGCTGGTGGGAATCTTTTAGTAGCTTTATGGTGTCATGTCTTACAACTAAGTGTTTAACCTATTTTGAGTTTATTTTTGTGCATGGTGTGAGGGTAGTTTTCATATATTTTAAAACAGCCTTATTAAAATATTCACAAAAATTAATGTTATCATTTTTAATTAAAAAATCAGTGACAACTTGCATGTTCAAATGACAACTAGAATGTTCAAATGTTAACATCTATTAAACAATCAATTTTATAATATATTCATTAACAAGAAGGAAACCTCAGGCAACTTGGCTCCCAATCCTCCAAAAGTTTCATCTTCCCAAGCTCTAAGAAACCACTATCTTATTATGGCTATAGATTTACCTGTTCTGAAAATTTCACAAAAATTGAATAATTTAACAGCACAGAGAGTAAAACAAGCATTTCCCCCCAGTCACTATGGTATGAAACTAGAAAGCAACTATAGAAAGAAAAATGGGAAAAACACACAATCTGTAGACTATACAACATTCTACTAAATATGTAACAATTCATCAAAGGACTTAAGCAGGAATCAGAAATTTTCATAAGACAAATGAAAATACAACTTTCCAAAAATCTATGTGATGCAGCAAAAGAAATTCTAAGAGCGAATTTTATAGTGAGACAGGCCTACCTCAGGAAGAAAAATCTCAAACAAACAGTCTAACCTTACACCTAAGGGAACTAGAAAAATAAAAATAAAAACCAAAGTCAGCAGAATGAGAAAAATAATAAAGATTAGAGAGAAAATACATAAAACAAGATTAGAGAGGAAAAATATTTAAAAAATAAATATATTTAACTTATACACACTGTGGAGAAAGTGAAAAGTGAAAGTAGCTCAGTCATGTAGTCCATGGGATTATCCAGGCCAGAATACTGGTGTGGGTAGCCCTTCCATTCTCCAGGGGTTCTTCCGAGCCCAGGGATTGAATCCAGGTCTCCTGCATAGCAGGGGGATTCTTTACCAGCTGAGCCACAAGGGAAGCCCATATGCAGACTACACCACGCAAAATGCTGGGCTGGATGAGGCATAAGCTGGAATCAAGATGGCCGGGAGAAATATCAATAACCTCAGATATGCAGATGACACCACCCTTATGGCAGTAAGTGAAGAGGAATTAAAGAGCCTCTTGATGAAGGTAAAAAGAGAAGAGTGAACAAGCTGGCTTAAAAATAAACATTCAGAAAATGAAGATCATGGTATCTAGTCCCAACACTTCATGGCAAATAGATGGGGAAACAATGGAAATAGTGACAAATTTTATTTTCTTGGGCTCCACAATCATTGTGGATGATGACTGCAGCCAAGAAAAAAAAAAAAAAGGCAAATGTAGACACATAATAAAAGGTACAGACATTACTTTGCCGACAAAGGTCCATATAGTCAAAGATATGGTTTTTCCAGTAGTCATGGATGTATGTGAAGGCTGGACAATAAAAGCAGCTGAGCACTGAAGATGATGCCTTTGAATTGTGGTGCTAGAGAAGACTCTTAAAAGTGCCTTGGAAAGCAAGATCAAATCCGTCAATCCTAAAGGAAATCAACCCTGAATATGCACTGGAAGGACTGGTGCTGAAGCTAAAGTTCCAGTACTCTGGCTTTCTGATTTGAAGAGTTCACTCACTGGAAAAGACCCTGATACTGGGAAAGACTGAGGCGGGAGGAGTAGGGGATGACAGAGGATGAGACAGTTGCATGGAATCACTAACTCATCAGACAGGAGTTTGAGCAAGCTCTGGGAGACAGTGAGGACAGGGAAGTGTGGCGTGCTTCAGTCCATGGGGTCACAAAGGGTTGGACATGGCTGAGTGACTGAGCAACAACATACTATAAAAAGAGACCAAAAAATATAGAAAAGATCAGTGATATCAAGAGCTGGTTTTTTGAAAAGAAACAAAATTGATGAGTTTTTACCTGACTTATCAAGAAAAAGACGCAAAGGACCCAAATGGATGAAATGAAATAAAAGATAAAAAATTGCAATTGATATCACAGAAATAAAAAACAAAAAAGAGAATACTACAAAGTATATGACATCCAAATTGGAATGAAAGAAGTACAACTGTTATTATTTGCAAATAATATGATAGTATATATAGAAAATCCTAAAGTCTGCACCAAAAAGTTATTAGAACTAATAAATGAACTCAATAAAGTTTCAAAATACAAAGTATATAGAAGTCTGTTGGTTTTCTATACACTAATAATAAATATCAGTAAAAGAAAGCAAGAAAACAATCCATTTATTATATATTATATCAAAAAGAATGACATATCTAGGACTAACCTTAAGCCATAATGTGAAAGACCTACATCTTTAAAACTATGAAATACTGATGGAGGAAACTGAAGATACAAATAAGTAGAAAAATATCTCATTTTTATAGGCTAGAAGATTTATTATTAAAATGTCCACAATATCCAAAGCAATCTACAGATTTAATGCAAACACTATCAAAAAAACCCATGATATTTTCACAGAACTAGAAAAATCATAAAAGTTATATAGAGCCACAAACAACTGTGACTTTCCAAAGAAAACTTGAGAATAATATACAATTCTGAGGCATATACTCTGATTACAGACTAAACTACAGAGCTACAGTAATCAGAATAATTTGGTACTGGCACAAAAACACCAATAGATTAATTTAGCAGGACAGAGGAACCCTGAAATAAATCCATATACTTATCAATGACAAAGGAGGCAAGAATATACAATGGAGAAAGACACTCTCTTTAATAAGTGGTGCTGGGAAAATTTGGCAGCTACATGTAAAATGATGAAATCGGAACATTTCTAACACCATGTACCAAAAAATAAACTCTAAATGCATTAAGCACCTAAATATATAACCAGAAACTGAAAAACTCCTAGAAGAAAACATAGGCAGCACATTCTTTGACATAAATTGCAGCAATATTTCTTTGGCTCTGTCTCTTAAGGCACATAAAACAAAAGCAAAAAATAAACAAATGGAACCCAATTAAACTTAAAAGCTTTTGCACAGGAAAGGAAACTATTGGCAAAACAAAAAAGGCAACCTACTGAATTGGAGAAGATACTTGTATGTGATGAGACTGATAAGTTCAGTTCAGTTGCTCAGTCACGTAGACTCTTTGTGACCCCATGGACTACAGCAGACCAGGCCTCCCTGTCCATCACAAACTCCCAGAGTTACTCAAACTCACGTCCATTGAGTCGGTGATGCCATCCAACCATCTCATCCTCTGTCGTCCCCTTCTCCTCCTGACTTCAACTTTCCTAGCATCAGGGTCTTTTCAAATGAATCAGCTCTTCACATCATGTGGCCAAAGTATAGGAGTTTCAGCTTCAACGTGAGTCCTTCCAATGAACACCCAGGACTGATCTCTTTTAGGATGGACTGGTTGGATACCCTTGCAGTCCAAGAGATTCTCAAGAGTCTTCTCCAACACCACAGTTCAAAAGCATCAATTCTTCAGCACTCAGGCTTCTTTATAGTCCAATTCTCACATTCATACATGATCACTGCAAAAACCATAGCCTTGATTAGACGGACCTTGAGTGACAAAGTAATGTCTCTGCTTTTTAATATGCTATCTAGATCGGTCATAGCTTTCCTTTCAAGCCAGCATCCTTTAATTTCATGGCTGCAGTCACCATCTTCAGTGAGAGCTCAAAAAATAAAGTCTGCCACTGATTCCTCCATTTCCACATATATTTGCCATGAAGTGAGGGACCAGATGCCATGATCTTCGTTTTCTGAATGTTGAGCTTTAAGCCAACTTTTTCACTCTCTTTCACTTTCATCAAGAGGCTCTTTAGTTCTTCTTCACTTTCTGCCATAAGGGTGATGTCATCTGCATATCTCAGTTATTGATATTTCTCCCAGCAATATCCTGATTCCAGCTTGTGCTTCTTCCAGCCCAGCGTTTCTCATGATGTACTCTGCATATAAATTAAATAAGCAGGGTGACAATATACAGCCTTGATGTACTCTTTTTCCTATTCGGAACCAGTCTGTTGTTCCATGTCCAGTTTTAACTGTTGCTTTCTGATCTGGATATAGGTTTCTCAAGAGGCAGGTCAGGCAGTCTGGTATTCAGAATTTTCCACAGTTTATTATGATCCACACAGTCAAAGACTTTGGCATAGTCAATAAAGCAGAAAGAGATGTTTTTCTGGAACTCTCTTGCTTTTTTGATGATCCAGCAGATATTGGCAATTTGATCTCTGGTTCCTCTGCCTTTTCTAAAAGCAGCTTGAACATTTGGAAGTTCACGGTTCACGTATTGCTGAAGCCTGGCCTGGAGCATTACTTTAGCAGCGTGTGAAATGAGTGCAATTGTGTGGTAGTTTTTGCATTCTTTGGCATTGCCTTTTTTAGCAATTGGAATGAAAACTGACCTTTCCCAGATCTGTGGCCACTGCTGAGTTTTCCAATTTGCTGGCATATTGAGTGTAGCCCTTTTACAGCATCAAGTTTCAGGATTTGAAATAGCTCAACTGGAATTCCATCATCTCCACTAGCTTTGTTCATAGTGATGCTTTCTAAAACCCACTTGACTTCACATTCCAGATGTCTGGCTTTAGGTGAGTGATCATAGCATTATGATTATCTGGGTAATAAAGATCTTTTTTGTACAGTTCTTATGTGTATTCTTGCCACCTCTTCTTAATATCTTCTGCTTCTGTTAGGTCCATACCATTTCTGTCCTTTATTGAGCACATCTTTGCATGAAATATTCCCTTGGTATCTCTGATTTCCTTGAAGAAATCTCTAGTCTTTCCCATTGTATTTTTTCCCTCTATTTCTTTGCACTGATCACTGAGGAATTAGCATGATATATATATAAATGGCTCATACAAATTAATGGTTTTCTAACCAATAACCTGGTTTAAAAAAATGGTAAGAAGACCTGACCATTTTTTTAAAGAAGACATACACAAAGCTATCAGGTACATGAAAATTGGCTCAACATCACCAATTATTATGGAAATACAACTCAAAATCACAATGATATATCACCTCATGCACATCTTTTGCTATTGATCTCATGTATAGTTTTGAAAAATGTATTTAAATAATTTCTCTTTATATAGTCTAGATACAAGTTTCTTTTCAGATACATGATATATATGAATATACAATATATATTTTTGTCTATTCTGGTGTTATCTTATTTTCTTGATAGTGTCTTTTTTAAGCACAAAATTTTAATTCCAATTAAGTCCAGTTTATCTGTTATTTTAATTGCTGTGTTATGTCTCAGAAACTATTCCTAACTGAAAGTCTTAAAAATTTATGCTACTGTTGTCTTCTAGGGTGTTTAATTTTAGCTCTTATATGCAGTTTGCATTAACTATTGTATATGGTGCGAGATTTGGTTCCAACTTCATTCTTCTCATGAGGCTATCCAGCTGTACCAGCATAACTTATGGAAAAGACTATTCTCTCTCCTCTCAACATCCTTGTCAAAAATCAGTTGACCATAAGTAAATGTGCAAGTTCATTCTGGGACTTTCAATTCTTATTTATCTGAATGTTTATCCTTAGACCTGAATAATACTTTCTTGGCTCCACAGCTCTGTACTAAATTTTGAAACCAGAAAATTTGTTTCTTCCAATTGTGTATCCTTCATCAGTATTTTTTGGTAACACAGATCATATTGCTATTTGTAAACATTTACCATAAACTTAAATGATATAAGTACATCATGCAAAACAGATTTGTAAAGTGGAATAAAATGCACACAAGACAATTATATCCTTCTCATAAGAAATTCATTTCAAACCCCAATGACAAAGATAAACTAAAAGGATGGAAAAAATATGTGTCAATATTAATTCAAAAAAGTAAAAGTGGCTATACCAAAATCTGATAAAGTAGATTTTAGAGCAAAGAAAATTACTAAAAGCTAAAGAGGAAATACCTCTTGAAGAAAGAATCAAGCTACCAGGAAGACATATCATAAATGTATATGGATGAAACAACAGAGCCTCAAAATACATTTTAAAGGCGGGTTCAGGATGGGGAACACATGTATACCTGTGGCGGATTCATGTTGATGTATGGCAAAACCAATACAATATTGTAAAGTAATTAACCTTCAATTAAAATAAATTTAAAAAATAAAAGTTTATAAGATTAAAGAGAAATTGATAAATCCACAATTATGGCATTTTATACCTCCATCTCAATAATTTATAAAACTACTGTCAGGAAACCAGCAAGGATACATATGATCTGAACAATGCAATCAAACTAAAATATCTAGAACATTCCACACAACAGTATACTTTAGAGACTATGGAGGAACATGATGGACTATAGTCATGGAGTTGCAGAAGAGTTGGATACAACTTAGGGATTAAATAACCACAAAAAAGAAACACTTATATAACATTTAATGTATAATAAAACAAACCTCAAATTTAAAATAATTGATCATATATAGAGAATATTTTCAAAAATACTGTAATCAAACTAGTAATCAGTAACAGAAAGACAACAGAAAAATTTCAAAAATGATGAAAACAAAATAATACTTCTGAAGAATCTATGAGTAAAAGAATTCAAAGGAATTTAAACAGAGCTAAATGAAAGCAAAACACACAGTATATCAAGGTATACGGTATAGTTGAAGCAGTGATAAGAAGAAAATTCATAGCAATTAACACAAGGAGATCAAATCAGTCAATCTTAAAGGAAATTAGTCCTGAATATTCATTGGAAGGACTGATGCTGAAGCTGAAGCTTCAATACTTTGGTCACTTGATATGAACAACTGACTCCTTGGAAAAGACCCTGATGCTGGGAAAGAGTGAAGGTGGGAGGAGAAGGGGATGACAGAGGACGAAATGGTTGGATGGCATCACCAACTCGATGGACATGAGTTTGAGCAAGCTCCAGGAGCTGGTGATTGACAGGGAAACCTGGTGTTCTGCAGTCCATGGGCAGCCTCAGGGAAGCCCCCATGAGTCAGTGAAAGCTGGGATTCTCTAGAAGTTGGGAAATGCAAGTTAATACATTCTTCCTTGGTCTTCCAGAAAAGAATGCAGCCCTGTTAGCACCTTGATCTGAGTTCAGTGAGACACACATCACACTTCTGACTATAAAAATATAAGATAATAAATTTTTATTATTTGAAATCACTGTTTATTGTAATTTGTTACAGTAGACTAGAAAACTGATACACTACCAAAATACAATCAAGATTATACAGATTATCTGATGGCCCTGCTATGCTAAGTTGCTCAGTCATGTCTCACTCTGTGACCTCAGGGACTGCAGCCTGCCAGGCTCCTCTGTCCATGGAACTCTCCAGGCAAGAATACTACAGTGGGTTTCATTCCCTTATCCAGGGATCTTCCCAACCCAGATATTGAACTCAGGTCTCCCTCATTGCAGGCAGATTCGTTACTGCCTGAGCGACCAGGGAAGCCTCTAATAACCCTAAACCATATAAACTGAATAAAGTTATCTTCGGGCCTAGGTGGTTTCACTGGAGAGTTCTACCACACACTTAAAGGGAAATATTAATGTTACACAATCTCTTCCAGAAAACAGATGTGAGAACTCATTTTATGGGGCCATCATCACTTTGATACCAAAATCAAAGACAGTCCAAAAAAAGAATAAAATAATCGAAACTGTAGATCAGTATCTCTCATGAACTTAGATATAAAAATTCTAAATACAATAATAAAAAGCCAACCCTAACAATATATAAAAAGAATTAACATAAGATAACCAAGTGAGGTCAAGGGTAGCCCAAGGTCAGGGGCAGCGACGGCGCAGGAGCGGCCAAGAGGAGCTATCCCACATCTGAGGTCAGGGACCATGGCCGAGAGGAGCTACCCCACATCCAAGGTCAGTGGCAGCGGCCCAGAGGAGCTACCCCACCTCCAAGGAGCAGCGGCTACACGGGCACAGGAGTGTCGAGAGGACCTACTCCACGTTCAAGGTGAGGAGGGGCAACCTCATCCAAAGTAAGGAGCAGTGGCTGTGCTTTGCTGCAGCAGCTGTGAAGAGATACCCCACGTCCAAGGTAGGAGAAACTCAAGTAAGATGGTAGGCGCTGAGAGAGGGCATCAGAGGGCAGACACACTGAAAACATAATCACAGAAAACTAGCCAATCTGATCACATGGAACACAGCCTTGCCTAACTCAATGAAACTAAGCCATGCCTTGTGGGGCCACCAAGATGGACGGGTCATGGTGGACAGGTCTGACAGAATGTGGCCCACTGGAGAAGGGAATGGCAAACCATTTCAGTATTCTTGCTTTGAGAACTCCATGAACAGTATGAAAAGGCAAAATGATAGGATATTGAAAGAGGAACTCCCCAGGTTGGTAAGGGCTCAATATGCTACTGGAAATCAGTGGAGAAATGATTCCAGAAAGAATGAAGGGATGGAGCCAAAGCAAAAACAATACCCAGTTGTAGATGTGACTGGTGAGAGAAGCAAGGTCAGATGCTATAAATAGCAATATTGCATAGGAACCTGGAATGTTTGATCCATGAATCAAGGAAAATTGGAAGTGGTCAAACAGGAGATGGCAAGAGTGAACGTTGACATTCTAGGAATCAGCAAACTAAATGGACTGGAATGGGTGAATTTAACTCAGATGGCCATTATATCTACTACTGTGGGCAGGAATCCCTTAGAAGAAATGGAGTAGCCATCATGGTCAACAAGAGAGTCTGAAATGCAGTGCTTGGATGCAGTCTCAAAAACGACAGAATGATCTCTGTCCATTTCCAAGGCAAACCATTCAATATCATGGTAATTCAAGCCTATGCCCCAACCAGTAATGCTGAACAAGCTTAAGTTGAATGGTTCTATGAAGACCTAGAAGACCTTTTAGAACACCCAAAAAAGATACCTTTTTCATTATAGGGGACTGGAATGCAAAAGTAAGAAGTCAAGTAACATCTAAAGTAACAGGCAAATTTGGCCTTGAGGTACAGAATGAAGCAGGGCAAAGGCTAATAGAGTTTTGCCAGGAGAACACACCGGTCATAGCAAACACCCTCTTCCAACAACACAAGAGAAGACTACACATGGTCATCACCAGATGGTCAAAACCAAAATCGATTTCTTTGTAGCCGAAGATGGAGAAGCTCAATACAGTCAGCAAAAACAAGACTGGGAGCTGACTGTGGTTCATATCATGAACTCCTTATTGCCAAATTCAGACTAAAATGAAAGAATGTAGGGAAAACGACTAGACCATTCAGGTATGACCTTAATCAAATCCCTTATGACTATACAGTGGAAGTGAGAAATAGATTTAAAGGACTAGATCTGATAGAGTGCCTGATGAACTATGGACAGAGGTTAGTGGCATTGTACAAGAGACAGGGATCAAGACCATCCCCATGGAAAAGAAATGCAAAAAAACAAAATGGCTGTCTGGGGAGGCCTTACAAATAGCTGTGAAAAGAAGATAAGCAAAAAGCAAAGGAGAAAAGGAAAGATATAAGATCTGAATGCAGAGTTCCAAAGAATATCAAGGAGATGTAAGAAAGCCTTCCTTACTGATCAATGCAAATAAATAGAGGATAACAACAGAATGGGAAAGACTAGAGATCTCTTCAAGGAAATCAGAGATACCAAGGGAACATTTCATGCAAAGATGGACTCAATAAAGGACAGAAATGGTATGGACCTAACAGAAGCAGAAGATGTTAAAAAGAGGTGGCAACAATACACAGAATAACTGTACAAGGAGAGCTTCACGACCAAGATAATCACGATGGTGTGACTACTCACCTAGAGCAAGACATCCTTGAATGTGAAGTCAAGTGTGCCTTAAAAAGCTTCACTACGAACAAAGCTAGTGGAGGTGATAGAATTCCAGATTGAGCTGTTTGAGCTATTTCAAATCGTGAAAGATGATGCTGTCTGTGTAAGTGCTGCACACAATATTCCAACAAATTTGGAAAACTCAGCAGTGGCCAGAGGACTGGGAAAGGTTAGTTTTCATTCCAATCCCAAAGAAAGGCAATGCCAAAGAATGTTCAAACTACTGCACAATTGCACTCATCTCACACACTAGTAAAGTAATTCTCAAAATTCTCCAAGCCAGGCTTCAGCAATACATGAACTGTGAACTTCCAGATGTATAAGCTGGTTTTCAAAAAGGCAGAGGAACCAGGGATCAAATTGCCAACATCCGCTGGATCATGGGAAAAGCAAGAGAGTTCCAGAAAAACATATATTTCTGCGTTATTGACTATGCCAAATCCTTTGCCTGTGTGGATCACAATAAACTGTGGAAAATTCTGAAAGAGATGGGAATTTCAGACCACCTGACCTGCCTCTTGAGAAACCTATATGCAGGTCAGGAAGCAACAGTTAGAACTGGACATGGAACAACAGACTGGTTCCAAATAGGAAAAGGAGACCATCAGGGCTGTATATTGTCACTCTGCTTATTTAACTTCTATGCAGAGTACATCATGAGAAACGCTGGACTGGAAGAAACACAAGCTGGAATAAAGATTGCCTGGAGAAATATCAATAATCTTAGATATGCAGATGATACCACCCTTATGGCAGAAAGTGAAGAAGAACTAAAAAGCCTCTTGATGAAAGTGAAAGAGGAAAGTGTAAAACTTGGCTTAAAGCTCAACATTCAGAAAATGAAGATCATGGCATCTGGTCCCATCACCTCATGGGAAATAAATGGGGAAACAGTGAAAACAGTGGCTGACTTTATTTTGAGGGGGCTCGAAAATCACTGCAGATGGTGACTGCAGCCATGAAATTTACAGACTCTGGTTCCTTGGAAGGAAAGTTATGATCAACCAAGACAGCATATTCAAAAGCAGAGACATTACTTTGCCACTTAAGGTCTGTCTAATCAAGGCTATGGTTTTTCCTGTGGTCATGTATGGATGTGAGAGTTGGACTATGAAGAAAGCTGAGTGCCAAAGAATTGAAGCTTTTGAACTGTGGTGTTGGAGAAGACTCTTGAGAGTCCCTTGGACTGCAAGGAGATCCAACCAGTTCATCCTATCCTAAAGGAGATCAGTCCTGGGTGTTCATTGGAAGTACTGATGTTGAAGCTGAAACTCCAATACTTTGGCCACTTCATGTGAAGAGTTGATTCACTGGGAAAGACCGTGATGCTGGGAGGGATTGGGGGCAGGAGGAGAAGGGGATGACCAAGGATGAGATGCCTGGTTTGCATCACCTACTCGATGAACATGAGTTTGGGTAAACTCCGGTAGTTGGTGATAGACAGGGAGGTCTGGCGTGCTGCGATTCAGGGTGTCACAAAGTGTCGGACACAACTGAGCAACTGAACTGAACCAAGTAAGATATATTTCAAAAAATAAGACAGGTTCAACTTTACCAAAAAAAAAAAAAAAAAAAAAAATATATATATATATATATATATATATATATATATATAATCAAGTATATAAAGAAGTTAAAGAACAAAAATGATATGATCATACCAAATGACAGACAAAACATTTGATAAAATCTAACACCAAATTCTGATTTTAAAAACTCTTAAAAAAATCAGGAATAAAGGGAGTTAACTTCAAATGGATAAAAACCATCTAGCAAAAAAAGCTATTTAACATCATACTTAATGGTAAAAGGCTGCATGCTTCCCTGCAAGGCTTAACACAGTACTGGAAATGTAGCTACTGCAACAAAACAAGAAGAAGAAATAAAGAGCAGGCAGGTTGTAAAGGAAGAGCAAAATTATCTCTATTTATAGATGACAGCATTGTCAACACAGAAAATCTCAGATTCTTAAAAAAAATAGAAGTAATAAATGAGTTCGATAAAGTCACTGATAATATATGCACAAAAAAATCTATTTCATTTCTACGGACTTCCTTGGTGGTCCAATGGATAACTCAGGGGCCATAGGTTTGATCCTTGGTCCAAGAAGTTTCCACATGGTGCAGGGCAGCTAAACCGGTGTGCTGCAACCTCTGAAGCCCTCACACCTATAGCCTGTGCTCCGCAACAAGAGCAGCTTCCTCAATGAGAAGCCGGCAAACCACAGTGAGAGAACAGCCCCTGCTTGCCACAACTAGAGAAAGCCTGCGCACAGGCCCCAAGGCCCAGCACAGACAAAATAAACAAATTTTTAAAAATCAATTACATTCCTGTATTCTAAAAATTTACATGCAGAAACTGAAACACACATAACCACCTATAATCACTTCAAAGAAAGCAATATAGAAATATACAGGTAAAACTGGTATATACTATATTTGTATACCAAGAACTCTATAAAGTTTTGATGAAGAAATAAAAGAAGTCCTAAACAAATGGAAAAACACACGATATTCATGAACTGAAATATTCAACATAGGAAAGGTGTCATTTCTCCTCCAATGTATCTACAGATTGAAAGCAATGCCTATCAAACATCAAGCAAAGTTGCTTTTTTTTCCTAAAACTGAATTGAAAAAGCACAGGCTCTTGAGTATCTAAAGTCATCTTTAAAAAAAAAAAAAAAAGGGAAGAGTAGGGGGAGTCATTCTACCAGAAATTAAGGTTTCTGAGAAAACTACAGTAATCATAACAATGTTGTGTTGTTGGGGACATGGACACAGAATAGAAGAGAAAGGAATAGATCCATAAAGATATCCTGAATTTATTTTTGACAAAGAAATCCTATTCAATGGAGGGAAGGGAAGTCTTTTCAACAAATTTTGCTGGAACAACTCAACATCTACAGGCAAAAATTGAATTATGACCTAAACCTCAAACCTTATACCAATGTTATCTCATAAAGAATGAAATGTAAAACAAACCTGTAAAACCCTTAGGAAAAAAAGGAGAAAAATCTGTAAATAGGACTAGGACAGGAGTTCTTAAATTTTATACCACAACACACAAAAATGAGTCAAATGGGACTCATTAAAATAAACTGCTCTAGGTCTTTGAAATTCTATGCAAAGAGGACTAAAAGACAAACTACAGACTGATAGGAAATATTTGCAAATCATATATTCAAGGAAAGACTAGTGTATTAAATATATACAAAAGTCTTACAGCCCAACACTAAAAGAACAACACAATTAGACATAGGGCAAAACAGATAAACAGTTTCACTGAAGAGGATATACAGATGGCAAACAAGCAAATGAAAAGATGTTCAATATCATTATCCATTAGAGAAATACAAATAAAACCACAGTGAGATAACACTATCCACCTATCAGATTTGTAAAATTAAAAAAGAACTGTGACAACACCAACTGCTGGCAAGGATGTTGAAGATCTGGGTGACTCACACATTGCTGGTGGCATTTTAAATTGTCACAGCTGCTTTGGAAAAAACAGTTCTGAATTGTTTTTAAATAAAAAATGAAACAGGCAACTATCATATGACCCAACAACAGTTCTCCTGGGCATTTGCTCCATTTATGCACTCCTTGCATATTCCAAACAACTGAAAACTTACGTTTATACAAACACTGGTGCATGAATATTCATAGTGGCTGTATCTGTAATAGCTAAAAACTGGAATCAGACCAGCTGTTCTTCAAAGGATGAACATTTAACAAACTTGCATACCATGGAATAGAACTCAGTAATAAAAAGGAACAACTTCATACACACAACAACTTGGGTGAATCTGCAAGAGATTATGCTGAATTAAAGCTAATTACAAAAGGTCACATACTGGAATATTCATTTTACCGGACACTTCTGAAATGACAATATTTCTCAAAAGTGGAGGGCAGTACGGTGGTTGCCAAGAGTGAGATACAGAGGTGTGGAGGAAAGAGGTGGGTATGGTTACAAAAGAGAAACATGAGAGCATCTGTGAGATTGAAAATGTTAAGCGTCTTGCCCTTCAAGGTGATACATGAACCAGGTGATGAAAATGTATAGAACTTAGCACATATATGCACACACAGGTGCACATGAGTACAGGTAAAACTGCAGAACTCTGAATGAGATTGCTAGAGTGTACCATGGAGAAGGCAATGGCACCCCACTCCAGTGTTCTTGCCTGGAGAAGCCCAGGGACAGAGGATGGGTGGGCTGCCGTCAATGGGGTCGCACAGCGTCAAACACAACTGAAGTGACTTAGCAGCAGCAGAGTGTATCAAAGTCAAGATCCTTCTTGTGAATTCTAAGACAGTTACACAAAATATTCTATTGAATGAAACTTGGAAAAGTATACAAGGGATCTTTCTGCATTATTTCCAACAACTGTATGTGAATTTATAGTTAATAAAATTTTCTAATAAAACAAAGAATGTAAACGATAATAGTACAGCAAGATACTCCAAGAGGAAAAAAGGCCAAAAATTGTGTCTATTCTATTGCCTTCCCTAAAGTTTGGCACTTTCCTAGAATAAGATAACAGAAAGGAGGGGTTTTTGGGTGGAGAGGTTGTCTTTCTGCTAATTCAACTCAAGGCTGGAAAACATAACCAGATATTTATATGAGAAGGTTTAGTTAAAATGACAGTAAGAAGTTAGTTTTCATAACTTCATAAATATTGGTTGTCTTTTAGATGCTTTACTCTGAGGCCAAACCACAGAACTCTTAGAAATCACATTAAAACACAAAACATCTGTCTTTGTGTTGCTCTGTCCAGGAACAGAAACTGACCAGGCTGAAAAGGTCTGTGAGCACACAGTGTGCTAAGATGCAGAGGGAGGCTGGATTACAGGCAATGCCAATTCTTAGAAAGTAGAGGGAAAAAAAGTATAAGATGCATCTTTGATGAAGACTGCAGGCAATTATATTTAAAAAAATTTAAGATCATATTTCAAAAAAGCATTCTTCAGGGAAACATTAGAGATATAGTACCTGAGAGAGCTGTGGCCAATATACCAATAAAAAAATGTTAAATATATCAACAATAATCATCACATTTGTATATTTAATGTTCAAATAATTCATGTATTTTGGTGGGAGTTGTTTAATATGCACATATTTTATTAATTTTTGAAAAGAATTTTTAAATATATGTTTATAACTTCTTACAAGTTCACCAATATAATAAAACATTTTGTTGATTAATGGAAAAAAGACAAGTAGAAGATGCTGAGGTGTAGGGTGGGGTTGAGGAGTCAGGAAAGCAAATGAAGATTAAAGACTGTATAGAGGGGGTGAAAGGAAGACTCTCTGCTGACCTAGTACAGTGTGTTTAAGGGCAGGGAGTACTAGATGACAAACCCCAAGACTGGATGAAGAGGGCTCCCCAGTAGTGACTGGCACTTGGGGACAAGCTGATAGGCCAGAGAAGACGCTCCCATATTCCTACTGCTCTGGATTCTGAGTTCGATAAGAAACTTTTATCCTAAAGAATAAATCGAATACTATCTGGGATTTATTTGGCCCTTACTGGTAACCAGAGGAACATGCTATTGCTGAATTATCCTCCTTCAATCCCCATAAGAGAACAGAAGGCTGGGGTTAGAGAGAAAAATTACTAGGAAAAGGCAGAAATGGGCAATTGACTGTGGAGGTATCAATGGAGGGAAGGGGGCTTCATAGAGACCTGACATCTGAGATGGGTCTTAAAAACAGGAAGGAGTTTGCCAAATGGTGGCTTACTCTTACTATGTATTTTCTGTTCAGGAGAACGGAGCCAAATACCATCAGAGAGAAGTCACAAAAGAGACATATCTAATTTGAAATATGCTTAATGGTTGTTGGTCCCCTCAAGATCTGTAGGAGGACAAAATGAGGGAGGGGGTAAGGAGGAGAGTTATCCAGGTGTTTTCAGAGACATTTTCCCCCTTCTACCTTTCCCCTTTCACACATAATCCTATCATGCAAATATTATATCTCTTCTTGGGCAAATAAATTCAGGCTCAGAAGACAGGAAATGCTTGGGTCAAGGCCACACCCTGTAAGGTAGAAGAATATTTAAAATACAGGTTTGATTAAAACTCCTGGCTTCTCTATCACCCTCCTATTCTGATCGCAACAGATATGCTCATAAAAGAAGGGATGGATTACAGGTGTGATGCCCATTACACAAGAGCGGACCAAATAAGTACTGAAATAGCAGGGCCCCAAGAGCAGCAAAGAGGGGGAAAGGAAGCAAAGATACTGAGAACTGCTAAAGGTGAACTTCACTTCTGCTACAGTAGTCAAGGCATTCTTTTCCATCAATAAAGATGATCAAATGCTTAAAACAGACCCCAAAAGAACACACGTAATGAGTCCAATATTGCATTTGAAGATCGCAAAGGATGGTGGTAAAGTCAGCATGTCTTAGAAACAGACTGGCTTGGGTTCAGAATTTGGCTCCTTTGGGATCCAGCTCGGGTTCCTCCTCTGAATCAGCACTCAACTTCTCATCCATCCCTGATTCTACCTTTTGCTGTAACAATCAGTTTTAAGCAGGCTCTATCCAGCTTCACGGTGGTGCACACTGACAGCATCTTACTTTGGGCCCTAGACACATACCTAGTGCAAGTACTTGTCCCAGGAATTCACTGACGATGTGGTGGGCGACCTCAGTGGGAACCCACTGGCACTCAGAAATGCATCATCTAGAAGTCAGAGTAGGACAACAGCCAATGAATAAATGTTTCCCTTTCATCCCCTAGGCTTTAAGGTTTTAAGACGCATTTTCTAAAAAGCTCCTCAAACTATCCTTCCAGCAAATTTGAACAATAAACTTACTATTGGTGTACAACTCAGGAACAAGTCACCTATTGGTTCTCTCCTTCACTCCTTGTTACTGTACTCCTACTCCAAGTAGTCATTTCCCAGGAGATTGCTTACAGGAGAACCCAGGCCAGAAACTAGCTGTGTGACTTGATCAACTTACCTGTCTGAAACATAAATTTCCCCAAACATAAATGGAATTAAAGATTATATTTTCCCAATAGTCTTGGAATTATGAACAAACATATTACATGTAAAGCATTTGGCCTGGTGTTGAGCCCACGGTAAGCAATGAATAGATGCTGCTGCTGCTGCTAAGTTGTTTCAGTCGTGTCCAACTCTGTGCGACCCCATGGACGGCAGCCTACCAGGCTCCCCCATCCCTGGGATTCTCCAGGCAAGAACACTGGAGTGGGTTGCCATTTCCCTCTCCAATGCATGAAAGTGAAAAGTGAAAGTGAAGCCGCTCAGTCATGTCGGACTCAGCGACCCCATGGACTGCAGTCTACCAGGCTCCTCTGTTCATGGGATTTTCCAGGCAAGAGTACTGGGGTGGGTTGCCATTGCCTTCTCCAAGTGAAGAGATGACAGCTATTTTATTCCCTGGTTCCCCTGTAAAGTCATTGCACATCTTATTTGGAAGCCCAGGATGTATAGCAAAGAAAGTCTCCAGCAAATGCCCAAATGCAAGCTGTTACACACCCTATTAAAACAAATTTTAAAAAAGTTTGAAGCTTATTACCCAGATACATAGGGCCCAAGTTCAGAACTCCATCATTGCAAAACCGACAAAAGTTTGAATAAAAATTCAAATATGTGAAAGGTGAGATGGAATTGGGGGAAAATAGGATTATCTACTGCTGATGTAATACATATGTTAAAACATAAAGTAATGCAAAATAGACCAAACTTTATCACATAGCTAGCTAGCAATTCTAAGGAAATCTGGGGACTGGTTTCAGTCTTTGACACTGCTTCAGTAGAATGCCTATTTTCCTCTCTTCCATTCTCACCAGATTACTTAGGAATACTTTTGAAACCCCCATTGTGTTAGGAGGTTTATTTTGGCCTGAAGAAGGTGGTAAAGTTTTATATTATACACTACATAAAATTATGGTAAACAAAATAAATTTATTTGGAAGAGTAAAAATGAAGATTATTTCCACAAGTTCTTAGGAAAAAAATAACAAAAAATATCAGTGAAAGAGGAGGCAAAACCCTCCCATTGTCTCAGATTGAAGACATACAGAGGAAGGAAAAAAGAATACAAGGAGAAATCTATGAGATGAAGCAACCACAACAAAACAGAAGCACAGAACGACCTCATCAATTTTCCAAGGGACCTAAATCTCTCCCTGTTTCAGCACAATGACCACACCCAAAAAAGTTCTGCCCCTTCCTGGAGCTTCTTTCATTTTAAACAAGCTTCTTTTGTTTTAAAACGAGCACCCAAAGCCAAAAGAAGTCCTACTGGTCTATGATATTTTGCCCATGAAAAAGACAAATCTGGAGAAGATTTCAGATTTGAAAGACAAAACCAATCAGTATAGAATTCTGTCAAGCCCCAAAGGCTACAACAGCCTTTGAATTGCTATTCAGATTGTCATCACAGAGATCAGTGTAAATTGGGAAATGAGTTGCACACTGAAAATGATGAAAAAGAAGATGATCCAGTGGAGTCTTCTAATTATTCTAGCCAGCCATGACACCTCATTAACTCCGCCTCTGTGAGATTTTTCTCTATCGAACATTTTGTACTGTTCATAACCCTATCACCCAATACCCATGTTAATCACCTCATATTTGGAATAATGTGAAGAGTTGGTAACAAGGCTCCTTTGAACACTATTTTTCTTTCCACCCACCAAAATTCATCAGAAATTCCTGTGTCATATTATCCTTGCCCAATACCAGTAGAATAGAGTTCTTGGGTGATAAAGGGATGTAATGAAGGTAAGATCTGATGAATACAGGAGACATGCCATCTCATCCTAACTTTACTATCTACACCCTGCTGAAATTTTCTACAAGCCAGTCTCTTGAATTTCACTTATGAAATTAGTAAAAGGGAAGGGGGGGACATTACATCCATATACAATTTTACAGCTGAAGAGGCATTTCATACCACTGCAGGTGGACAGGAAGGTTGAAAAAAGAAGTGTGTTGGTTAGACAATGGTTTCAATGATTTTTTTTTTAATTTAGGTATAATTGGTATAAGATTTGATTAGTCTCAGGTGTCCAACATAATGATTTGATATTCACTGATCAATGTTTTTAAAGAATTCTATCATTTAATAAAAATTTAAACTCCCTAGGACAGATTATTACCAAGTGTCCTTCAGCTGCAATTCTGTGATGGCACTACCCTATAATGCAATTTGAGGTAGATTGAAAGAGTGCCCCAACACATGTCCCCAAATCTGTCAGATCATCTATGGAATCTATCTGAAATGATCCAGATAACCCATTGGAGAGTTCTTGTTGTACTTCTCAGTGTTCCTTTACATTAAAAATAAATTTCTCCTGCTCCTAGCTATTTCTTACCAATTATTTAAGAGCAATTTATGCATTGTTCTTTTCCTACCACCTGGTAGAGCACAAAGTTATACTCCAATTCCTACATTTTAACACTACCTCCTGAAAATAGCTTTATTTCAACTCAGGGGTCCAATTCATTAACATTCATGCCGTGGTTCATTTTTAGATCTTTCCCTCCCAGCCTTAAGGCAGAAACTAAAGCTATGTGGATCCTTATTTCATGGGATGCCAGTTCTATTCTATGAATTTCAATACATTCTTTAGCTACTGCTTTTCTCTGGTCTACAATAGCAGGTAGGCAGTGCAGGGGTATAAGACACAGGTGTAAAGTACCTGTACTCTACTATATATAACATGCGTGGTGCTGGCTTCCTCCAGCCACCACTGATAGATAAAACAACTTTTCTGGCAAATAACGTGCTTTTCTTTTACTTCATCCATTGTATATGCTGAAAATAACAAGTTCACATACTAGCAGATGTGAGAAAGCCATGTCTCTAGATTTGCTATTCTGGGGCGAGATTTGATTTAACCTTCCAGGATCAAGTCTGAGAACAAGTAAATCCTGAAAGAAATCAGGAAGCAAGCAGGACATAACAGATTTCATTAACCCTAGTTACAGTGTCATTTTTTTCCAGTTACGCTTTTTGGTAATTTTGGATTTTTTTTAATTCAGGAGCTTCAGCTAAAGGTAATCCTTATACTCTCTTGGCATTGAAGAATAATTTAGGCATAGTCTCTATAGTTTGTAATAACATGGATGAACTCTTGGACAATTTTAGCAAAAAAAAAGGTGCTTCTTTGCAGAAGTTACAATTCTTTTAGACACACTTTTATAGGATATTTTATTTTCTACTGACAATAATCACACAAATGTAAAATGTGTTTATAAGACTAGTGTTATGGTTTAGATGAGGATGAAGTTGCAAAATGAGCGGATTTTAAATCAATTCACCTGAGAGTCCAGGTGTAAAGTAAAGACACAGCGAGCCAGCTGACCCAGTGGTAGGAAATGGCCATGTTAGCCTAGTGCATCCAGAATAAACCCACATCTCAGTGGCCCTATCTTATGGTTTTGTTTTGCTTCCAAAAAAAAGCGACATCAATTTTATGTTACATTACTTAAATGCATTTCATCAAAATTCATAAGCCCTATTTTTTATTTTTGGGGCTTCCCTGGCGGCTCAGAGGGTAAAGCGTCTGCTTGCAATGCAGGAGACCTGGGTTCGATCCTTGGGTCAGGAAGATCCCCTGGAGAAGGAAATGGCAACCCACTCCAGTATTCTTGCCTGGAGAATCCCATGGATGGAGGAGCCTGGTAGGCTACTGTCCATGGGGTCACAAAGAGTCAGACATGACTGAGCGACTTCACTTTCACTATTTTTATTTTTTAGTACAAAAAATATTTTTTCCAGGTCTATACTTACAACATCCAGGGCAATTATTCTTTAACATGACTTTCCATATACACAGGATTTTATCCACTAATTCAGGAGCATTATGGGAGAATGCATGACCTGAGTAGTTTTGTGACAACCATATGCATAAAGATAACTGATAGTTTGAGAACATTTCCGCACTCCTTTGGGGAAATAGTCAAGCCTGAAGTCCGTTAACAGCTAAAAAGGAGAAAGTAAAAGATAAAAAGGTAACAAAGTGGGAAACCCTTCAAAGATTGGTTTAAATGGCTGGCGTGAATATTTTATTTTCTACTGGCAATAACCACAAGAATAACTTCTACTTATTGCATATGTACTCTTTCTAGGTATTGCACTTTTAAGCCTCTGAAGTGGCCTTGTTGTTTCTTTGTTTTACAAATGGGGAAATACAGGCTTAAAGAGGGCAAACCACTTTGTTAATGCTTCGGAGCAGCTAAGGGGAAGAGCTAGGATTTGCACCCAAACTTTGTTATGTCCAAAGCCTATATGGCTTAAAATCATTAGTCTTTTACCTTGCACTTGTCACAGAGCCACTGGCAAACCACACGTAGGAAGAAGGCCAAATTCAGGTGGTGCTCCAATCTCACAGGATCTGATGCTTGCTGTAAGCAGGGATTTCTAAGGCACTTTTTCTGACAAAAGTTTAAAATAGCTTGACTCAAGATGTCCCAGACTTTTATCCCACATCTCTCGAGCCCTTAGCTTTAAGGCTTCATTCTTGCAAAAGACCGCATAGCCTCTTCTCACAGTGTAAGTTTCCTTCAGCAGAGGAAGAAGCTAAAGAAACATGGTATCCCCTTCCTGGTTTCTCTCTCTTTACTGGAAAATTAGCTTAATTCATTTCACCTGTGTGCCTCTAGGTGGGGCTTGGTTTTGCTTGTCAAGCCTAAACCCTTTCAGCTGGGCCAGTAATGAGTGGCCTCTTCAGAAAATAACAATGGTATTGATTTTAAAAATAACAGGGAGACTTGTAGAAATTTAGAAACTATGGGGCAGCACAGAGAAGAAAATAAAAATGACCAATAACTACCATTAAATTTTGTAGAATAGACTTCTAGTCATTTTTTTCCTTTTTTTTTTCCCTATACATGGGCAATAGATAGTTACAAAATAATTTTTCTCATGGAAAATTTCAAAAAGATACAAAAGTAGGCAGACTAGTGTCAAAAATCCAGTGTACCCAGCAGTTCAGTTCAGTTCACCTGCTCAGTCGTGTCCGACTCTTTGCGACCCCATGAATCACAGCACGCCAGGCCTCCCTGTCATCACTAACTCCCGAAGTTCACTCAGACTCATGTCCATCGAGTCAGTGATGCCATCCAGCCATCTCATCGTCTGTCGTCCCCTTTTCCTCCTGCCCCCAATCCCTCCCATAACCCCGCACAATTAATAATTTGTGACTAAACTTATTTTTCATCCATACTCCAACCCAGGTACTCCCTTACTCCAGGTTATTTTAAAGCCATCCTAGACACCAGAGCATTTCAGCTGGAAAAAGTTCATTATGTACTTTTATAAAATAAATGAGCTTTTCATTAGTCATGATCTAATACCATTATTTCACCTGCAAGTTTAACAATAGTTCACATCATTTAACAATAGTTCATATCAAAGTAGAAATAAAAAACACTAAACATGGGCAGTTCATATCATAATACACCCATATTTAGTGTTCATATTTCCTCTTTCTCATGAATCTTTCCTTGGTTAAGTGTTTGAATTAGGATAAAATTTAGGTCTACATATTGCTATGAGTTAGCTTGTCTCCTATATCTTACCTGCTCAAAGTGTAGTCAGGATGCAGCACCCTGGGCTTCCCTGGGAGCTTGTTAGATATGCAGAACTTCAGCCAATCCCCACCCTACCCAGACCACCTCAGGCAGAAACTGCATCATAACCAGATACCAGGTGATTCCTATGCCTAGTAATTAAAGTCTGAAGCTCAATGCTTTTAAGTCTCTCTTAATCTAAGTTTCTTTCTCTTTAGCTTTTTTCTTCATATATCTTTTTAAAACATCTACATTGTCTTCCTAAGTTTCTCACAATGTGGCTACTGCTAATTGTGCCCTCATGGTAATGTATAACACTACTTTTAATATAAAATGGAATTTTATCTAAAGGCCTGGTCAGAAGCAGGTTCATTTTCTGGGCAGGGGTTACATCACCCATTTCAAACCTCAAGACTGAGCACTGAAGAACTTCTCCAGCTGCAGTGCTGGAGAAGACTCTTGAGAGTCCCTTAGACAGCAAGAAGATCAAACCACTCAATCATAAGGGAAATCATCCCTGAATATTCATTGGAAGGACTGATGCTGAAACAGAAGCTCTAATGCGTTGAACACCTGATGCGAAGAACTGACTTATTAGAAAAGACCCTGATGCTGGGAAAGATTGAAGGCAAAAGGAGGATGAAGCAGAGGATGAGATGGTTGAATGGCATCACTGACTCAATGTACATGAATTTGAGCAAACTCCAGGAGGTAGTGGAGGACAAAGGAGCCTGACATGCTGCAATCCATGGTGTCAAAACAGAGTCAGACATGATTAGTGACTGAACAACAACCATAACAATTGTTGTTTCAAACCTACTTGTTTATAAGCTAGTTTCCTCCCTATTGATAAAACTGCTTTGACCACCTCTTACACTAAGTAGGCATCAATCATCACGTTCCATGGATACTGCAATAAGAACATTCTTAAAGCCACTTTCAGAGACAGCCCAGTTGATAGAATTAAAATGAATACTTGCTGTGGAATATAGCCTAACCTCAACTGTGCTACTTATTTTGATTAGTCCATGATGTCATTTATAGAAGCAAAATATTAGAATAAGTGATTTATACATTTTATTCTGATTTTGAAAAAATTTAATTCTAATGAATTTTGTATGCTTAGTGTTCTTTAAATTCTTATGAGTCAGAGTTGATATTCTACCTATAATTTTTTTATGCCACTAAGCATCTAATACCATGCTTTACTTATGGCAACTTTTATTACCTGTATACTGAATTAACTTTTCAGATTCCCTCTGGGTTGCTGAGCTAGAGTGTATAGCTCTGACTCTTCGAATCATGCCCAGTCGAAGTCTTATGAGTATTTACTGCGTGCTTCTTATTTACAAGGCAACGTGCTTGTTTAAGTCTGACTGTCAGATAAATTCGGTTTTTTTAGGGAATTTCCCTGTAAAATATAAAGTCTAAACATGGTCCCCTGAAACATCCTTTCTTTACCATCTAACAATTGTAAAGGTATGAGACAGATGTAGTCCTTTAAACTGGGCCACTGTAACAGGTTGAATACAGGTGACAATCTTAAGATCCATATTTATCTATAAGAAGAGATTTCTCTCTAACATTTCGAATTATGCCCCCGTTCTCAATGGAATGCCTGCAGCATTAACAGGAGGTGGAGACGGCATAAACTCCAGAGCTTCTGAGAGACATGTTCCTAGTTTTCTCTGACGTCATCTTCAAGAGACCCAATTTAGAAGTGTCCTGCCTACAGGTCAAAGACAACAGTCACACCTTAAGGAACCACGGTTATAACACATCTCTGCAGGTTCTATCAGGCACTAACTTACTGTGTCCTTTAAAAGAAAAGAAATTTCTAAAAACAGAACTAGCCTAGGGGTTGAATCCATCTAGGGGAGGGAATCAGATACGTGGAGCCTGACACTGCTACAGGCAAAGCACTAGAGGACAGCTTTCTCACATATCACCGGGAGGCAAATATCTTGTAACTCCTTTGAGCGCAGAACTCTTGTATTCTTGACTCCTACTCCTTTTCACATAAAACGGGAAGGGCGAGTGGTTGAAATAGCTTCATCCTGAAACATATTTATGGGGGAAAAAAACACACGTACACAAATAACAAGCGTGTTGCCCAGAGTTTTCAAGTTTAAACTATATTTGAGGCAAAACGATCTACCCCAGCTGCACATTTTGATTATATTTTAAGAGAAAGAAGATTCTAGTGTCCCTCGTTGTGCATTTATAACACAATATAGAATCACATACACTGAAGATCAGAATAATTTGAGTTATTTTTTTGCTTTAGAAACAAAAATACTATTTGGAAATTGCAACAGTCAAAAGAAATGGAATCGTGAATACAGGCAAATAAATGAAAAAGCAAGGCCTTTGGAAATTCATGAATGCCATGGTCAAATAAATTCAGAGGTTAACTAAAAGGTGTGAGATATTCCACCACAGAAAATCCTCATTTACCTAGAATCCAAACATCCAGATGTCTGGAGCTGCACATTACTTTTTTGAGAAAGAGTTAACAGGATGATTAGGTTATGACACTGAACATTTCAAAGCTACCAGAACTTCTAAAAGCTCTAGATTTATATTTCCAATTGCTTCCTTGACATCTTTTCCCTAGATACATCAAAGACATCTGGAATTTAGCTTTGTCAAACTGAAGAACAGATTTCCTCTTGGAAACTGGATAGTTTTCATTCTTGCCTCATCACAGCAAAGGGCCCAAAAGTTTACCAAAAACCTTAAGTCAGAAACTCAGGAGTCAGGTCAGCTTCAAGGGCTTATGTCCAGCAGAGTCACACAGAACATGCACTGAGGAAGGACCTGCACTTAAAGTTCAATGCTTTGTGGTTGCTATCTTGAATTTCTTAATTGGTCTTGTAACAGTGAAGCACCCCAAAGGCTTGGAGTTTCGATTCACGTGAGGAGTTGCCTCCTGCCAGGAGTTGTCTCTGCCTCCCAGGACAGGGTGTGACTCTCTTGTTTCCTGTCCCGTGGCAGGCTGAGTCATGCCTAGACGCCCCCTTCCTGTTACTGCCATTTTGTCCTCTACCCTTGATGGTGACTAGATCATGTTGGGGGCCGGAAGAGGCACTGAGTTTTGCAATGGGGACCTGAGCACAGGTCCATGGACAGTCAAAGGTAAGCACATCTAGCCTGTGTTGTCTCAACAGGGAATAGTAGTGGCCGTCACATCCTTGGGCTGACAGTGCCATAGTGTATGTAAGGGCTAATTGGTGAGGGAAGCCTCTTTCCCAACCCCCATCCTGGTACCAAATACATCCTCGTGCAGAGGCCACAATACCCTGGGGGTTGCCTGTTTCCTATGGTTGAAGCAGCAGGCCTATGGAAGTGGGAGATAAACTTCCCAGTACAGGGCACGACACATCCATCTGTCCCATTGTTGGCAAGATAGTAAACCTAGCAGTTAACTTGACTATGCCCATACTGAGTTATGGGACAGAAACCAGGGGTAGCTGTGAGGGTCTGGACTTTGTCCTACAAGTATCCTGATTCCCAAGGGAGAACAGCATTAAAAAGCAAATAAAAACATCATGACAGATGAAGAAAAAGACCATAGATGAGAAGAAACAGTTTTATATTTTTAGTGACATTTTTTTCCTGTTCTTTGAACAAGGAGCCCACATTTTCATTTTTCACTGGGCCCTACATATTACACACCCAGCCCTACCAGGAGACATCATTTGGACGTCCGTATTTTCTGCCTACAAGCCCTGATACTTCCACTGCCAAAGTAGACTCTGTGTTTATATCTTTCCACAACACATCTCTTCCCTCCAATACTTTATTAACCTTCGATCAAGGCCTGGCCACTATAGTCTCTTCACAACACCCAAAATAATCTGTTGAAAAATTGAAGTCACTTTAAAGACTGAAAGGCTCCTCATCATACTTAGAACAATGTTTGAAGTTTTGAAGGCAGGGCTGGCTGCTTCCATTCTACAGGCCCTTCCTTATACAGAGCTTTCCAGATATCCTTCCTAAGTCTTACTCCTACCTGTGCTGTTTCTTTCATGCAGCATATGTTGATTTATGCATTTGCTTCTTAATTTTTCACCTGTTTTCTATTTGCCTCCTGCTCTCATCTGCAGACTTCATGGGGACAAGTCTGTTTTCTCAGCCAATCTCTATCTGGAGCCTGGTACAGGGCTTGAGCACAGTACTCAACAGTTGTCTATTAATTTGATAAATATCCATTACAGTCATAGGATCTGATCTATTATACATCAATTTAGAAACTTTAGAAGTGGGAAATCTGGATATATTATGAGTAGGTATCAAGTTTACCACAAAGCAGACAACTCTTGTATCTCCCCATGTGGTCACATACAAATTGGCATATTAATTTTTAAGTTTTAACCCAATCATTGAAATGTTGAGTAGGGTATGTATGAGTCACATTCTCATGGAAGAATGGAAATTCTGTGTTACTTTTAAATTTTAAGTTGATTTAAAATTGATTAAATTTGTTGAATTTTAAGTTGATTTAAAATTATCTAGAGGAATACACTCAAAATTCAGCAAGTTTTCTCTCTCCCTCTCTCCCTCCCTTCTTTCCATCTTTCCTTGCTTTTGGTAATAGTCCAGAAAACTCACTCTTCAAATTTCATTATAAAGTTTAATAAAACAAATAAAATTTTAGGTAAAATGTTCAGTATTTATTTCAGTTAGTATTTTAATTTCTGGTAAAGGTCTATGTGACAGGCTGAAAATGCAGAGTACATTGTGCTAAATGCCAGGCTGTATAATTCACAAGCTAGAATCAAGATTGCCAGGAGAAATATCAACAACCACAGATACACAGATGATACCACTCCAATGGCAGAAACAGACGAGGAACTAAAGAGCCTTCTGATGAGGGTGAAAGAGGAGAGTGAAATGCTGGATGAAAACTCAACATTCATAAAACTAAAATTATGGCATCCAGTCCCATTAATTCATGGCAAACAGAAAGGGAGAAAGTGGAAGCAGTGACAGATTCTAGTATTTTGACCTCCAAAATAACTGTGGATGGTGACTGCAGCCATAAAGTGATAAGATACTTGCTTCTTGGAAGGAAAGCTATCACAAACCTAGACAGCATATTTAAAATCAGAGAACTCACTTTGCCAGCAGAAGTCTGGATAGTCAAAGCTATGGTTTTCTGGTAGTCGTGTATAGTCTGGATAGTCAAAGCTATGGTTTTCGTGGTAGTCTGGATAGGAGAGTTGGACCATAAAGAAGGCTGAGTGCTGAAGAACCAAAGTTTTTAAATTGTGCTGCTGGAGAAGACAGAAAACTTGAGAGTCCCTTGGGCTGCAAGGGGATCAAACCAGTCAATCCTAAAGGAGAGCAACTCTGCATTTTCATGGGAAGGACTGATGCTGAAGCTGAAGCTCTAATACTTTGGCCCCCTGATGCAAAGAGCTGATTCACTGGAAAAGACCTGACGCTGGGAAAGATTGAAGGCAAGAGAAGGGGGCAGCAGAGGATGAGGTGGTTGAATGGCATCATCAAGTCAATAGCTATGGGTATGAGCAAGCTCCAGGAGATAGTGAAGGACAGGGTAGCCTGGCATGCTACAGTCCATGGGGTCACAAAGAGTCACACACAACTTAGCAACTGAATAACAAAAGATGTCCACATCCCAATCCCTGGGACTGTAAAGATTTCACCTCACATGACAACAGGTTCTTTGCAAAGTGACTAAATGAAAGACCTTATCATGCCAAGATTTCCCTGGATTAACCAGTTTGGACCAGTGTAATCAAACTGATCCTTATAAGAGTGAAGCAAGAAGATCAGAAATAGAGAGATCAGAAAATGCTATCTTGCTGTTTTTAAAAGGCAAAGATTGGAGACATGAGACAAAGAATGCAGGTAACCTCTGGAAGTTAGAGAACACAAGGAAATGGATTCTCCCCTAGAGTCTCCAGAAGGAATACAGCCCTGCTGGTACTTAATTTTAGGAGATCTGTCCTGCAGAACCATAGGACAGTACATTTGTATTCTTCCACCCAGCAAATCTGTGGTCTTGCAGCATACACAGAAACTAACACAGCTTATGATTCAAGACATTTGTATAATTTGTGTGTTTATACAGTGTACAGGAGAAGCATAGGTAGAAAAAGCCTTAGTATGGGATCTACCCTGCTGTCTCCTAAACTTGTCTAGGGATCAGAGTCTCATGAGGAATTTGTTGTAAACATGACATCCAGTACTCCTTCCTTAGACACAGTGGTCAAGAATTCTGGTCCAATACAGGAAATAAAACTCATGAAAATGAAATGATGTTCCGAAGGCATCTGGTCCCATCACTTCATGGGAAATAGATGGGGAAACAGTGGAAACAGTGTCAGACTTTATTTTGGGGGGCTCCAAAATCACTGCAGATGGTGACTGCAGCCATGAAATTAAAAGACGCTTACTCCTTTGAAGAAAAGTTATGACCAACCTAGATAGTATATTCAAAAGCAGAGACATTACTTTGCCGACTAAGGTCCGTCTAGTCAAGGCTATGGTTTTTCCTGTGGTCATGTATGGATGTGAGAGTTGGACTGTGAAGAAGGCTTAGTGCCGAAGAATTGATGCTTTTGAACTGTGGTGTTGGAGAAGACTCTTGGGAGTCCCTTGGACTGCAAGGAGATCCAACCAGTCCATTCTAAAAGAGATCAACCCTGGGATTTCTCTGGAAGGAATGTTGCTAAAGCTGAAACTCCAGTACTTTGGCTACCTTATGAGAAGAGTTGACTCATTGGAAAAGACTGTGATGCTGGGAGGGATTGGAGGCAGGAGGAGAAGGGGAAGACAGAGGATGAGATGGCTGGATGGCATCACCAACTCGATGGATGTGAGTCTGAGTGAACTCTGAAAGATGGTGATGGACAAAGAGGCCTGGTGTGCTGCGATTCATGGGGTCGCAGAGTCGGACACGACTGAGCGACTGAACTGAACTGAACTGAAGGCTGCAAAAGTAGTCAACAGCCTGTCAAGAGCAAAACTCTAAACATCAACCTGCAGTACTGAGATTACTGTTCCACACTGAGATTTTATACTGACCATGAAAGGATCTTACAAACAACTTATAGAGATTAGAGCATAATTTTATTTCATAAAAGATTAACATGCTTCAAATAATTGAATCATAAAAGTGAGAGGGGAATTTAAGCTAGATTAAAGAGTCTTAAGGATCTATTATAGAAGTGAATGTTTGTGTCCCCTCCAAATTCTTATATTGAAGCCCTAACCCTAGGGGGACGGTATTTAGAGATGGGCCCCCTAAAGAAGTAATCAAGATTTAATGATATAGTAATGATGAAGTTAGGGTCTTTATAAAAAGAGACACAGCAAGTTTGTGCCTGAGCTTTCTCTCGGTACATGTACACAATGGAATGGCCATGTAAGCACACAGTAAAAAAAAAATGGCCATCTACAAGCCAGGAAGAAGTCTCAACCAGAAACTGATCCTGTTGGACCTTGATGTAGGACTTCCAGCTTCCAGAACTGTGAGAAAATAAATTCCTGTTGTTTAAGCCTTCCAGTCTGTGGTATTTTGTTATGTCAGCCTGAGCTGAATAACACAGGACCAAAAAACCAGGTGCATGTGTGGTCCTGAATTGAATACTGATTTAAGTAAACCAGCCTTAAAGGGCTTATTTTATTCAACTGGGGAAATCTGAATGAGGTCTGGGTATTAAATTAGATGAAAACATATTGAAATGGAAAAGTGAAGCTTATGAATTGAAAATACACAGATTACAAAATAATGTGTATACCATTATGTCATGCTGTAAAAAATACAAAACTGTGTATATGCATATGTGTATATATATATTTATAAATTAAAATTTTCTACTATATATATGTATTGAAAGTGAAAGTGTTAGTCACTCAGTCGCTTCTGACTCTTTGCAAACTCATGGACTATATAGCCTGCCAGACTCCTCCATCCATGGGATTCTCCAGGCAAGAAAAGAATACTGGAGTAGGGGTACGTTCCCTTCTCCAGGTGATCTTCCCAACTCAGGGATCAAACCCGGATCTCCTGCATAGCAGGCAGATTCTTTACAACCTGAGCCACAGGGAAGCCCCATATATATGTATTACTTCCATACAAAATTAAATATCATTTTAAAAAACTGATACCAAGTCCTTCTCTAGGAAAATCCTGTCAATTTATGGAAAGTTTTTATTTTCTTCACACCTTAAACCATTTGCATTATCCCATCTTTCTCCCAGTGAACCAGTCACAATTATAATCAAATAGCTGTCAGTAAGGAAAGCTGCTAAAAGATAAAAAAGGAAAAGGAACAAGCATCATCTCTCTACTGGGTCCAAGCCTCCATTCATTTACAGTTGAGGTAACTCAAGATTCAATCTAATTCAAATAAGATTTGTTGAGTGAATTAATCCATTTCCCCCAAGAAAGTATTCTCAAACATCAAAAAGGTATGTAATGATATCCAACTAGTCCATTCTAAAGGAGATCAGCCCTGGGCATTCTTTGGAAGGAATGAGGCTAAAGCTGAAACTCCAGTACTTTGGCCACCTCATGCAAACAGCTGACTCACTGGAAAAGACGCTAATGCTGGGAGGGATTGGGGGCAGGAAGAGAAGGGGACAACAGGATGAGATGGCTGGTTGGCATCACTGACTTGATGGATGTGAGTCTGAGTGAACTCTGGGAGTTGGTGATGGACAGGGAGGCCTGGCGTGCTGCAATTCATGGGGTCACAAAGGGTCGGACATGACTGAGTGACTAAACTGAACTGAACTGAATACCATCTTTTGTTCCAGTAGAAAAGTATTAGGAACCCATCAGACATGGCAGTAGAGTGATATAACTGAAATATAAAATTTTGATTCCATTCAATTCAACAGCCTTNCATGACTGAGTGACTAAACTGAACTGAACTGAATACCATCTTTTGTTCCAGTAGAAAAGTATTAGGAACCCATCAGACATGGCAGTAGAGTGATATAACTGAAATATAAAATTTTGATTCCATTCAATTCAACAGCCTTTACTGAGTATTGAACATGTTCACAGCCCTAGGCTAGAACACTCTACTCCCTCTTAATGGAAATATTTTCTTCTTTCTTCCTTACTTATCTGAATTTCACCTCTTTGTAAAGACCTACTCCCAGTTTCTACAAGAAGCCTGATTTGACTTCTCTAGACTGGAGCAGCTATTCTCTTTGTCTGAAAATGCAGGATGCATAACAATGTCTCTTTGAGCACATATGAACCTTCAGTCCTCAGTTATTTAAATATACATATTTTAACTTTTCTCCCTAGAGAGACTGTAGGGCCCTATGCGGTAGAGTCCTTTTTAAGAATCATCAATGTTTTCTACAGTGTTCTGTTATCTGGTAGACACTGAATAAATGTTTGTTGATTGATAAATCTGGGATTTGCCTTTCCCTTGGTCCAAAACTAGAGTACAAAACTCTAGAGTACAGTTAATACTTGCTGAAACGGATGCCAATTCTTGGTCTTAAACATAGTAATGATCCTTTTCTAAACAGTCTTGGATTTTACCCTGTTTTCTAAGTAGCTCTGGTGTGTTAATTTATAATACAAAGAAGAAATCTCTTCCTTCCAGTCTGTACCAAATGGGTTGAAAAACTGAATGAGAACTGGAAGTTTCCACAGTCATGCACCAGGTAACAAGAAAGAAGCTTTTTCACAGGAGTAAAACTGTTCTTTCTCTGCTAGGAGAGCAACTTAAGAAGAAAGAAACAGCCAGGCTGAAAGTTGTCTTTGCCCCCACTTTTCCAGTGCTGAGCCAGGAAAATGAGATACTGAACAGGTGAAACGTTGCCAAACCCCTGAGAAATGAAGCATGTGCTGCTGGGGATGCAAGAGGGTTGGTGACATTTAATTGAGGAATTGCCCAATTTTCCATCTGGTTGAGAAGAAAATCAAGGTGAAACAGTTGGGCCCCGATGTGTGTGACTGAGTTAGAGGCAAGTGCCATCCAATTTCATTTTCTTAAGGCAATGGATCTTAGCAATGAGATGGCTCTGTTCCACTGTCTGAGGACGCAATTAGAAACACAAGAAGCTTCATGTCTTGACTCTGGTTCTTCCAGAAAGACATTTAGAGTATGTTAACTTTTGACCTACCTACCATGCAGCAAATACTGATCACAGTTAAGACATTGGCTGTGGAGTCATACAGATTTGTCTTAAATTCCTGGATCATTTACTAGCTGTGTGGCCTTGGACAAGCAGTTCTCTTTGTTGCTTAATTTTTCATCTCTGAAATAGACACTATCATATACACACACACATATGTACACATATCACAATGACTGGCTAGGCAAGTAATTTTTAGGACTTCTTTAAAAATGGAATTTTTTGTTGTTGTTGTTATTCTATACTATCACTCAGGGCACTCTGAAATCCTTATAAAATCAAAATTCTGAGTCTATTGAACTTCCAGTCTCGTTGGAAATGGTCTACCCAAGGCAGACTTGCAAAAGACTAGACTAATTAGAATCATGGGAGGACTTGCATCTCAGTGTTCTCTCACTTCAGTTTTCCAAGTCTCCAGATTGTTCTTTATGGTATTCCTCATTTGGATCAAGTGCTTTATACCTGTGCCTTGTCACCTATTTATTCCCTAATCCTAGCATGTCCTTGGCTGCCGTTCTCAACAAACCAAGTCCAGTCTCTCTTCAAGGCTTAGTCCAAGTCACTGCCTCTGTGGAACTGTACTCCACACTCAGAGGCTACCATTTTTCCCTGGAACCTCCCCACACTGTAATTTGAGATTATTTCCCTTTCGTGTTTATTTCATTCTATTTTGCATTTGATTATTTTGACAGGCAAACTTTTGGCATCCTCAGCAGCAAATGTCTCATTTCTCAAGGATTTATCTTTCTATAGAGAGTATAACTCTGCAAAACGTGTAGATTTCACAGCTAGAAAGTGTGAAAACAATCCAGAGATCTAGAGATTTTTTACATAATTGGTGCTCAATAAATGGTTGATGAATAAATAGATGAAGCACTTGAAGCCTATTCTTGAATCAATTCAAGAACTTGACCAGTTCTTTAGAAGGAACAACCATTCTCCTCCCACCCCTAATTTCTACCATCCCTAATCTAGTATTTCTATTTTTCCTCAGAAAACAGCAATATCTGCTCTTTCGGAAATTATTGCTAAGAATATATCTCCCTGTTCTCCTACCCTGCCCCACTCATTCCTGCCCAAATGAGGAGGATGGGAAATTCTCACCAGCAAGATAAGAAAGGGGCCCAAAAACCAGGTGACCAACCCACTCCAGAGGCTCGGCTTGCCACCACATGGGTAAGTCAGCCTGATTCAGAAGCACTATTAATCTAGATCATCACTGCAAATCCAGCTTGCCCATGTTTCCTTGCCCATGTGGCTTTTCACCTGGTTCACAACTTATAGTGGGGGGATGGGTGTCAATGGTCCCTACATACATATCTGATAATACTTTTACAAGTCCTGACATTGATTTAATGTTGAGAAGGATACCAAAATATATATATATATATATATATTTCAAAATATGGCATGTTTGAAGGAAAAACAGAACATTGTACAGTTTATACATCAGAGGGATGAGAGAAAAATCCCAAGAAGACAATCCCTCTTTGAATTGAAATTCTAAATATGATGTTTTATTAATAGGCTACTATAAAATCAAAATGGGCTTCCAGCCAATGCATTCCTAAATTAGAGGCTTACACATCATTGGAACAAGCTCTACCATGATGGCACCAGATTCAGCAGAGGATGTTAAAAGCCCTAAAATAACTTGATGTAAAGGTTTAACAGGAGGTGCCCCATCATAAAAGATTAAAAGTATCATCTAAATGGAAATAAAGGCATGCATCTTCCTACATTCATGGGAGGTTCACAAACAGCAATATCAGATATCCTAACCACAACACCTCTCATCTTTGTATTCATTTACCTCAATAGCAAATGCAGAAGAGCGTAAACTGGTGGCTTTTCACAGTCAACAATTTTAATTCAACAAGGATCTAATGAGTTTCCATTTGGTATGCAGTATGCCAGTAGACCAAGATCCCCCTAGGCATAAGAATATATGTCATCTAGCTTGTCATGTACTCCTTACCGGTATTTTAGTTTGAATTCTTATCCTGGATAATTGTAATTGGGGCAGTTTCATATTTTATGGGGCCTGAAGCTTATACAATTTGGGAGTATGCTCTTAAAGAAAAACAAAACAAAATTATAAACACAAAATCAAACGGACGTTCTTGGAAGGGGTTCTTGCAAGCCAGGGGACTGAAGTTTAAGACACATTAGCGTTTAAGTAAATCCTCCACTGGTTATAGCACAGCAGTCTTTGCCCTAATAAAATCCTCTAATTAACAGCATGGTCAATAAAAAAGTCTCTGCAAGTGATGAAACACAAATGATGAAGATAATGAATATGATAATAATGAAGAAGATGATGATCAAAAAGAGGAGGAGGAAGAGGGAGAAAAGATTTATACACAGGACATATCTCTCTATCACTTCATGCTTTTGCCCCTGCCGAGTGGAAACCCACATCAGGAGCCTATATGATAGTACTCTCCTAACTCAGTCATCTTCTAGCTCTTTGCTACTCTCTTGCACAGACAAACCCTTGCCTGGAGCCTGCTGCTCCTTTAAATGGTTGACATTCACTGTAACTTATCTTCAGAATGCACCATTCAGAAGAATCTGAAGAGAATGTACAACAATCTCTTTCATTTCTAAAGTAGTTTAGAGGATTTTTTTTTTCTTTTATATAGAAGTCATGACAAGAGGCTACTGAAGCTTTTCTGCAAATGTGTCTCCTGCAATATGTTACTTTTCTTTCCTTCATTACTGTGAAACAGAAAAGGAAGACAACTTTCTCTATAAAAAAAAAAAAAAAAAAAGGTTCAGTGAATACCCTGCAAGGTGTAAAGGCTAAAATTAGGAGAAAACATACAGTTATTTCAAACTAGTTAAGTTAGATTTCCAATTGTTTTTTTCCTCTGAACTGCTCAGTTGTTTTTTAGAAAAATGCTTCAATTGTCTAGCTTTCATCTCATGACCTATTTACTCAATAGGTAGTTTAAATGTTGACTCTCCCCCAAGAAACACCCATTCACGTTATCAGTGTGGGTATAATGCAGCTACCCTGGGCACTAGGCTGCAGAGGGGTAGGTAGGGATCAGTGCATACAGTATTAAAAATAACAAATAGTATTTGAGAGTTTTTTTTTTAATGGGCAATAAATTTTATCAGTTACAAATGTATATACTAACAGTGTATTGTGGAGTGAAACAATGAATAGGTAATGCTAAGTGTGCTGGTTGTTTCCCTAGAGAGGAACAAAATACTACCAGGGTTCAAAAAAAAAAAAAAAATGGACTAATTGGTTCACACGTGGTGGTATAGACCTAAATGGAAGGCTACCTATGATCTAAAGATGGACTTCCAGTAGTGTGTGTGTAGGGGGGCAAGGGTGCCACTCCCTGGGCAGATAAATAGTTCCCATGGCAGAAAAGCACATGATGTGTTTGTGGGAAGAAGAGGATGAATGAACTATAGAGAGAAGGTAAGCCTGGAGAGCGGGTCAGAGGCCAAGTCTTGCAGAATTACAACCCATACTCTGCTGAAGAGTTGATGCTTTTGAACTGTGGTGTTGGAGAGGACTCTTGAGAATCCCTTGGTCTGTAAGGAGATCCAACCAGTCCATTCTGAAGGAGATCAACCCTGGGATTTCTTTGGAAGGAATGTTGCTAAAGCTGAAACTCCAGTACTTTGGCCACCTCATGCGAAGAGTTGACTCATTGGAAAAGACTGTGATGCTGGGAGGGATTGGGGGCAGGAGGAGAAGGGGAAGACAGAGGATGAGATGGCTGGATGGCATCACCAACTCGATGGATGTGAGTCTGAGTGAACTCCAGGAGCTGGTGATGGACAGGGAGGCCTGGCGTGCTGCAATTCATGGAGTTGCAAAAAGTCGGACACGACTGAGCGACTGAACTGAACTGAACTGAAGGATTTAACTTTTGACCTCATATGTGCCATTTTACTTATTTGTGAAAATAGAGAGAAAAAAGACCTAGTCTCCATATGGAGTATGGTGGATGGAAAGAGCTCTTTTTAGGAGTGTCCAAGCCTTTTGCACCAACACAGAGAAAAGACTCCCCGGGGTGGGAAATATTTCTTACCTCCCTGTTCTCCAAGCCTAACAAAGTAAGTAACAGAGTAAGACTCTGGGTGGTCATGTTGCCTTTCTCAATTTCAGTTTCCTTATTTGTGAAGTGAAACCGTAACCATATGGTATTTGTGTATATGTGGCCTCATTTTTTAACTTTTCATTTTGAAATTATTTTAGAGGTGCAGAAAAATTGTAAATACAGGATTCCTAGGTATACTTCAACCTGTTTCACTTAACATGAGCATCTTACAGAACTACAGTATATTTATAAAAACAGACAAATCACCATGGGTATAAAACTTTTCACTACACTGCAAACTTTACATTTCATTGGTTTTTTTCATTAACACATTTTTCTGTACCAAGACTCAACTCAGGCCACCTCATTGCATTTAATTGTCATATATGCTTAGTCTTCCCCAATCTATGACAGTTTTTCCACCTTCCTTTGCATTTCCTGACCTTGACACCTTTGAAAAGCAGTGGCTAGGTAATTTTGTAGATCATCTCTCCCCCCGTTTTCCCATGGATAAACTGAGATTGTCGATTTGGGAGTAGAATACTCTCTCATTGGCCATATGATTTTGTCTTCTGTGCCAGCTTGGGGTTTTATAAAGGAAATCATTTTCCCCTGGTCTATACCCTTTTTGTCATTCCTCCAGGTCCAGTATAATCTGCACATTAGACCTGAAAAAAACTTAAGATAGACAGTCACAGAAAGTCCTGTGTCCTATCTAGTTTTATCTTCAGGAGCCTCATTAATCTTCAACCTTTCTTAAATATTATTTATTCTCTTCATTTCTTACATTTTTTCCTTCTCTCTGTACTCTGAAGCTACCACAAATGCAATATGTCTACAATGACAAGGTAAGTATTATGTTCTGTAGAAGAGTTTTCTTTCTGGTCTCTAAAACCTCACAGGGAACCTCTTTCAAGGTAGCCTAGTCTATCTACATTGGCAGGGAATTAGCACACGCAAGACCTATGTCTGCAAATTTTCTAGACCTCACAGTTTACTCTTTAAAAATACAATGATTCAATCCTAATTATGTTTTCTCTTGAAGAAAGAACTGTCTCCCTGGATTTAAATCACACCTATCAATGTGCTAGTTAATCTTTGGATGGAATCTGTAAAATTGGAACACAACAAAAGTGAGATTTCTTTGTGCCTTAAGATAAGTCTCTAAGTCAGTTTGTATAGATAATTTTCATTTTAGATAAATTTGATGGGCAGAATTGCCTACTTTTGGAGTTAAGAAATTAGGATCTAAGAACTCTGCAGATGTCATAAGGTGAACTCAAAGACCTGTAGAAATGCTGGGTTTTGGCTTCCTTGGTGGCTCAGAGGGTAAAGCATCTGCCTACAATGCAGGAGACCTGGGTTTGATCCCTGGGTTGGGAAGATTCCCCTGGAGAAGGAAACGGAAACCCACTCGAGTATTCTTGCCTGGAAAATCCTATGGACTGAGAAGCCTGGTAGGCTACAGTCCATGTTGCAAAGAGTCGGATACAACTGAGCGACTTCACAGTGGAAGATAAAATAACTGCATTTTTACTTCTTTAAAAGTTCCATTACACTTGCTTTTTTCCTTGAACACATGGTGCTCTGCTTTGACTCAGAGCCATTGCACACAATGCTCCTTCTGTCTATTTAACTCTCCTCCCCATCTCTCTATTGTTTTCCTTAGGAAAGTCATCATTCACCTTCCAGACTAGATCAGGTCCTCCTTCAGATGCTTTCATGATTCCACGTGCTTTCCCTTCATAACACTTCAACAAAATTTATAATTATGTATCTGTGTTATAATTTAATAACAATAATGTCAGCTAATAATAGGAAATAATTATTTTACAATCTACTTCACCAGTTTCTAGAGAGGCAAACTGCATTACCATTCAACTCTTGCAGAACCACCAAAATAGGCACTCCACTCTACCCTTCTGGTATATAAACTCACCTGATTTAACCACTTTGTTAAAGTTTTGGCAGCAGGTACTGATAGATGGTAGAATAGAATCCTAAATTAAAAGATGCAAGAGACAAAAGAGATTCACGATATTAGCATTTCAAAGTTGGAAAGCAAACAAATATTCACAAAGGAAAAGTATAAAAAACACCTTATATGATATTCCTTTGAAATATCTCAATTCTCAAAATACAGAATGGGTATCTAGTGATATCCATTAAGTCCTCCTAATTACCTTATGAAATTTACACTGCAAACATGTAAAAGACAGTTATGAAAAATAAAAATTGTCAGCAAAATATGTGAGACTAAGGAGTATTGGCAGAAAAACATAACAAGACGTGCTTACATTTACTAAGCAGTTATGATATGCTAGGCTCTGAGCTAGATACTTTAACAAATTTTATTTTCACTGCACCCTCTGATATATTTGGCATAGTCAAAAAAGCAGAAGTAGGTGTTTCTGGAACTCTCTTGCTTTTTTGATGATCCAGTGGATGCTGGCAATTTGATTTCTGGTTCCTCTGTCTTTTCTAAATCTAGCTTTAACATCTGGAAGTTCTTGGTTCACGTACTGTTGAAGCCTGACTTGGAGAATTTTGAGCACTACTTTACTAGCATGTGAGATGTGTGCAATTGTGCAGTAGTTTAAGCATTCTTTGGCCTTGCCTTTCTTTGGGATTGGGATGAAAATTGACCTTTTCCAGTCCTGTGGCTTCTGCTGAGTTTTCCAAATTTGCTGGCATATTGAGTGCAGCACTTTACCACCATCATCTCTTAGGATTTGAAAGAGCTCAGCTGGAATTCTATCACCTCCACTGGCTTCATTCATAGTGATGCTTCCTAAGGCCCACTTGCATTCACACTCCAGGACGTCAGGCTCTAGATGAGTGATCACACCATCATGATTATCTGGGCTGTGAAGATCTTTTTTGTACAGTTCTTCTGTGTATCCTTGCCACCTCTTCTTGTGCTTTTGTTAGGTCCATAACATTTATGTCCTTTATTGTGCCCATCTTTGCATGAAATGTTCCCTTGTTATCTCTAATTTTCTTTAAGAGATGTCTATTCTTTCCCATTGTATTGTTTTCCTTTGTTTCTTTTTAAAAAAAAATATTTATTTTAATTGGAGGCTAATTACTTTACAATATTGTATTGGTTTTGCCATATATTGACATGAATCAGCCATGGGTGTACATGTGTTCCCCATCCTGAACCCCCCTCCCACCTCCCTCCCCATACCATCCTCTGGGTCATCTCAGTGCACCAGCCCTGAGCACCCTATCTCATGCATCAAACCTAGACTGGCAATCTGTTTCACATATGATCATATACATGTTTCAATGCTATTCTCTCAGATCATCCCACCCTCGCCTTCTCCCACAGAGTCCTAAAGACTGTTCCATACATCTGTGTCTCTTTTGCTGTCTCGCATACAGGGTTATCATTACCATCTTTCTAAATTTCATATATATGTGTTAGTATACTGTATTGGTGTTTTTCTTTCTAACTTACTTCACTCTGTATAATAGGCTCTAGTTCCATCCACCTCATTAGAACTGATTCAAATATATTCTTTTTAATGGCTGAGTAGTATTCCATTGTGTATATTACCACAGCTTTCTTATCCATTCATCTGCTGACAGACATCCAGGTTGCATCCATGTCCTGGCTATTATAAACAGTGGTGCAATGAACATAGGGGTACATGTGTCTCTTTCAATTCTGGTTTCCTTGGTGTGTATGCCCAGCAGTGGGATTGCTGGGTCATATGTTAGTTCCATTTCCAGTTGTATAAGGAATCTCCACACTGTTCTCCATAGTGGCTGTACTAGTTTGCATTCCCACCAACAGTGTAAGAGGGTTTTTCTCCATACCCTCTCCAGCATTTATTGCTTGTAGATTTTTGGATAGCAGCCATTCTGACTGGTCTGAGATGGTACCTCATTGTGGTTTTGATTTGCCTTTCTCTGATAATGAGTGATGTTGAGCATCTCTTCATGTGTTTATTAGCCATCTGTATGTCTTCTTTGGAGAAATGTCTGTTTAGTTCTTTGGCCCATTTTTTGATTGGGTCGTTTATTTTTCTGGAATTGATTTGCAGGTGTTGCTTGTATATTTTAGAGATTAATTCTTTGTCAGTTGCTTTGTTTGCTATTATTTTCTCCCCTTCTGAAGGCTGTCTTTTCACTTTGCGTATAGTTTCCTTTGTTGTGAAAAAGCTTTTAAGTTAAATTAGGTGCAATTTGTTTATTTTTGCTTTTATTTCCATTACTCTGGGAGGTGGGTCATAGAGGATCCTGCTGTGATTTATGTTGAAGAGTGTTTTGCCTATGTTTTCCTCTTGGAGTTTTATATTTTCTCATCTTACATTTAGATCTTTAACCATTTTGAGTTTGTTTTTGTGTATGGTGTTAGAAAGTGTTCTAGTTTCGTTCTTTTACAAGTGGTTGACCAGTTTTTCCAGCACCACTTGTTAAAGAGATTATCTTTTCTCCATTGTATATTTTTGCCTCCTTTGTCAAAGATAAGGTGTCCATAGGTGTGTGGATTTATCTCTGGGCTTTCTATTTTGTTCCATTGATCTATATTTCTGTCTTGGTGCCAGTACCATAATGTCTTGATGACTGTAGCTTTGTAGTGTAGCCTGAAGTCAGGCAGGTTGATTCCTTCAGTTCCATTGTTCTTTCTCTAGATTGTTTTGGCTATTTGAGGTTTTTTGTATTTCCATACAAATTGTGAAATTATTTGTTCCAGTTCTGTGAAAAATACCATTGGTAGCTTGATAGGGATTGCCCTGAATCTATAGATTGCTTTGGGTAGTATACTCATTTTCACTATATCGAGTTCTTCTAATCCATGAAAATGGTATATTTCTCCATCTATTTCTGTCCTCTTTGATTTCTTTCATCAGTGTTTTATAGTTTTCTATATATAGGTCTTTTGTTTCTTTAGGTAGATATATTCCTAAGTATTTTATTCTTTTCCTTGTAATCGTGAATGGAATTGTTTCCTTAATTTCTCTGTTTTCTCATTGTTAGTGTATAGGAATGCAAGGTATTTCTGTATGTGAATTTTATATCCTGAAACTTTCCTATATTCATTGATTAGCTCTAGTAATTTTCTGTTAGAGGCTTTATGGTTTTCTATGTAGAGAATCATATCATCTGCAAACAGTGAGAGTTTTACTTCTTTTCCAATCTGGATTCCTATTATTTCTTTTTCTGCTCTGATTTCTGGGGCCAAAACTTCCAAAACTATGTTGAATAGTAGTGGTAAAAGTGGGCACCCTTGCCTTGTTCCTAACTTTAGGGGAAATGCTTTCAATTTTTCACCATTGAGTATAATGTTTGATGTGGGTTTGTCATATATAGCTTTTTATTATGTTGAAGTATGTTCCTTCTATGCCTGCTTTCTGGAGGGTTTTTATCATAAATCGTTGTTGAATTTTGTCAAAGGCTTTCTCTGCATTTATTGAGAGAATCATTTTTTTTAATCTTTCAATTTGTTAATGTGGTGTATTACATTGCTTGATTTGTGGATATTAGAGAATCCTTGCATTCCTGGGATAAAGCCCACTTGGTCATGATGTACGATCTTTATAATATAGTGTTGGATTCTATTCGCTAGAATTTTTAGGATTTTTGCACCAATGTTCATCAGTGATATTGGCCTGTAGTTTTCTCTTATGGCATCTTTGTCAGGTTTTGGTATTAGGGTGATGGTGGCTTCATAGAATGAGTTTGGAAGTTTACATTCTTCTGGAAGAGTTTGAGTAGGATAGGTGTTAGCTCTTCTCTAAATTTTTAGTAGAATTCAGCTGTGAAGCTGTGTGGTCCTGAGCTTTTGTTTGCTGGAAGATTTCTGATTACAGTTTCGATTTACATGCTTGTTATGGGTCTGTTAAGACTTTTATTTCTTCCTGGTTCAGTTTGGGAAAGTTTTACTTTTCTAAGAATTTGTCCATTTCTTCCAAGTNGTGTGGTCCTGAGCTTTTGTTTGCTGGAAGATTTCTGATTATAGTTTTGATTTACATGCTTGTTATGGGTCTGTTAAGACTTTTATTTCTTCCTGGTTCAGTTTGGGAAAGTTTTACTTTTCTAAGAATTTGTCCATTTCTTCCAAGTTGTCCATTTTATTGGCATATAGTTGCTGACAGTAGTCTCTTATGATCCTTGGTATTTCTGTGTTGTCTGTTGTGATTTCTCCATTTTCATTTCTAATTTTGTTGATTTGATTTTTCTCCATTTGTTTCTTGATGAGTCTCGCTAATGGCTTGTCAAATGGATTTGTCAGAGAAGATAATTAAAATTGACAAGCCATTACCCAGCCTCTATTTCCTTCAACTGATCACTGAGGAAGGCTTTCTTATCTCTCCTTGCTATTCTTTGGAACTCTGCATTTAAATGGGTATATCATTCCTTTTCTCCTTTGCCTTTCATTTCTCTTTGTAAGCTATTTGTAAGGCCTCCTCAAACAACCATTTTGCCTTTTTGCATTTCTTTTCCTTGGGAATGGTCTTGATCTCCTTCCTCCTGTACAATGTCACAAACCTTTGTACATAGTTCTTCAGGCAGTCTGTGTATCAGCTCTTTGTGTCTGTGTGTGTGTGTGTGTATCAGATCTAATCCCTTGAATCTATTTGTCACTTCCACTATATAATCTTAAGGGATTTGATTTATTATACCTGAATGGCTAGTAGTTTTCCCTACTTTTTTCAATTTAAGTCTGAATTCAGCAATAAAGAGCTCATGATCTGAGCCACAGTCAGCTCCCAGTCTTGTTTTTTCTGACTGCATAGAACTTCTCCATCTTTGGCTGCAAAGAATATAATCAATTTGATTTCATTATTAACCATCTGGTGATGTCCATGTGTAGAGTCTTCTCTGGTGTTTTTGGAAGACAGTGTTTGCTATGACCAGTGTGTTCTCTTGGCAAATTTCTATTAGCCTTTGCCCCTATAATGAAAAGGACATCTTTGGGTATTAGTTCTAGAAGGTCTTGTAGGTCTTCATAGAATTGTTCAACTTCTTCAGCATTACTGGTTAGAGCATAGACTTAGATTACTGTGATATTGAATGGTTTGCCTTGGAAACGAACAGAGATCATTCTTTCGTTTTTGAGATTGTATCCAAGTACTGAATTTCAGACTACTACTGCTTTATTGATTATGCCAAAGTCTTTGACTGTGTGGACCACAACCATCTCTGGAAAATTCTTAAAGAGATGGAAATATCAGACCACCTCACACCTCACATGTCTCTTGAGAAATCTGTATGCAGGTCAGGAAGCAACAGTTAGAACTGGACAGAGAACAATAGCCTAGTTCCAAATAGGGAAAGGAATATGTCAAGGCTGTATATTGTCACCTTGCTTATTTAACTTATATGCAGAGTACACCACGAGAAACACTGGGCTGGAAGAAGGACAAGCTGGAATCAAGATTGTAGGGAGAAATATCAATAACCTCAGATATGCAGATGACACCACCCTTATGGCAGAAAGTGATGAAGAACTAAAGAGCCTCCTGATGTAAGTGAAGGGAGAGTGAAAATGTTGGCTTAAAACTCCACCTTCAGAAAACTAAGATCATGGCATCTGGTCCCATCACTTCATGGCAAATAGATGGAGAAACAGTAGAAACAGTGACAGACTGTATTTTTAGAGGCTCCAAAATCACTGCAGATGGTGATTGCAGCCATGAAATTAAAAGACGCTTACTGCTTGGGAAAAAAGCTATGAGAAACCTAGACAACATATTAAAAAGCAGAAACATTAGTTTGCCAACAAAAGTCTGTCTGACAGTCAAAGCTTTGGTTTTTCCAGTAGTCATGTATGGAGGGAAAGTTGGACTACAAAAAAAGCTGGGCATTGAAAAATTGATGCTTTTGAACTGTGGTGTTAGAGAAGATTCTTGAGAGTCCCTTGGACTGCAAGGAGATCCAACCAGTCCATCCTAAAGGAAATCAGTCCTATATATTCATTGGAAGGACTGATGGTGAAGCTAAAACTCCAATACTTTGGCCAACCGATGCGAAGAACTGACTCATTTGAAAAGACCCTGATGCTGGGAAAGACTGAAGGCAGGAGAAGATGGGGACAATAAGAAGAATGAGATAGTTGGATGGCATCACCGACACAATGGACATGAATTTGAGTAAACTCTGAGTTGGCAATGGACAGGGAGGCCTGGCATGCTACAGTCATGGGGTCGCAAAAGTCAGACACAACTGAGCGACTGAACTGAACTGGAATATACTTGAGGGCTTCCCTGGTGGCTCAGATGGTAAAGAATCTGCCTGTAATACACGGGACCTAGGTTTGATCCCTGGGTTGGGAAAATCCACTGGAGAAGGGCATGGCAATCCGCTCCAGTGTTCTTGCCTGGAGAATTCCAAGAACAGAGGAGCCTGATGGGCTATAGTCCATGAAGTCACAAAGAGTCAAACCCAAGTGAGCAACTCACACTTTCACTATGACATATTTACTCAACAAATATTTATCAGTGCTTGCAATGCATCCAGCCACTATGCTTAGAACAAAACAGACAAGGTACCTACCTACATAAAGCATGTAGTCTAGCAGGGAAGACATATGTTAAACAGTCTCTTAATGTTTATTGCATAACTGAGGGTAGCCAATTCATCCCAATTTGCCTGGAACATTCCTGGTTTTCAGACTGAAAGATCTGCCTCCTCTGAATACTCTCTCAGTTCTGGGTGTATGGGGAGAGTTGGTCCCAAAGCAAAATGACAAAAGACATACTTAAATGTAGTAAGCATCATTACAAAGAAGTGTAGAGTTATCTGAACAATGAGTGATTAGCCTTCTTTGACAGATGAAAAAAACTGAGCTTTACAAAAATTAATATGCCCATGTCGGTAGGTGGTGAAGTAGGAATCTGCAGCCTAGTTGTTGTGACTCCCAGTTACAGGGCTTGATTCCATGTCTGAGTCAGTGGAATACCTTCTGAGACTTATATTTGAGAGTACAAATCTAGACTTGCACTAATTGATAAAATGCTTCCAAAAGGTTTGGTGGAGGAATAATCATCATTATAAGGAACAAAAGATTTCAGAGCAAATCCTTTGGGTCTGCTGAATGCAACTCTATTCCTATTGGAAATGCATGAAAAAGAAATAGCTGCCTATCCTCTGCTATCCCCACCTTTCAGCTGTGGGTGGCTCAGGAACAAACAAAGGAAAGCATTTTTCAGCTTGACTGCAGTCTTTTGTGGGAAACAAATTGTGTTTCTTCAAGTGTAAGGAGTAAGGTAGGAGAAGAGGATCGTTAAAAATTGACAGGGCATACCTAAATACCTCTGGACAGTGGAGCAAAATGCCCCTGCAGGGGGTTTAAGCAGACTACACCTGTTTGTTTTGCTTAGAAAGACAGTTTTCCCTTGGTGTAAACTCAGTGAGGGAAGGATTGTGTCTTGCATTGAACAGTTCTATTTGGCTCACATCTTTGATAGGATGACACAAAACCAAGTGATCTAGAAAATTGGCAATGTGGGGCAGTTAAGGAGACTGGGTTATGAATTCTCCCATCACGTTAGCTCCAATGATGGAAGGGTCTTTGATCTGTTTTGGTCACTGCTGTACACAGAGCAGTATCCTACACAAATAAGCACTCACTAATATTTGATGGACAGATGGATGGATGGAGGGAGGGATGCAGGGATGAAGGGATAAATGAATAGATAGACGAGAAGATAATAGTCTTAGTTTATAATTGTGAAAGTAGTACCTATACTTTACCTACCTGGACCTTGGCTTTCTTATCTATTAAATGGGAGAATTTAACTGCATGAATTTTATCCTTTCTAATAAAATTCAGAGTTCTGTGCTCCGAGGTCTATATTTCAGGTTAATACTATATCCACAGATAAGATAATTCTCAGACTATCTGTCTGTTTAGTCGCTAAGTCACGTCCAACTCTTTGCGATCCCATGGACTGTAGCCTGCCACAGGCTCCTCTGTCCATGGGATTTCCCAGGCAAGAATACTGGAGTAAATTGACATTTAAGATAATCCTCAGAATCCAGGCACATTTCTAGATGCCCAGCTAGAGAAGAACAGTTCAATATATTATGGCATACTCATAAAACAGAAAATAAGTTACAACTAATATTGATGTTATATATTTATTGACAAAAAAATCACTGATGGTATTAATTTTTTAAAGAGTTATAAAATCACATAGGCAGTATAGTGTAATCCAAATATGTATAAATGTGCAGACTTAGAGAGAAACAGGAAAAGATTCAAACATGCTAGCAGTGCCTATCACTGTATAGTGGATTTATGGATGAGTTTATTATTTTACAATTATTTCCTATCATCTAATTTTCCTTTATGATTATGTTGTTGTCATACAAGGTAAACTGGTATAATGATCTAGCATCTATTAGATTCTAGATCTACACTAGTGAAGGGCTGTCATGTAAGAGTTATGACATGAGCTCTGAAATCAGACAGCCTGGTTGAAATCCTGGTTAACTCCTAGCTACTGTGTGACCTCAGGTAACCTCAGTGACCTCTCTTAGCTTCACTTTCCTCTTGTATAAAACAAAAAGTAATATCCAACTCACAGACTGAAGTTTAAAATAAGTAATCTATGCAAAGTGCCTGGCATATATTATACATTCAGTAAAAGTTAGTACTATACTAAATACAAAGAATTTTTTTTTTTTTAACAAACCTGCCAAATGACAGTCATTATACTCACACAGTTTTCAATCTGGTGAAAATAGTAAGACTAACACACAAGAAACAAAAAGCATTACAATAATCTCCCAGAGTCATAGATGTAGAATAACTAATGCCACTCTCTCCCTGAATCTTCACATGTGATCAGCTGCCAAGACCAACCTGGTGGGAATTACTTACCTCATCTTCATGCCCACCACCCCTCCCTCAGCTCAGGTTTATCTTTTCATTACATTATGCTCCACAGGGTTTACTGGCTCCAGTTCAGTTCAGTTCAGTCACTCAGTCATGTCCGACTCTTTGCCATCCCATGAATTGCAGCATGCCAGGCCTCCTTGTTCATCACCAACTCCCAGAGTTCACTCAAACTCACGTCCATTGAGTCGGTGATGCCATCCAGCCATCTCATCCTCTGTCATCCCCTTTTCCTCCTGCCCCCAGTCACTCTCAGTATCACAGTCTTTTCCAGTGAGTCAACTCTTCGCATGAGGTGGCCAAAGTACACCCAGGACTGATCTCCTTTAGAATGGACTGGCTGGACCTCCTTGCAGTCCAAGGGCTTCGTGTCTCTCCAGATTCCCATCTCTCTACACCGGGGGTCTCAATGGAGGTTCCGTTTAGTAGTGTTAGTACCACCTGAGAACTTCAGAAATGCAAATTCTTGGGCTCCACCAAAGAGTTACTGAATCTGAATCTGCAAGGATGGAACCTAGTAACTGTGTTACAGAGTCTTTGCTAGATACAATATTGTCAGATCAGTTTCCCAAATGACACATACTTTTGTCTCTCTCTACTCTCCAAATCTCTGTACCTATTGAGTTAATGGTGACAGATTTTCTTCTCCTCTTGTTGAAGGTTTTCCTTCTATGATCTTGCCCCAGTCTACTTCTCTAAGCTCATCTTCAGTGACTTTTTGTCCTCACAAAATGCTCTAGAAAACTAAAGCACCTAATCCTCCCTGGACACAATGCATGTTATGATTCTATTCATACACGTCTACACCTTTATTCATGCTAATTCCTAAAAGTGTTATGTAATTTCTTCTTTCATCCCATCTTAGATGTTCAAACCCTGGTAAACCTTCAGACCTAGTACCCATCCATAAAACTTCCCCCAGTATACAACCAATCCCCTATAGAGATGATTGTTTTCTCCTCAGGACATCTGAAGCATTCAACTGGCCCAATCATTCCTTATTTCCAATCTTTTCTCCTTCTTTCTTTGGATTCATGATATATTAGCTTGGAGTTGGTGATGGACAGAGAAGCCTGGTGTGCTGCAGTTCACATGGTCACAAAGAGTTGGGCACAACTGAGCAACTGAACTGAATGGAGGGCTACCATAACGAAGTACCACAAACTGGGAAACTGACAACAGAACTGTTTTCTCTCACAATTCTGGGGACTAGAAGTCTAAAATTAAGTTGTTATCAGGGCCACGCCTTTTCTCTCAATGTCTGGTGTTTCCAGCAATCAGAGTTCCTTGACTCATAGACACACTAGATCAAGCTCAGCCTCAGTAATCAGATGGCATTCCCCCTGGCATTCTGTGTCCATTCTTCTCTCCCTATAAGTCCACCACTCATATTGGATTAGGACTCACCTCATCTTAACTTGATTATACCTGCAAAAACCACATTTATAAATAAGGTCACATTCTTTGAAACTGATTGCTGTTAGGATTTACTTCAACATTCTTCCCAATATGTGGAGGAACACAACTCATCCTACAGTAATGTGCATATATGACATAGTACTCCTAATCCATAGCAAGCTCCTTGAATGAAGGTTCTTCAGCTCATTGCTATTTTCCTTTCCCTATGCATCCTCCCCAAACCTTCGACCCAATCTCCCCATAGGACCTAGTTCTGAAAAAGAACTCCTTTAGCATATTATAGCGGAGAAGGCAATGGCACCCCACTCCAGTACTCTTGCCTGGAAAATCCCACGGATGGAGGAGCCTGGGAGGCTGCAGTCCATGGGGTTGCTGAGGGTTGGACACGACTGAGTGACTTCACTTTGACTTTTCACTTTCATGCATTGGAGAAGGAAATGGTAACCCACTCCAGTGTCCTTGCCTGGAGAATCCCAGGGATGGAGGAGCCTGGTGGGCTGCTGTCTATGGGGTCGCACAGAATCTGACACGGCTGAAGCAACTTAGCAGCAGTAGCAGTAGCATATTATAGTTGAATGGATGAAAAACTAAAGACACAAGGTGTAAAGTAACTAAGCACTGGTTACATTAACTAGCAATTAAATGCTAAATTGTGTGATGTGATCTATTCAGTTGTGGGGAATTGGGAAGTCAGATCAAGAGGTCTATGAGAGATGGAGTGCTTAACACAGTTTCTTGGAGGCAGAGTGGCTTCTTAATGAATGGACAGAATTTGGAGAAAGAAAGAAAAGAGAATATAACTTTCCATGTAGGGAAACAGTATGAACAAAAGATTGTGGAAATGAGATTTTTTTTTTCTATGTATGTAGAACCAGAGCCCTAGCAAGCAGATCTGGAATGAAAGGACACTGGGCAGAAAAGGCTAACAATCTACTGCTTATCTTATTGTTAGCTCACTGACCATTGTTTGATTTTTCCTCTATTTCTACTGCTTATTTATTATTCCTTAGCTGGTTTCTAAATTCCATTTCTGAGAGAAGATAATTGAGTTGGCAGCCTTATATGCCTGTGGAACCCTGGACTTCATTCTCCTGACAGCAATCATCTTCCTGTGCTGGAGGGCAAATGAGAAAGTGAGCATAAAGACCAGGTCTAATTCAGTTACTGTAGTATCTCCAATGCCTGCCATAGAAACAGGCTCAATACATGTATCTTGAATGAATGACAAGATAATTATAAGAATGTCTGCATGTATCTATATACATGCATGTGTGTGTGTGTACCTCTGTATGTGCATTTATCAGTGGTTATCCCATTCCATTGACTATAGCTTCCTGATCACGGGAAAAGAATGTTTGAGTTGTTACCTTGGGTTCTGTGGCACTGGTAATTACTTATTTGACTCCATACTTTGTTGCTTAATCCCCAAACTTGTTTATATTATTAGTCCATTAGATGGGACTTACATTTATCTCTGTTTTATAATCAGTTGAATACAGCTTTGTTTGACCAATATTAAATATATCAAACAATACTAATGAAAAATCTGCTTGTATTCAAATTCAGATCAGACAATGAGGTTGAAAATGGTGACCTTAATAAATTAATTCTTAAATTGTGGTGTGAAAAGATCAGAAAAGCCTAAAAGCTAAATACAAAATGTATAATTTTTTTCATACTTTCCCCCTGAATTTCCTCCAGCATTCACACTTATAGTGCTTTAAACAAGCAGTCTACATGGTTTGTGATTTTTGTGCTGAATCGTATGTCCTCCTAACGGGTAGCATTAACAATGATGATCTTTCTCTGACAAGCAACAGTAGGTTTGGGACAGCATCATGCTTTATTCTCTTCCTTGGGAAGGAGGATTATTGAATTTTTATCTAGTGATTCAGATGAAATATTAAATCTCTTTCAAGGAAAAAAATTCTTCCTAACTTTCTCAGTTCTCATAATATGTGATATGTACATTTTAGTGACTTGTCTAGTATCACTGCCTTAAGAAAATAAAAAGGATATTCTGATTATAGAGCTCACCATCATTATCATCATAGCAAGTATTTGTTGAAGAATTCCTATATATTAGGCAGAATTTTCCACACTAATTAAGGCAGAAAATTAAGTTTTTTAATTTAACCATTGTGATAACGCTATGAGCTAAAAAGTGTGATTACTATTATTTTATACAGGAAAAAACAGATATGAGAAGATAAAGAACTTCTCCTAGGTCATATAGCTAGTAATTTAAGGAGTCAGATTTTAATTCAGATCTCGATGACTAGAGAACATATGTGCTATTTGCTACATTATCTTATACTCATTTTTTTAACAGAAAAAAAAAAGTTAAGCTATAAGAAAATCAACTGATTTAATTTTAAAAATTATAAATCACTGTTCAGGGGCTATTTCTGGGTTGAATGCACATTCAACCCCAATCACAGCTATCAATAATCATTTAACCTAGAAATTCCATAAGATTCAGAGGAAATTGAAATAAAAATTACTTGTTGTGGTGGTCCTCAAGATTTTTTACAAGTAGATAGTCAGCTGTACAACTTTTTTTAACCAAATCTTGCATCTTGACTGATATATTATTAAAAAAAAAAATAGCAGCCTTAGCTTGATTTGCTCATTCATTCATTTATTCATTTTAAGCATACTTACTAAGCATACCAAGTACCTCTCATATATGAGGCTTTGTGAAGAACATATATCATTTAAAAATGTAACCCCTCCCATTAAGGGAGAGAATGAAATAACTATCATGATATCTGCTATTCAATTGTCATCATATCCTAGTAAAATTAGAATCAGTATCAGACACATAAAAGTCACAGGACAGGAGCCACGCTCTGATTGGCAGCATTCTATTTCATTTGCTCACCAGGTGGACAAGCCTTCAGAAAATCTTTCCATTTATTCAAAACTCATTTTTAAAGCCTTTCTTCATACTAAGGTGCTAAAGCTGAAATATATTAAAGCACCTCCCTTTCTAGAAAACTCGGTAACCAACTTGGATTTTAATACTTAATAGAGACAATATACCAGAAGAAGGGTTTAAAAAAATCACATGGGAATGAAAAAGGTTTGCTTTTGATGGAAAGGGCAAATATGCTTTTCTTAAATTTCAAAAATTACACTGCATTTGCTGACCCTGCTTGAAATACCAAGAGGATGTCACTAAAATGCCTTTTTTTCATTTGAGAAACTTTATGGGCTGTTTGATAGTAAATAAAACCAGGTATTCAGGAATTATGGGTTAAGCTAAGGGTCTGCAAACTATGCCCCATGGCTAAATATAGCCTGCCCCTTGATTTTACAAATAAACTTTTACTGGAATACAGCCAAATTAATTCCTGTCTCATTCAAGGGCTTTTTCTGGGCTGAGGGCAGGTTCAACTTCATCTTCAATATTCCCATCATGGCCATCAACAGTCATTTAACCCAGAAATTATATAAGATTCAGAAAAAAAGCTGAAGGAAAAATATGTGTCTTTGTGAAAGACACAAATGGTTAGTAGGGACATCACTAAGTATTAGAAAAATGCAAATCAAAACTACAATGAGGTACTTACTCACACCATCAGAATGGCCAGCATTAAAAAGTCTACAAATGACAAATGCTGGAGAGGATGTGGAGAAAAGGGAACTCTCCTATACTGCTTGTGGGAATACAAGTTGGTACAGTCACTATAAAAAACAGTATGGAGATTCTTCAGAAAACTAAAAATAGAACTGCCATATGGTCCAGCAATCCCACTCCTGGGCATATATCTGGATAAAACTATAATTCAAAAAGATACATGCACTCTAATATTGATAGCACTATTCACAATAGCCAAAACATGAAAAAAAGCTAAATGTCTATCAACAAATGAATCAATAAAGAAGATGTGGTACATACATACAATGGAATACTACTAAGCCATAAAAAATGAAATAATGCCATTGGCAGCAACATGAATGCAACTAGAGATTATCACACTAAGTAAGTTAGAAAAAGAACAAATACCATATGATGTCACTTATATGTGGAATCTAAAATACAGCACAAATGGACTTATTTATGAAACAGAAACAAAATTACTGACATAGAGAACAAACCTGTAGTTGTCAAGGGGTCGTGGGAGAAGGAAGGACTGGGAGTTTGGGGTTTGTAGATGCAAATGATTATACTTAGAATGGATAAACAACAGGGTCCTAATGTATAACATATGGAACTGTATTCAATATCTAGTGATAAACCATAATGGAAAATAATATAAAAAAGAATGTATATATGTGCATAACTGAGTCACTTTGCTATTCAGCAGAGATTGGCACAACATTTGAAATCAACTATACTTAATTTTTAAAAATCTAAGGAAAAATAACTGCCTTTATGGCCAGCCCAAAATAAATAATTTTAAAAGTTTATGAGCAAATAAATATCTATCTATATTTTCATATTGGTCAGCAGTACAAGACTTTTTGCATGATAGCAGCAGAGCTTTGTCATGGCAGAAACCATATCAGGCAAAGTCTAAAGACTGATATTGACATATATTCACTATTGATACTATGTATAAAATAGGTAATTAATGAGAACCTACTTTACAGCACAGGAAACTCTACACAATGCTCTGTGGTGACCTAAATGGGAAGGAAATCCAAAAAGGAGGGCTTACATATGTAAACATATAGCTAATTCACTTTGTTGTCCAGTAGAATTAACACAATACTGTAAAGCAAGTATACTCCAATAAAAATTAATAAAATCTTTTAAAAAATATTTAATATTTGGTTTTTTTTAATTAACTTATTTATTTATTTTTTAATTTAACTTTACAATACTCTATTGGGTTTGCCATACATCGACATGAATCCACCACAGGTGTACACAAGCTCCCAATCCCGAATCCCCCTCCCACCTCCCACCCCACAACGTCTCTCTGGATCATCCCCGTACACCAGCCCCAAGCATCCTGCATCCTGTATCAAACATAGACTGGTGATTCGTTTCTTACATAATAGTATATATGCTTCAATGCCATTCTCCCAGAACCCACTCCAGTATTCTTGCCTGGAGAATTCCATTGACAGCAGAGCCTGGTGGACTACAGTCCTTGGTCATAAAGAGTTGGACATGACTCAGCAACTAAACAATGACAAAGTATAGCGACTAAACAATAATATCTGGTTTTTTAAAAAGTTTGCTAACTGTTGCTCTAAACCATCAGACAAATTCTTCCCAAATAGCCATACTCTGCCTGGACTCTTTAGCAACTGCCCCTTCAGAACAGCTTACTATGGGAATTCCAACAGAATCCATGTGGCTGGGAAAAATTAGGTAATGCTATTCTTGGAATCAGTTACATTTGCGGTTGATATCACTAGGAAGCTAATGATTAAACTCAACTAATTTCATTTAGGTCTTTCTAAGGAAAAACTCCTTCCATAGCTCGAGCTCAAAGAACTCATTGATATAAAAACGAAGTTTGTATAATCAAAAATGTATAGATCCACAGAGTGATACACTTACATTTGGGATCTTTTCTCTGCCATATCTGAGACTGGTCATTCCTTGTTAGTCTGGGAGCTCAGACTAAATAGTGTACCACTTGTCTCCATCAAGCTCCTTGTTTTAGGATTTCACATATTCCTTTCACCCAGAACATGTATCTCAAGTCATTTTAATACATTTGTAAGTGTGATTATTAGATTAATATTTGTTCTAAAAAAATCTATAATCTTTATGATAATTGTCACCAAGTCAATTTCTTGTTCCTTAACAGATTCCTTGAAAAGACTGATGAAGCTCCAATATTTTGGCCCCTTGACGCTAAGACAAGTCACTGGAAAAGACTCTGATGCTGGAGAAGGGTGAAGGCAAAAGAAGAGAGTGGCAGAGGATGAGATGCTAGAATAGCATCACCAACTCAGGAGACATGAGCTTGAGCAAACTCCAGGACATAATGAAGGACAGGGAAGCCTGCCATGCTGCAGTCAATGGGGTTGCAAAAAGTCAGACATGATTTGGCAACTGGAAAACAACTACAGCAACATACTTCTTCCTTAGGAATTCCTTATATTCCTGAAGAACTTATTACAGTGTGGGGCACAGAGGAAATCCTCAACAAACATCTTTTGAGTGATACTGTCTATTTAGCAACAAGTGTTTATTGCTGTTTACCCCACATAATATTAGGTTGCAAATTTCTTTTTGATTCTTCTCAGAACCCATCAATGGGGACCACATTTATCAGAAATTCAGTGACTCTTTTTGATAAACTCAAAGTCCAATCAAGTTTGATTTAACAATAGCCAACTAGAGATACCATCTCTGCTACTCATTATATAGACAATGATGTCACCCAGCAACTCAAGAAACTTGGTGGCAGCAGTTATTTCACATGAGTGATAATATTTTCATCTCCTAGTCTTCTAAAATAAAAGGCCAGTAGACTGTAAAAACAGCATGAACCATTCTACTACCAGAAGGCCACTGTTTCCTTGTCACCCAGCAATCACTTCTGCTAGATTCCAACGGTTTGCTTTGTCTTTTCTGAATATGCTCTTTAGAGACACTGAAATGCAGCTAGGAATGGCAATGACAAGTAGCTTTTTTTTTTTTTTTTTTTAGCAATTTCCATGTTAATAAAGGTTTACAAATAGGACCACCACAAGGGAGATGAGAATAAATGATGCTAACAGTAGCAGTGAGAAAGGAAATGTAGAAATTATCTGTTTTTATCAAAATATCTTCCATGCAATAGTCATGTGGTAAGTAGCTCCGTGAAGGAAGAGTTCTATGATCATGTGAATTTGGGGAAAATCACAAAGAATGGGATCATCTTGAAGACGGGCAAAGTGTGTTACCATGTTCAAAAGTTCAAGAAACTTTCTACAGTTACAGAAATGTGACACAATTCATCTCAAGAAGTAGAAATTGCTAGTGCTCATTCACATCTGGTTTTTTTTCTACCTTTCCTAAAGCAAAAGAAGAGTCTCCACCCTTTGCCATATGGTAGAACCCTAAGGCTAATTTCAATCAATGAAATGTAAGTGTGTGTGTGTGTGTGTGTGTGTGTGTGTGTGTGTGTGTGTGACTAGTGTCACTTTCAAATTCAGGCAAAGAAAGGCTTCTGTGTGGGCTTCCAGATCAGTAATTTCCTACAAGGAAATCATGAGTGCCATGATGTTCCAAAGACAGAGCCATTTGAAGGGAATACATCACGTCACTAAGTCACCCCATGCAAGCTGGCTGCCCTGGGAAGTTCCCCAGGTAAGACAGGACTTCGAATAAGCAAGAAAAAAAAAAAATCCTTTTTAAAGTTAAACCATTGACTCTTCAGAATTCATTTGTTACCACAGCATGGCCTACCCTCATTTATCAAACAGTTCTTAAATTGATTTAACTACAGAATTCTTTATTCTCAAAAAAATATATATCACAAAGAAAAATTATTACAGGGAAATGGGCTGGGAATCACCATGATATCTAAAATAGCTTTTTTTTTTTTCTTCCAGAAACCATGGCTAAAAACATTTTGAGCAAATATAGACCAACCTGAGAGATAGAGGGAGAATTCAAGAGAGGAAATTCAAAAGTGAAAGAGAAGTATGAGAGCAGACAATTGGGTTGAAAATCCCAAAACCAGAGTTCTCCCTGCTTCTGCATCCTGTACAGACATTCTCAGTGTTATAGACCCAATGTTTCTTCTTCAACAACCCATTTAACGAGTATTCATTGTATACATCCCAAGGGTATTGCACGATATGAGACACAATTTGGGATTGACACTTTACCCCTGTCTTCCTTGATTATTCACTCTGGAGGGCTATTTTCTCCAGCAAAGAGGTCCTGTCTATCAGTCTCCTGACATTAACCTCAAACTGCTCTGTTTTGATGGGGACTCCAGGGTAAAGAGCTGACAGCATATGAAGCAACTGACAAAGAATTAATTTCCAAATTTTCCAAGCAGCTCATGCAGCTCAATACTAGAAAAAGCAATCAACCCAATCAAAAAGTGGGCAAAGTCCTAAACAGACATTTCTCCCAAGAAGACATAAACATGGCTAGTGTGTGTGTGTGTGTGTCTGTGTTAGTTGTTCAGTCATGTCTGACTCTTTTAGACAATGTGGACTGTACTTGCCAGGTTTCTCTGTCCACGGAATTCTCCTGGCAAGAATACTGGAGTGCATTGCCATCCCCTTCTCCAGGGGATCTTCCCAACCCAGGAATTAAACCCAAGTAATAAACACATGAAATGATGCTCAACATCACTCATTTTTAGAGAAATGCAAATCAAAATCACAATGAGGTATCACCTCACACCAGTCAGAATAGCCATTGTCAAAAAGTCCATAAACAATAAATGCCAGAGAAGGTGTGAAGAAAAGGGAACCCTCTTACACTGCTGGTGGCTACAGCCACTATGGAGGTCTGTACTATGGAGAACTCCATTATGTGGAGATTCCTTAAAAAACTGAGAATAGAACTGCCATGCGACCCAGAAATCCTACTGCTGGTCATATGCCCTAAGGAAACCAGAACTGAAAGACACACATGTACCCCAGTGTTCACTGACTGACTGAGCAAGCATGTATGCATGCAGGCACACACTCATGCCCCATCTTGAGAGCCATCCATTCACTTCTACTGAGCCAAGGCTGGAAACATCATGGCCTCCTACACCTCCCAGTACTTAGGGTACCATGTCTGGAACTCCAGAAAGCCTGGCAGTGGCTTTGACTATCACTGTGGAAGCCAATGACTGCAGCATCAAACCACAGGGGGACTAATCCATGTGATCACCTCTCTTTAAGAGGCTTCCCTGCAAGGATGTTAGACACTGTATTCCAACCAGAAACCCAGCTAGACTTTCTCTCTTGCAAAGCTTTAAAGTCAGAAAGAGAGCCAGGCAAGCAGTAGCCACAGAAGAAAGAAACACACTTCAAGTGGAAGTTGAGATGAAGAGAGGAGACACGCATAGGCAGACTCCTGAAGCGTCAAGCTTATCAGATCTCTAAGGATGTACTGAGTCAGTAACAAATGGTCATCCTGAATGGTGGTCCAGATCTCCATGGCTCCCTCTGTGGCATCACTGAGAAGTTGCCTAAATGTTCTCACATGTCTTCCAGGTAACCTGAGCCCATCCCTACCCCTTGGCACTGAAAGGAGCCTCACCAGCACTTATTAAACTCATATTCCAACTTGCTTGAGACTGGCAACCAGGTGCTAGTCATCTTACTCAGTCCTCCACAGTGCTAAAAAAAACAGTAGACTCATGACTTTAGAAATATTTAGAAATATATACTGATCTATCTAGTCAATCTCAGCTGCAGAAAGCTTTTAATGAGCTATAAGTGTTTCCAATCTTTTGGAGCTCATATAAACTAAGAACAATCAAATAATAATATAAATAAATAAAATATGTTATTAATTTTATATAAATGTAAAATCATAATAAACTTTAAAAATATAACTCTCTATATATTTGATTGGTTGGGTGAGAGGAATATTAAGGATGGTTCCTGACAACACTGGAACATGTAGAAACATGGAAAGCAAGGGATAAAGAACCATGTGCGGCACATGCAGTCAAAACCTCCCGTCATTAATGACTGCCATTTAGTATGACAGGCACATGAGTGGGGGCCTACACATGCTTTCTACTTCAGTCCTTCCAAGATTCCCAGGTCAGAGATGTCATCATTCCCAATTCACAAGTGAGGAAATGGAGGCGCAGAAGGTTCACATCATGAGTCCTAGAGTCATAATTCGAATTCTGTTTTTCCCTAGCTCTTTGAATTCTAATTTTGCACTCTTTACACTGTGCTACACATAGGGGAAAAAGATGAGCTCTTTCAGCCAGGGAACAAAGGAGCGACAGCTGGGGTAGCAAAGCACACTGTTGTACCATATTTTCACTGTGCAATTCCTAGTAATCTGACAGCAGAAGAGTATTTTCCAGAGTGAGTTTCTCATATAGTATGGGGAAAGTAATTACTATCTGATTCTACCTCTGTCTTTTTATTTTGTCTTGACAAGAAAAGGAAGAAAGAAAAAAGGAAAACGCAAGATAGCATGGAGTTTTATGTTTTAAAACAATTAAAAATATTGACTAGAAGTTAACTTTGTCCCATTTATTTTTTTCAAAAGAAATAGGTTCATGTGTTTATACCATAGAAAATTTCTACTTTACCTCCTGTTCTGAAAACCAGTTTCTACCCATTACTAGGAAAGTGTAACAAATGTATGTAAACCTGCTTATTCTATAACTGATATTATAAAATGTGTCAAGTTTACATACTCTGATAATGTCGCAAAAAATTAAAGACTGAGAAATGCTGGAGATAGTATTCTTTAAAGGAAAAATTACTTATTATCTTATTTTAGAGGGCACAGTAGGCTATTGGCAATAATTCTGTTGCATGATATTTAAATGTTTTAAGAATAACAATTAATAACCAGGATGCAATTTCACATTTCTACTATCTTAAAAGGTGAGCTTATTTTAGGATTTAATGTCTCTGAGGTATTTTTAGAAGCTGCCAAATTCACTGTACAACAACAAAGATAAAATGTAACCAGTATTTAATTGGCAATAAAATTCAGTAATTATTCAGCAATTAAAAAAGGAAAGAAATCTGATACATGTTACTACATGGGTGAATCTTGAAAATATTTTGCTTTGTGAAAGAAGCCAGACACAGAAGTCACATCTTCTATGATTCCATTTATATGAAATGTCTAATACAGGCAAAATCATAGACATAGGAAGTATATTAGTAGCTTTGAGAGATTGGGGTGTAAGCAGGCGAAAATGAGGAACGAATGTAATGTGTTTCCTTTTGGGGTGATGAAAATATTCTGCAATTTGATCAAGATGATATTTGCACAATTCTGTGAGTATACTCAAAACCATAGAATTGTATGCTTAAATGAGTGTATTGTATAGTATGTGAATTACATGCCTGAGTGGTAAAGAATCCACCTGATAAGAGGAGACATGAGTTCAACCCTGGGTCAGCAAGATCCCCTGGAGAAGGAATTGACAATCCACTCCAGTATTCTTGCCCAGGAAATCCCATGGACAGAGAAGACTGGCAGGCTTACAGTTCATGGGGCTGCAAAGAGTTGGACATGACTTGGAGACTAAACAGCAAGAATAATGCTTTTATAAGGGCTTCCCAGGTGGTGCAGTGGCAAAGAACCCACCTGCCAATGCAGGAGATCCAAGAGATGTGGATCATGATCCCTGGCTGGGGAAGACCCCGGGGGTAGGAAATGGCAACCGACTCCAGTATTCCTGAAAATTCCATGGACAGAGGAGCCTGGTGGGCTAACAATCCATGGGGTCACACGAGAGTTTGACACAAGAGAGTATAGCACAGTATAAAGTTATACCATATATTAACACATACATAAGGAATCTAGAAAAACAGTACAGATGAACCTCCTTGCAGGGCATGATTGGAGACAGAGAACAGACTTGTCCACACAGAGGGGGAGGGCAAGGGCGGGACTAATTAAAATAATAGCACTGACATGTACACATTACCAGATGCAAAATAGACAGCTGGCGGGAAACTGCTGTATAGCATAGGGAGCTCACCGCCCCACAGCTATGACAAACTAGGTGGGTGGGATGCAGGCATGGGGGATGCGAGAAAGGCTCAAGAGGGAGGGTACAGATGTATACTTATAGCTGATTCACATTGTTATTCAGTAGAAGCCAACACAACATTGTAAAGTAATTCTCCGCCAATTAACAATAAATTAAAAAAAAAAATTACCCACAGTGCCCAGTGGCAGCCTCTCCCTGAACTATTTTTCTTGTCCTTGGTGCTGAGATCACAGTCCTTCCTCTGGCTCATGAGGATCTCGTCCATGCCAGGCCATTCCTGCCACTCCCACCACTCAGCCTGCACCCTTCTACCTCAGTTGCTACCTCTAACCTATCACCTGACCCACACCGGGGTCAACACTCCTTGAACATCTGATTGCTGCTCTCATGTGACCACAGGAAGCTTTCCCTGATTCTCCAGAAGCATCCCTGTAAAGAGCATTCATGATTACTTTGTGCCCACATGTTTATCCTAGCTTCATTACTGTTCGAGGTGTTTCTACTCTTGCTGGTTCCTCCAGAAGGCAGCACCACACCTGGCATGGAATGCATGCTCAGTGAAAATTTCAAAAATGAATGACTTTTTAGTTAAACTTAAAAAAAAAAAAAAACATAAAAGGTTTTACCCTCTCCTTGTTTGTTTTCCCATCAAAGAAATGTAGCTAGAATTTTCCTTAAAAACTTGCAAATAAACTGTTTATTCATGGATGTACTAATGGATCTACGGGTATTAACTAAGCAGATTTTTGCTTTTCTTTTCCACTAATTTCTTTCAGAAGATAGTTATCCTCAAGGAAAGTAACCAACAGAACTGCTAACACAACCTGTGGTTCAAGGAAGAAACATCTCTTCTTTACATGAACAATGTTTCATTTATTTTCTGTGAACGTTTTCCCTTTGCTTTGTTTCAGGCATCATCACTCAGCAAATATCTCCAGAGAGCCAGATGGGTGCAGAGGAGAGCACAGCATTTAGGAGTAAGTTCAAATCCAGCCTCATAAACTGAGTTCAAATATAACCGCCTCCTTCTGCAGGCTAATGGCCTCTTTAAGTGTCAGTTTTCTCATGTATATGGTGGTGGTGGTTTAGTCACTGCCATGTTGGACTCTCTGTGACCCCATGGACTGTAGCCCACCAGGCTTCTCTATCCATGGAATTCTCCAGGGAAGAAGATTGGAGTAGGTTGCCATTTCCTATTCCAAGGCCCGTGTATATGATGAAGCTAGTAACATGCAATTCCATGGAGTTGTTCTGATGACTAGATGAAATGCATCTACTATACAGGATTGATAAGCAAGGTCCTATCATATAGCACAGGGAACTATATGTGACACTGCAGTAAATCATAATGGAAAAGAACATGAAAAAGAAAATATACACATATATTTGTGTTTATATATATGTATATAAAAAACAGTCATTTTGCTATATAGCACAAATTAAACACAATGGTGTAAATCAATAAATTTTAAAAATAAAATGAGACACATCTCTAAAGCAGTTAGCATAGAGACTGACGGATACATACTAATGATGATAATGACAATGACTCCTTTACCATCAAGAAACCTGCAGGCCTTTACGGAAGGGGATGGCAATAAAGAGACACCATTAAAATAATTATCATTCAAGATGAAAAACAATCTCCTTGCCAGGATAAATTCTACTAATAATCTCTGCATAAATTCTCCAATATAAATATTTAAGAACACTTCCTACAATAAGCAGAATTGTTTATAGTGGACTTTTAAAAAGCAACAACCAAAGCCAACTAAAATATCCATTAATGTAGAATCACTTTAATTAAATTATGATGTGCCCAAATGATATGATAGAACATGACTGTTAAAAATACGAAGTAAGCTGTTTAAAAACTGAGACACTGCAACCCTTTTCTTAGCTCTCTCAACTTTTTCTAATGCTTCTATTTCACCTTTAATTAAGAAGAAAGAAGCAATGGCACTCATTTATTCTTCAAAATCATTCAACAAGGACATTTATATTAACAATGAAGAAGAGATATACATGCTCAGTACTTAAAGATACTTCAGATATGTTAAATGAAAGTTGGAAAGAATAAAATATTAGGGACAACATAAACCCTCTCGTGTATATAAAAATATATAAAATCAAGCACAGAAGTAGGTCACACCTAGTAGGAAGAATCAAGAACTATTTTACAGTGGATTTGGGCAACTGGAGATGGCAAACTTGAGAAGGGACTTCCAGGCTGAGCAAAGTGAGGACTTGGAGGTAGACAGGCATAGGGAAAGAGAGGGGAAGGTGGGCAGATTCCAGAGGCAAACAATCAGGGAAGGTGCACAGGGAACATGATTTGAATTTTGAGGCAAGCATTAGGCTGAATGTGTAGGACTTTCAGTAGTCGATGGGGGCATCTAGACTTTGTCTGTTAGGCAGTAGGAAATTACAGAAGACTTGTAAAGAGGGAATAACATGATCAGAGTTGCATTAAGGCTGCCCACGTGGAGGGGTATGTAGGCAAGCGTGGAACAAAGAATGAAGTAATGCAGTAGGATGCAACTATAAGTTGCCCAGTTTCTCCCTCAGCAGGTTACAACTGCTGTGTTGATAAGCCTTCAGTTTGACTTCCTAATATAATGCCTGTACTGCTTACATATGAAATATACCACACTGAACAGAGTCAGTGATTCCTTTAGAAAATTCCTGATAGATGTTCCACACAACCTAAAATTACTGATCTCCATTCAATAATCAATTCTCAGCAGATATCATTTTTCAAAGAAATGTTATATTGCCAGTTAAATGAAAGGAAGTGAGATCATTAAAACTGTTCCCTAAGTAATGCATTTTAAATGAAAGGCTCTTTTGAGTCTTTGGGGGGAAAAAAATCAAAAGTTAAACTGAAACATTCAGGGAAAGCTCAAATTAATATGTCAGTTCTGTCAACATTCATATTTTTGAGTCCAAACCTAGAAGTAACAGAGCATATGGTGATTTACTTCTCCCTAGCTATAGTTTTAACTGTTTGTTAAAATCACAAAAGAAATGTTGACAGACGTTTTCATTACTATTTCAGTGTAAAATATACAAATCTTATAATTTCTCTGTTTTGTTTTGGAGATCAGTTTATTACAGTAGGAACCATCAGTGATTTTCATTAAGTATGTTCAATGAGGTTGAACTGGAAATAAATGATGGGTCAACATGCACCAATTTTGTCCTCACAGTGACAAATGTAATGTCTCTCTGTGGACATTATGTATTTCCTTGTCTGGCAGACATTTTTCATAAAAAAGACAATGAACCTTTGAATTATAGGTAAACGAAATTACTTGCTTAAAACTCAATAAAACTCTAAGAATGATTATGCAGCATCAACTGCTGAGATTTACATTTCCTATTTATCTGTTGCCAGTGAGGAACTGCCATCGATGCTTTGGTGAGGAAGGAAAGGGATATGCGTATGAATGCCGAACTAGGTTCACAGGGAATTTAACAGAATCGCACATACTCTATTCTTTTGTGGGTTAAAGAGTTTTAAAATCTTTGTCTTCTAGAGCTTAGCTTTATGCTCTATACCACTAGGTGAATAGGAGATATTCATTGTTTGGAAGGAGAGACAGTTTGCAGAGATGGAGGATGTAGAAATGGATAGTGGGTTGAAGACTAAGTACCATTTCATGCTATGGTCTTCATTCCATTAACAAAAATTTATCAATATACACGTACAGAAACATAAAAATATGACGTTTAAAAAATAAACATCTGTTTACTATCTGTTAAACTCATAAGATACTTGTGTCAAACATTTATCTATCTATTCATCCATCCATTATCTATCTTTAAAGATGCATATTAAAACACCTCAGATAGTTATTTCTACATTTCCTTTAAAAAGATTGAGCTAGGCATCATCTAAAAATGTTAATTATGGAGTATAGGTAGTCTAGGTATAAATTAAATTTTTATTTTAATGATGGAGTAATATAGGCATTTCCAAGAAAGTCACTGATAAGATGAAACTTTCCACTGTCATAACCAGCATCTTAAGTTGCAACATGAATCTTAAGATAGGAAATTAAGATTCTTTTTTGTTTATTCTATATAATAAATGCTATGTGATTATATTATGACTAATGCAACAAATCAAGAAAAGATATAGAAGGCATAAAAATGAGGAAACAATGTAGATGCATTCAGTCTTTAGCATGTTACTCAAATAAAGACAATGTGAAAAGTTAGATGGTTCCTAGTAAGTATAAAAATCATTTTCTTATATATCGAAAATAACCAACAAGAAAAATTGAGAAAGTATTCCATTATAACAACAATAAAAAGTACAAAATCTTTAGTGAGGTCCTCAGAAGAACTAGGTAGAAACATTATGGAAAAAATTAGAAAAAATGGATAAGTATAAAAAATGAAACTATAAAAATTATAGAAGAAAACATGGATGATTTCCTCTATAACCTAGGTATAGAGAATGACTTCCTATTCGTGAGTCAAAATGCAGTTGCAGTAAAAAAAAAAAAAAAAAANCCATACATGACTACTGGAAAAACCATAGCTTTGACTAGATGGACCTTTGTTGGTAAAGTAGTGTCTTTGCTTTTTAATATGCTGGTCTAGGTTTGACATAGCTTTTCTTCCAAGGAGCAAGCATCTTTTAATTTCATGGCTACAGTCACCACCTGCAGTGATTTTGGAGTCCCAAAACATAAAGTCTCTTACTGTTTCTATTGTTTCCCCTTCTATTTGCCATGAAGTGATGGGACCGAATGTCATGATCTTAGTTTTTTGAATGTTGAGTTTTAAGTCAGCTTTTTCACTCTCCTTTTCCACTTTCATCAAGAGGTTCTTTAGTTCCTCTTCACTTTATACCACAAAGGAGGTGTCATCTGCATATCTAAGGTTATTGATGTTTTTCCCTGCAATCTTGATTCCAACTCATGCTTCATCTAGCCCAGCATTTCGCATGATGTACTCTGCATATAAGTTAAAGAAGCAAAGTGACAATATACAGCCTTGACATACTTCTTTCCCAATTTGGAACCAGTCTGTTTTCCCATGCTTGGTTCTAACTGTTGCATCCTGACCTGCATACATATTTCTTTGGAGGCGGTTAAGGTGATCTGGCATTCCCATCTCTTTAAGAATTTTCCACAGTTTGTTGTGATCCACACAGTCAAAGGCTTTACCATAATCAATCAAGTGCAGTAGATGTTTTTCTCACTTAGATAATAAGAAAACCCACTGGTGGGCCCATTCATAAATGCTCCAATATGATATCAAAAGGACTTACTTTGCTCTCCCAACATTTTAACCTAATACCCAAGACGTTTACCATTTTTCCTGACAAGTTCCTGTTCACATGCCCGCCTCCCTTGAATTTGTAGTTTTACTAGCATGCTACTTTGGCTTCTACTCCCCGACTTACTGACTGCTTCCAGATGAAGCCTGCCACCCTGTCCACCACCCCAAGAACTCTATTCTTGTTCCAACATTGATGATGATTAAGCTCCTCCCCTTTTAACATAAGTAGCACTTTAGCAATATTAGTCCACTTCGTAAATGCCCAGGAGCCTTAATGAAATACAGCTTATTTCAGTAGGACACAAAAAACAAGACTTCATGACAGAATCTGGAAGGAAGAACAGTCAGCTCATTTTAATGTGAAAACTTAACTGTTTCGATTTTCTCCAATGCTCAAGGAAGATGAAAGGAAATACTGTTTCTCACCTACCAGGAGGGTTTGCAGATTAAGTCTATCCTCTGTCTCTTATACACATCTAGATGTGTATAAGAGACAGTCTTATAAGAAAACAATCTGAANTGAAAACTTAACTGTTTCGATTTTCTCCAATGCTCAAGGAAGATGAAATGAAATACTCTTTCTCACCTACCAGGAGGGTTTGCAGATTAAGTCTATCCTACCTTCTAAGAAGGAGACAGAGACCCTACATTCCTAAGGATTTGGACTCAAGGTTGAACGGGCCAGCAAGAACTGCTGAGGAAGAAAATGGAACTGGGATGGGAGAATCTGTTCAACATATTTACCATGCACTGTAGCAAGAACACTGAGAAAGCAGACTGGAAGCTGGGGCTACAAAACAGAAATGGGTCTGGGTGTCTCCAGCCATGCCCGGTGTTAACATTTCAGGTGACAGGAGGAACTGGGTGGGGTGCGGCAAACAGGAGGATCATGGGAAGGAGATCAGGGCAGGCAGAGGAAGGCCCATTTGGAGGGGGAGTTCTTAGAGACCACTGATTAAGCACATGGAACTATTTCAATAGATTCTAAAAATATACAGCTGCATCAGCAAGCACCTGCTAAGTATCAGTTCTAAAAAATTACAAAGATTGAGCAGAAACAGAACAGGAAATAACTTGGTTAAACAAAGCAGAGGAAAGGATGGACTTCCCAGGAACTCCAGGACAACCAAGAATCCAAGAGAAGGGTATTAGGGCCATTGGATTTTAGGGGTAGGTGTCAGAACTCCTTTGAACACAGGTATTTCTGGTCATTGGACAACACTAGCTTGAGAAACCCTCAGCTGGAAGAATGATCCATGTCACCCTAGTACAGTCAATTTCTGTTTTAAAGCTTAAAATATAATCCATTAATTTATCTTTTATTTTTCCCCACTAGGCAGTGCAGCACAAATAGAAGGATGAAAATCTAGGGATACATTTTTACATTTTACCTTTGGGTGGTAGCAGTCAGAATGATTTCTCCTTTCCTGTGTCAAGTGAACAGAACCAAATTTTTCTGGCTCTCAGCTATGGTAAATGAGTAGATAGATAGCAAGGCTCAGTAAAGTAGTGGAGTTTCATTTCCTGGGAGGAAGAGAGGTTTAAATCCACCAGACAATTCATTTGTAACAAGCTTACAAGTGCTTGCAAGAATACAATAACTATCCACCCTGCTTGAACAAGTCAGTGAATGAAAGAAAGGCTTTTGACCTCAAATGAAAAAAAAAAAAAATTGAAAGGATTTGTCATTTTGACTTTGGTTCTGAATTCAAAATCAATGCCAAGGCAGAAAATGCCATGATGCAAATAAATGCTGTCAGTGACTTTCTTTAGAAAATAGGATGAAATATTAGCAGTCACGAGAGAATTCAGGTCTCACACACAATCAATAGGGATCCTTCATTCCAACAACAACAACATCAAAAATATAATGATAATAATAGAAACAGCTCCAATTGATTGAATGTTTATTCTGCTAGAGATGGTGCTAAGGGCTCAATCTGCATCTCCCAACTGATCTGAAGACACTGAAGTACTTATTCTTCCCTAAGTTTACAGATGAAGAGGTGCAGACACAAGAAGTTATAAACTTGTTATTAAGAAATGGAAAAACTGGAGTTTAAACTCAGACCCATGAGATAATACAGCCCAGGATCTTAAACATTGTTCATACCATCATATTACTTAACAGCCCCGGGGAAAAAAAAATCTGTGAGGTACTGTCTAATGATGCATCTTGGACTGTGAGCCCGAGAGGAGTGAGCCCAAGAAGCTGCCCCTGGCAGTGAAATACAACCCACCTCCCCTCCGCAAATTGAAGACTGCTCTTGAAAGCTACCTAATTTTCATTTTACTGTGATTTGATTTCCTTCCTTGAGATCTTTCTTAATTCTGTTAGAATACCCTCAGTGAAATACAGACTCAGCCCAAACTGTCCTAATGCAAGCTGGAAAGCAAGATCAATCAGAAGTCCATTAGGAGAGGGATGAAGGGGAAGTGGCTGAAAGCAGCCAACGCCAAGAGACGAGCAGGATGCTTCTCAAGTGTTCCTTACATCTCAGTGTCAGGTGCTTCTTGAAATACTGTAACTCTAGAGTCACTTCCCCACTATCCACCTGTGAATGCCCTACTCGACAGATATATCTTGAAGCCTTTGAATCTCCATGCCCATCGTGGCCCCCATCCTCATGTCGCTGACTCCAGGCCCATTCCCTCCTCCCAGTTAGTGCTCACCACACAATGGAAGGCCAACCAATTAGGTTTTCTTTTGTCTATATTTAGGTCTGTGCCATGACTTCTCTCCCAGCCCAGTGTGCTCAAAGAACCTGAGGCAGGAATGGGTATCATTTAGGAAAGCTCCGGGAGATGGGGTTACACAGGGAAGCTTGGCGTGCTGCAGTTCATGGGGTCGCAAAGAGTTGGAAGACTGAGCAACTGAACGACAAGGAAAGTGAAAGTGTTAGTTGCTCAGCTGTGTCTGACTTTTTCCAGTCCCAGGGACTGTAGCCTGCCAGGCTTCTCTGTCCATGGAATTCTCCTGGCAAGGATACTGAAGTGGGTTGTCATTTCCTTCTCCAGGGGATCTTCGCTACAGAGGGATTGACTGAACCTGAGTCTCCAGCGTTGCAGGCAGATTCTTTACCATCTGAACCACCAGGGAAGCCCCAGTCAAGAAAAGAGGGGTTAATACAATGTGGCTGGAGCCAAAAAATATGAATTCATTTCAACAGGTGGGCTCCAACAAGGATTCACTGTATAGACTAGGGAATTATCCCAGTACTTTGTAATAACCTATAACGGAATATAATCTGCAAAACCACTGAATCACTATGCCGTATACTTGAAACTAAAATAATATTACAAATCAACTATACTTCAACTGAAATAAATTAAAAAATAAGTGGGCTCATTCCCCCAGCTTATTGAAGATTTGTACTGCATGGTTCATTCTTTGGAAAGATCACATGACAGAAACTTATGAATGAAGGTCAAACATCAACCCTTGCTTGATCTGTGATTTTTTTTTTTCCTTTCCTAATCAAGATGAATCTTGGAACGGTTGAAAGAGTTCAAGCTTTCTAAGGAAGTTGATCTGGGGCTTAAGTTGAGGTTCTACCACTAACCAGCTGGTTGATCTTGGGCAAATTATTACTTCCTTCTGTCCCTCTCCTAAAGAGTACCAGTACTTATATCTTCTGGGTGGTTTTGGTTATACAATGAGATAATATATGAAAAGCACCTCATATAATACTTGGAACCCTGTGGTTGTTCAGTAAATTGGAGGGATCAGCGCTATCATGATCATTAACAATATTAGTAACAGAGGCAGCACTGTTACAGAAAGGAACAAGTTACAAGTGTTGGATATGCTCTGAATAAGAGTTACCCCTCAAACGCAAATATTTTATTTAAGAATTACACACATTTCTATATTTTTAAGTAAGCACTGCCTCTAGCTAGGAATATAAAATAGAATCCTGCTCTGAAATAAGGACTAGCATAACTAATTAAGATGCTTTCCATTTATTTATTCTTTGAAGATACTAATTCAAGAGAATTGCTTAATCTTCTCTTTCTTAATCTATTTAAGCATGCAAAACATAAATGGAATTCCCTGAAACCCTAATAATATGAAATATAAGATAAGGCCACTTGCTTTCAAATTAAAACAAAATCTATGTTTCTATCTTTGTTCCTAATATAGTGACTAATGGAGCCCTAATGCTTTGATCTTCCACTTGAAAAATATCAAAACATCTTTAATATGCAAATCAAGGCAAGAGCTTGTGGGGTCATCTGCAGCAGGTTTCTTGCCCTCTTATAACAGTAATTGGAAAATCTATGGTGGCCCTAAGGATCATTACTTTAAATATAACTCTACCACTAACAAAAATCCACTAGCTTATCCTTAGTCACATGTGGAAATGAAATTTAGATATTAAATAGTATTGATTTCAATTCAAAAGCTGCTTTGACCACCTCTACATCAATCCCCCTGACTTGGAATGAGGATGGGTGGAAATCATTAAGTCATTTATCTTGTCAAAAATCTTGGCAGTGTTCCCAGTTGTATCAAATACTGGATGAGGCTACTTTTAGCTCTCATTTCCACTGGGTAACTGACTTCCCACAAACCCTTCAGTCAGCCCAGCCTGGGTCAGATAGCTCTGAGGAGGAAGGAAAAGAATTTGAAAATACACATCACTGGAACTGATGAGAAGGATCTTTTGAGATGGGGGATGGCAGTGGGAGTGCGAATTAAATTTCTTTCCAAATGATGTAATGACCTCTAAAGCCCTCATTCACACTCCCAGATCTTTTCAACACATGACCTCCTCCTTTCTTCATTCAACCAATACTTATCTAGCTTTTATCTTCTGCCAGCATGTTGCTAGATGCTGAGATTGCAGCAATGAACTGATACAAAACAAAGTCCTTACAGATCTTTGAGGCTACTGGGGAAGGCAGAAAGTAAACAATTGATTGTACAAATAAATACACAACTGTAAGTTATGACACCTACTATGAAGGCAAATGATAACTGCATGCTCTGAGGAGTAATAGAGAAATTGATTAGATGGGGCAGGACTCTAGAGAGGAAGCAACATGTAAGCTAAATTACAGGGTAAATGGGATTTAGTCAGAAAGAGGAAGTAATCCAGGCAGAGGAAAGCTATATGGCAGGAAAGCGGAAGTCAGGAGCAATTAGTGACTAGCAGGTAGCATGAGGGATTCCTGAGGGATGCCACTATCCCATGATGACTGTGTTTTGGTGCAGACTCTTCTGCAGAGCTTCTTTGATCATAGCAAATATGTAGAGTTGATTCTAAGTAAATGTGAATAAAGTAGATCAAAAAAAATCTACTAAAGTTTTCTTGGAGAAGGCAATGGCACCCCACTCCAGTACTCTTGCCTGGAAAATCCCATGGATGGAGGAGCCTGGTAGGCTGCAGTCCATGGGGTCACTAATTGGACACAAATGAGCGACTTCACTTTCACGTTTTGCTTTGATGCATTGGAGAAGGAAATGGCAACCCACTCCAGCGTTCTTAGTATTCCAGAGACAGCGGAGCCTGGTGGGCTGCCGTCTACTGGGGTCGCACAGAGTCAGACACGACTGAAGTGACTTACCAGCAGCAGCAGAGTTTTCTAGAATACTAGATGTACTAGAGTGTTTCATTTGATTCCCCCACCCTCTGCCCCCTCAGAAAATTTTTAGAATGCAGCTTTTCCTCTTGTTGGGTTTTAAGGCAGTCTTTGATCAAGAGTGTTTCCTTCCCCTAGATCTCTTGCAAAAGAATCAGCCAAGGGAGTTATTAAAAATGCAAAAGTCTACTGTAGATCTCTTGAATGAGAATCTTTTGGTATGGAGTCTACAAATCTGATTTTTAAAGGTGCAATCTGAGCAATTTCAGCATACTCTAAGTTGGCGTGAACCCAGAGGTATTGGTCTCAGCAGTGATCCCGTGGACTGGACAGAGAAGATTCACTGTGAAGCAGAGCATATTAAGGGCAGGTTGGCATCACAAGGATGATACACAAGAAGCCAGGGGCACCAGCAAACAGACTCCAGGCGGGACCTGACGGGGAGAGGTGCAGCTCTCTCAGGGAGTGTGCAAGGAGCATGCCCACAGGACACTGCATCCACAAAACATAACACCTACAACACCCATCAGTATTAATTTGGGCGGCTGCTATAACCAAGTATCACCAGTCTGGGTGGCTCAAACATCAGCAATTAATTTCCTCACAGTTGTGGAGGCTAGAAGTCCAAAATCAAGGCATCAGCATGGTTGGTTTCCGTTGTGGCTTCTTCCTTTGGTTTATAGATGGCTGTCTTCTCTCTGTGCCTTCACGTGGATTTTCCTGTCTGTGTACTAATCTCTTCTTATAAGAGCACTGCTCTTATTGGATCAGGAGTCTAATCACCTCATTTTAACTCAATTGCCTCTTTTAAGATTCTACTTCCAAAGACTACCCCTTCCTGAGGTACTGGCTTAGATCATCAACATATGAATTTGAGAGACACAACTCAGCTCATAACAGCTCCTGCCTCCTCTTCTGTTGCATTGCAAGCTTAGGCCTCACACATCAGGACAATCTCTGTGCACCTCTTTTGATCCTGGGTCTCACTGTCAGTCAAACCAATCGTATCGTCTGACCTAACTTAAGCTCCTCAGAAGTATCTATTTTTAGAGGGTCTGACACCTGGGGGTGCTTTTCTGATTGTCCTTTCATCTTCACTGGTCCTTCTAGGTCAGTCACTGGAGGTGGGGCTCTGCCTGAGTGCTGACACACTATATTTATTTTTACATTTTAATTCAAAAAATATATCACTCCAACTATTTTACTCCTAATCATACTGTCTTCATTTCCATATATTTCACTTAAAATATAATTTCTGGCTGAGATAATAAATATATACAATAGAAAAATAATACTCAACTCAAGCAAATTAGATGCTCAATAATACCTCTTACAGAGCATAAGTATTTGAAAATTGAAATGTTAATCAACAAGAATATTGTTTAAGTGGAAAACATTAATAGTTCAAAACTGAGAATATGAGGCAGAAAGATTTTATTCAGACTGAAAGTTATTCTTAATACGAGAGCAAAATGCGATTACATCATTTATTAATGAATCAATGGAATATAAAACACTTTTTTCTAACTAAAACCAAAATTTAATGAATCTTTGATATGATTCTGAAATTCAGCCAGTTACCAAAGGAACAAATTAGTGTCTATTTTTTTGACTCAAAAAGTGGTGACAAAAATCGTATCACTCATTTCAATCACATCTTGAAGACATTTTTCTACTCTTAAAATAATTTGTTTACGCAGCTGTTTCAGCTCTAAATGGAAAATGTGAGATAATGCAGTGGCCTTTCCTAACTGCCACACGTAACCATTTAAATATAAGCTCTTAGATCATATCACTGGCATCCAAAAATGAAGCTGATGAGAAGCAAGCTATGTCAAATACCAAGCAAGGAGTAGACCTTGCAGTTTTCTCAACAAAGCCTGTTCCTATTTCATAATTTCTCTATGGCATTTACATGACAGGCAACACTTGGACGTTTCCAGTGAAAGACACCAAGCTGCAAAACTTGCCAGAGAATTCTTAGACATCATCCTCTAACCCAGTGATCTTTATAATATGTCATCTCTGGATCACAGCAGCACCTCTGATAATGAACTTAGGAGCGATTCTCAGGTGTCATCCTTGATCTCCTGAAATGGAAACTCCAGGGATGGGGAGGATAGCCATCTACAATATGTTTTAATAGGTCCTCTGGTCCATTTTGATTCCTACTCAAATTTGGGAACCACTGGTGGAGTTCAAAGTCAGAGCCCTCAGTTTTCTCTAGGTGCATCTGGTATTGAGTAAGGGGAAGGGGTGAATAGCAGAGAGAGTGGGGGTTGATGTCAGGGAAGAGGGAAGGCAGAATGTGAACGTAGGGGTCAAAACCAGCCAGGGCACATCACAGGCTCTGGTACTGACATTAATATGAGTACTTTTCATCTGTTTCAGAAATTAGGGCTTCCTGTATGGCTTTATTGAAAAAATCATTTTTTAAATTAAAAAACCCACTGTTACAGGGAGTATTTCACTTAGAACAGGTAAAGAAGTGTCCTGAGCTTTAGAAATCCCCAGCTGAGTCTCCTCTGACCACACGTATTCCCAGAAGGACAAGGGAACATGTCCACCTGGGGCCCAGGACCTTCCAGACTCTGTTCCACATTGGGGTCCCAGAATTGCCAGACCATGCATGCCCACATCGCCTCCTGGGCCTGTGGGGCTGGCCTCTTGTCCAGGGTCATCCCATGGGGATACTACACCACAGGAATACACTAAGAGGTCATGCATTATATCTTGCTTTTTTAAATGTTCTATAGATTATGATGTTTTAGCATCTTGAAAACAACAACAACTAAAAACAGCTTTATTACTGGAGAGCGTCTGTGCCTCCTGGGACTAGCTCATTCTTAGAGAGAGCAAAGGACCCAGTAGGATGTATGCCTTTGACATGCAAACCAGCCAATCCTAAATTTATGTCCCAACCACTGCCTTATCTAACTCTTGTACACTATGCCCCAAATCATTCCAGGGCAAGTGCCAGGAGACCAGAAACCATTCCTATAGTTTAGATGCCTTGGAAATATGCAACTAGCCAATCCTAAATATTCACACTGTCCTGCATTGCTGTTCCAGCAAGATATTTTACATACATTGGTTTGCATATTATGGGTATTTTCCTATATGAAACACTACAAAGTGCAATTATCCAAGTGGCCAGACCCACAATTCAAGGTTGGCAAGAAAGATCTACACTACAGAGGAAAATGTGCCACTAATAGATGATGAAATAAGTGAATCATCTTTTATGATGAGCCATCAATGAAAGTTCTTTGCATTTTTCTGACTACAATGTAAGCCAACAGAAGAACCCAGTGAGCAGACAGAAATGGCACTAGTCAGCAATTTTATCAGGAAACACCCACATGGAATTTTAAATAAGCTTTGAATTGAACTAAAAACTGCCTTTTCCTAAGTTATTTTCTTGCCTGACAATAAAAGATATTTTTAAAATTATTTTCAAAGTCAGACAATGTGTAGGTAACGTGACCAGATTTGTCACAAACAGACCACAGAGCTGATTTGCTGACTGTAAATTTCTATATTTGGCCAACCTAGTTATTTTTTTAAGGGAGAGGAAATTATTTTATGAAGTTTGGTGAGTATGTTAAACTGCAATAATTTCATCACTTTATAAAATTATCATGATGCACAGATCTTCCTATTTATGAGAAGTATCAGCATCTTCAATGCTCAAGGCAAGGCTTGTTATCTTAACACACAAGACAATCCATTCTTAACTTCAGGCAGCCCCTGATACATGCACACTCAGTGCATACGAGTTTCCTTCCAAATCTCATATCCTGAGGTTGTGCTTTTCAAAATAATCTGTCCTGTGAATGGACAGTGGGAAAGTTCAGATCCAGTATAGGACTGTGCAACTGTTAACATATAAAGGGGTTCCCTGTAACACAATCTTAAAAGTCCACAAGTCAGTAGTTTCAAAGAGCATCCCTCTACAGTATCTTTGGAGGGCACTAGGGCAGGCATGCAACCATGATACCCCAATTCACAATTATAGCATTCTCCCCACGGGAAAATGCCTTCTGAGACACAAACAAACGACACATCATTTGGAACGCAGTGCATTTGGAGGTAGAAGACAAGCTCTGGTAATGTTAAGACTTCCTCACAAAGTACACACAACTGCCTTTCAGGCAGAAAGTAAATTCTCTGGTAAGACTCAAGGGTTCACCTAAAATTGAGAGAGGAAGACATTCCCATATGTTCTACTCTTTGTCCTTGTTGAAGAGGACTTCATGTTGAACAGTATTATCCATGATGAAAAATCCCTTACTAAAGTCAGTAGAACTCCTGACTTTACAAGCAGGCTTATGATTTTAAAAAAAGAAAAAAAAAGAAAAGAAATTGAGGAACAGTGAAGTACTTACACAAGTCTCCCAAGCTTACCAATCACATGCACATATTCCTAATTCTCAGGGTTTAAAAGATCAATAGCTTGAGCCTCTCACTATACTAGGATTTAGTATAGCATAGTAACAGAGATCAGGGCCTCCAGTTCCAACACTTAATAGTTAGGTGACCTTGAGCTTTCTTTCTGTGCAATGAGATTAATAGCAGTATTCACTTCCTTATGTGGTTGCAAAAATTAAGCTAGCTATTACCCACAATACGCTTAGAGTATCACAGGCAGCCAATACTAAATAATAACACCACAGTGATTACTATATTCAATAGGACCACTTTCCCATGTAATCAATCTCCTCACACAATCTCTCAATAAGAAAACTATACTTTATAAGTTACAAATTTTAACTTCTTCTAAAAACATAGATAAAATAACTTGCTATTAAAAATACAGAAGTACAACAAGGAGGCATATATGTGAGTGTGTGTGTGTGTGTGTGTATGTGGGTGTGTATATTCAAAGGCTGTCAAAAGATAAATTTTATATGTACTAAATTTATATATATACCATATTATTCTATATATTATACAGTATGAATAATATAAAATTTATATATGCATGTGTGTGTGTATATATATATATATAATATATACATGCAGCTTCCCAGGTGGCACAATGGGAAAGAATCCGCCTGCCAATGCAGGAGACACAAAAGATACAAGTTTGATCCCTGGGTCAGGAAGATTCCCTGGAATAGGAAATGGTAACCCAGTCTAGTATTCTTGCCTGGAAAATTCCATGGACAGAGCCAGTAGGCTATAGTCCATGGGGTCACAAAGAGTCAGACATGACTGAGCAACATAGCACACATACACATATATGTAATTTATCTTTTGGCAGATTTTGATTTTGAAATACTGAATAAATTCCCTGATAGCTCAGCTGGTAAAAATTCTGCCTGCAATGCAGGAGACCCTGGTTCGATTCTTGGGCTGAGAAGATCCACTGGAGAAGGGATAGGCTACCCACTCCAGTATTCTGGGGCTTTTGTGGCTCAGCTGGTAAAGAAGTCGTCTGCAATGTGGGAGACCTGGATTCCATCCCTGGGTTTGGAAGATCCCCTGGAGAAGGGAACAGCTACCCACTCCAGGGTTCCAGCATGGAGAATTCCATGGACTGTGTAGTCTATGGGGTAGCAAAGAGTTGGACATGACTGAGCACCTTTCACTTTCAATAAATAAGTTAAATAACCTTCAATTACTCATTAAACAAACATAAATGTAGAAGAGAGGACACTACTGATTTTGAACCCATCTCATCACTGAATGCTGACACAAAGCATCACTTCAGTTTAGTTCAGTTCAGTTCAGTTCAGTTGCTCAGTCATATCCGACTCTTTGCAACCCCATGAATTGCAGCACACCGGGCCTACCTGTGCATCACCAACTCCCGGGGTTCACTCAGACTCATGTCCATCGAGTCAGTGATGCCATCCAGCCATCTCATCCTCTGTCATCCACTTCTCCTCCTGCCTTGAATATTTCCCAGCATCAGNCAATATTCAGAAAATGAAGATGATGGTAACTGGTCACATCACTTCATGGGAAATAGATGGCGAAACAAAATCACTGTAGATGGTGATTGCAGCCATGAAATTAAAAGATGTTTACTCCTTGGAAGGAAAGTTATGACCAACCTAGATAGCATATTCAAAAGCAGAGATATTATTTTACCAACAAAGGTCCGTCTAGTCAAGGCTATGGTTTTTCCAGTGGTTATGTATGGATGTGAGAGTTGGACTGTGAAGAAAGCTGAGCACCGAAGAATTGATGCTTTTGAACTGTGGAGCTGGAGAAGACTCTTGAGAGTCCATTGGACTGCAAGGAGATCCAACCAGTCTATTCTGAAGGAGATCAGTCCTGGGTATTCATTGGAAGGACTGATGCTAAAGCTGAAACTCCAATACTTTGGCTACCTCATGCGAAGAGTTGATTCATTGGAAAAGACTCTGATGCTGGAAGGGACTGGGGGCAGGAGGAGAAGGGGACAACAGAGCTGAGCTATAGACTCTCTGACCCCAGAGATTAAGTCACTCTCTCACAGTGTTAGGTTGTCACAGGGCCCTGCATTTCCTTTTCATCTGTCTCCTATTATGGTGAGAATAAATAGAGAATTATTTGTGGATTCTTTACTTGATGTGTATCTCCTTCAACAAAACCTGAGCTGCAAACCAGCAGGAAACATAGTTTACAACCTGTGTACCCCAGAACCTAAAACCTCACTTCACCTCCTAGTAGATGCTCCATACACAACAGTTGAATGGACTGATAACAAACACCAAATACTCTTCCTCTTGAACAGGATCAACTTTCACTTCTTTCCCAAATTCATTTCAAATTCTATTTCCTCTAGACAGCTTTTTTTGGTTTGTTTTATAGTTGATTTACAATTTTGTGTTAGTTTCTGGTATACAGGAAAGTGATTCAAACTTTCTCTTGCACATGCTATATATATATACACACAATATATTATATAAATTATATATATACTATATATATACACAAAAACATGGATATATCATATATATCTTTCCATATTCTTTTCCATTATGGTTTATCATAGGATATTGAATGCAGTTCCCTGTGCTATATAGTAGGATCTTATTGTTTATCTATTTTACATACAGCAGTTTGTATCTATTAATCACAAACTGCTAATGTATCCCTCCCCCTCTTCTTTGGTAACTTTAAGTTTGTTTTCTAGGTCTATGAGTGCATTTTGGAAATAATTTCATTTGTATTGTATTTTGGATTCCACATATAAGTGATATCATATGATACGTTTATCTTTCTCTTTATGACTTACTTCACTTAGTATAATAATCTCTAGGTTGATCCATGTTGCTACAAATGGCATTATTTCGTTTGTTTCTATGGCTGAGTAGTATTCCACTATATATCTATAACATATCTCCTTTATCCATTCATCTGTCAATGGATATTTAGGTTGATCCATGCCTTGGATATCTTGAATAGTGCTGCTATGAACATTGGGGTTCCTATAACATATCTTTTTTAGTTAGAGTTTTAATCTTTTCTGGATATATGCCCAGGAGTAGGACTACTGGATCATATGGTCTTTAGTTGTAGTTCTTTAAGGAATTTCAAACTATTTTCCAGTGGCTGCATTACATCTTATATTCCCATTGACAGTGTGGGAGGATTCCCTTTTCCACACGCTCTCCAGCATTTATTATTTGTTCAGTTCAGTTCAGTCCCTCAGTCATGTCCGACTCTTTGTGACCCCATGGACTGCAGCATGCTAAGCCTCCCTGTCCATTGCCAACTCCCGGAGTTTACTTAAATCCATGTCCATGGAGTCAGTGATGCCCATTCAACCATCTCACTCTGTCATCCCCTTCTCCTCCTGCTTTCAATCTTTCCCAGCATCGGGGTCTTTTCGAAAGAGTCAGTTCTTCGCATGAGGTGGCCAAAGTACTGGAGTTTCAGCTTTAGCATCATTCCCTCCAGAGAAATCCCAGGGCTGATCTCCTTCAGAATGGACTGGTTGGATCTCCTTGCAGTCCAAGGGACTCTCAAGAGTCTTCTCCAACACCACACTTCAAAAGCATCCATTCTTTGGCACTCAGCATTTTTTTAATGGTCCAACTCTCACATCTATACATGACTACTCGAAAAACCATAGCTTTGACTAGACAGGCCTTTGTCGGCAAAGTAATGTCTCTGATTTTTAAATACTGACTAGGTTGATCATAGCTTTCCTTCTAAGCAGCAAGCGTCTTTTAATTTCAAGGCTGCAGTCACCATCTGCAGTGATTTTGGAGTGCAAGAAAATAAAGTCTGCCACTGTTTCCACTCTTTCCCTATCTATTTGCCATGAAGTCATGGGACCGGATGCCAAGATCTTAGTATTTTGAATGTTGAGTTTTAAGCTAACTTTTTCACTCTCCTCTTTCACTTTCATGAAGAGGCTCTTTAGTTCCTCTTCGCTTTCTGCCATAAGGATGGTGCCATGTGCATATCTGTCTGAGGTTATTGATAGAAATTTATCCTGGCAATCTTGATTCCAGCTTGTGCTTCATCCAGTCCAACATTTCTCATGATGTACTCTGCATATAAATTAAATAAGCAGGTTGACATTATACAGCCTTGACGTACTCCTTTCCCAATTTGGAACCAGTCTGTTGTTCCATGTCCAGTTTTAACTGTTGCTTCTTGACCTGCATACAGATTTCTCAGGAGGCAGGTCAAGTGGTTTGATATTCCCATCTGTTTCAGAATTTTCCACAGATGTTGTGATCCACACAAAGTCTCTGGCATAGTCAATAAAGTAGAAATAGATATTCTTCTGGAACTCTCTTGTTTTTTTGATGATCCAGCGGATGTCGGCAATTTGATTTCTGGTTCCTCTGCCTTTTCTAAATCCAGCTTGAACATCTGGAAGTTCATGGTCCACTTACTGTTGAAGTCTGGCTTGGAGAATTCTGAGCATTACTTTGCTAGCGTGTGAAATGAGTGCAACTGTGTGGTGGTTTGAACATTTTTCAGCATAGCCTTTCTTAGGGATTGGAATGAAAATTGACCTTTTCCAGTCCTGTGGCCACTGCTGAGTTCTCCAGGTTTGCTAGCAGACTGAGTGCAGCACTTTCACAGCAACATCTTTTAGGATTTGAAACAGCTCTACTGGAATTCCATCATCTCCACTAGCTTTGTTCATAGTGATGCTTCCTAAGGCTCACTTGACTTCACATTCCAGGATATCTGGCTCCAGATGAGTGATCGCACCATTGTGGTTATCTGGGTCATGAAGATCTTTTTTTTACCATGTCTTCTTAATATCTTCTACTTCTGTTAGGTCCATACCATTTCTGTTCTTTATTGTGCCCATCTTTGCATAAAATGGTCCCTTAGTATCTCTAATATTCTTGATGAGATCTCTAGTCTTTCCCATTCTATGGTTTTCCTATGTCTTTGCACTGATCACTGAGGAGGGCTTTCTTATCTCTCCTTATTATTTAGAACTCTGCATTCAAATATGTATATCTTATGAATGATGACTTATGAATCATGGCCATTGCATCCAATGTGAGGTAATACCTGATAATAGTTTTGATTTGCATTTCTATAATGATTGGTGAAATGAGCATATTTTCATGTGCCTATTGGTCATCTGTATGTATTCTTTGGAGAAATGTTTAATTAGGTCTTCCTCCCATTTTTGGTTTGCTTGTTTTGTTTGTTATTGAGTTGTATGAGTTGTTTTTATATTTTTTAAATTAAGCACCTGTTGGTTCCATTGTTTGCAAATACTTTCTCCCTTTTTCTGGGTTGTCTTTTCATTTGGTTTATGGCTTCCTTTGTGATGCAAAAGTTTGTAACTTTGATAAATCCCACTGGTATATTTTTGCTTTCATTTCTATTTCCTTGGAAGACTGACCTAAGAAACATTGCTATAATTTATGCCAGAAAATGCTTTGTCTATGTTATTCTAGGAGTTTTATGGTGTTGTATATTACATTTAAGTCTTTAATCCATTTTCAGTTCATTTTTGTGTAGGATGTGAAGGAATGTTTAATTTCATTGATTTACAGGTGGCTGTTATCTCAGTGGTCAGAGAAGGCAATGGCATGCTACTCCAGTACTCTTGCCTGGAAAATCCCATGGACAGAGGAGCCTGGTAGGCTACAGTCCATGGGGTCATGAAGAGTTGGACACAACTGAGCGACTTCACTTTCACTTTTCACTTTCATGCACTGGAGAAGGAAATGGCAACCCACTCCAGTGTTCTTGCCTGGAGAATCCCAGGGACGGGGGAGCCTGCTGGGCTGCTATCTATGGGGTCGCACAGAGTCGGACACGACTAAAGCGACTTAGCAGTAGCATTAGTTCAATGGTAAAGAACTTGCCTGCCAGTAACAGGAGATGCAGGTTTGATTCCTGGGCCAGGAAAGCCACCTGGAGAAGGAAACAGTGACCCACTGCGGTACTCTTGCCTGGGAAATCCCACGGAGAAAGGAGCCTGGTGGGCTACAGTCCATGGAGGTCACAAAAGGGCCGGACATAACTTACCAATAAAACAACAACCCAGCTTCTAGAAAGCATTTCCTAACAATCCCTTGTATGATATCAAATCCTTGGAGTGCAGGCAAAGAATCTAATAGAGAGACATTGTAGGTTCTCTTCCAGACCACTGCAGTAAGGAAAGTCGCACAAATTTTATGATTTCTCAGTGCAAATAAAAGCAGTGTTTCCACTATACTTCAGCCTATTAATTATGTGATAGCATTATGTCTAAAACATTGTCATATCTTCATGAAAAAATATGCATGGCTAAATCACTAATCATATCTGACCCTTCAGTGAGTTATAATCTTTAGACAATAGTGACATCAAAAATCACTGAAAACAAATCACCATAACATATATAAAAAGTTGGAAGAATCATGAAAATTAAAAAAATAGGACCTAGAAATACAAAGTGAAGTAAATGATATTAGGAAAATGATGTTGATAGATTTAATCCAAGGTTGCCACAAACCTTCAATTTATAAAAATAAAACCCTACAATATCTGAAAGTATAGTCAAGTGAAGCCTCATAAAACCAGTTATGCCTGCCGCCTATCTAAGGGCAATGCCTGCCAGAATTTCAAGCACTTTGGTAAGTGTTCGCTAAATATTTGATACACCAAACTCAGTAGTTTGATTTTCTATTTAAATTTCTTTCGAAATTGAGCAACCTCATTTCATGTTTTAATATAAACATAGAAAGTGTCAAAAAGTTAAAACAGTCATTTTTCTTGGCTTAACATTCTTAATGTATACAGCAAGAATAAAGACAAAGAATAGCAGTGAAGCAAATAGTCATCTTTTTTTAACCAAAGATGTATTTCTGACATTTTATAGCTGGATATAAAAAAGAAAGTTTCTGAAGGAAGGGAGATGATAGTTATAAATGAATAGAAAGTTCAAAAGAATGCTTATCATCACATATTGAACATCACCTGTGAAAAATCATCTTTATTCAAAAGTTTCTTTCCAGGTATTGCTTCCTTTCCCCTTCAGCGTATCATGAAATCTTTCTAAAGTCTCCAAATCATACCACTGGCTCCCTCCTGAGCTTGGGTTTACAGCTGTGAAATAGCAAAACTGGTTGGCAGCTACCTGCTGTAGGCTGAAAACTCCATTCATTGTGATCTCTTTGAGCCTGAATTCAAACTCAGCACCATGTACTGCACTATGCTGTTTTAGAAAAACAGCTTGGTCCTAAAGAGATTAACCTGCCAGTCACAGGAAGATGCCTCATAGCCCCTGGCAAAGACAAGCTGTGCAAAACAGTGAAAGACTTTAAATGGAGCTTTGAAGTATCAAACCATTTATTTGTGCATCTATCTATGTTATAATTGTGTGTATGTGGTATTTACTCATGAAATGGAATTTGTCTGGCTCAGATAAAACTCTGAAAAACATAGTGCTTTACTTTTAGGTAATATTTTTACACCTTCCAAAACCTTTAAACAGATAGCAAACAATTAGACAGAGAATCATATCTCTAACTTGGGAGGGTGTTTACATTAAGGTTCTCAAAGTGCCTGCGAGCTTGGAAAGAGAAGTATTAGCATAACCTGGGAACCTGTTAGAAGTGCAGATTCCTGGGCCCTATCCAGGATTGCTGCTGCCGCTGCCGCTGCCGCTGAGTCACTTCAGTCGTGTCTGGCTCTATGCGACCCCACAGACGGCAGTCCACCAGGCTCCCCCGTCCCTGGGATTCTCCAGGCAAGAACGCTGGAGTGGGTTGCCATTTCCTCCTCCAATGCATGAAAGTGAAAAGTGAAAGTGAAGTCGCTCAGTCGTGTCCGACTCTTCGCGACCCCATGGACGGCAGCCCACCAGGCTCCCCCGTCCATGGGATTTGCCAAGAAAGAGTATTGGAGTGGGGTGCTCTGACTCCCAAAATTGCAGATGGGTTTTACACGTCCTCAGTGACTGTGAGACATGCTCAAGTTTGAGAAATGTTGGCTTAGAGAAAGACATACAGCAGATTTGGCATGGTGATGGTGAAGACCATAGAAAATGCTCACCAATTATCACCTCACTCCTCCACTTCAGCAAATTGTTCACTGACATGGTCTCAGTTCCTCCACCTCAAAAATGTAAGTAATAATAATATCACAAAGAGTTCCTGCAAAATTTAAATGGTAAGATGCATGAGTGCTTGGGATAGCATCCAGTAAACATTAGCAATCACTGAATGGTTCAGATTCATTAAACTTGGGAAAGGCCTTGAGGCCAAGAGGGTAGGAAAATGCTAAAATTATATATGAGTAAAGAAAGTATGTCATATATAATTTTGAGATTGAATGCAATCTCAAAAATCACACAATGATCTCTGTTTGTTTCCAAGGCAAACCATTCAATATCATGGTGATCCAAGCCTATGTCCCAACCAGTAATGCTGAAAAAGCTCAAGTTGAACGGTTCTATGAAGACCTACAAGACCTTTTAGAACTAACACCCCCAAAAGATACCATTTTCATTATAGGGGACTGGAATGCAAAAGTAGGAAGTCAAGAAACACCTGGAGTAACAGGTAAATTTGGCCTTGGAGTACGGAATGAAGCACGGCAAAGGCTAATAGAATTTTGGCAAGAGAATGCACTGGTCATAGCAAACACCCTCTTCCAACAACACAAGAGAAAACTCTACACATGGACATCACTAGATGGTCAACACCGAAATCAGATTGATTATATACTATGCAGCCAAAGATGGAGAAGCCCTGTGCAGTCAATAAAAACAAGACCGGGAGCTGACTGTGGCTCAGATCATGAAATCCTTATTGCCAAATTCAGACTTAAATTGAAGGAAGTAGGGAAAATCACTAGACCATTCAAGTATGACCAAAATCAAATCCCTTATGATTATATAGTGGAAGTGCGAAATAGATTTAAGGGACTAGATCTGATAGAGTGCCTGATTAACTAGGGACGGAGGTTCATGACATTGTACAGGAGACAGGGATCAGACCATCACCGTGGAAAAGAAAGGCAAAAAAGCAAAATGGCTGTCTGAGGAGGCCTTACAAACAGCTGTGAAAAGAAGGGAAGTAAAAAGCAAAGGAGTAAAGGAAAGATATTCCCATTTAAATACAGAGTTTCAAAGAATAGCAAGGAGAGATAAGAGAGCCTTCCTCAGTGATCAATGCAAAGAAACAGAGGAGAACAACAGAACTGGAAAAACTAAAGATCTCTTCAATAAAATTAGAGATACCAAGGGAACATTTCATGCAAAGATGGGCTCAATAAAGGACAAAAATGGTATGGACCTATCAGAAGCAGAAGACATTAAGAAAAGGTGGCAAGAATACACAGAAGAACTGTACACAAAAGAGCTTCATGACCCAGATAATGATCATGGTATGATCACTCACCTAGAGCCAGACATCCTGGAATGTGAAGTCAAATACACAATGGAGTATTACTCAGCCATTAAAAAGAATACATTTGAAGTATTACTCAGCCATTAAAAAGAATACATTTGAAGTTCTAATGAGGTGGATGAAACTGGAACCTATTATTCAGAGTGAAGTAAGCCAGAAAGAAAAACACCAATACAGTATACTAATGCATATATATGGGATTTAGAAAGATGGCAACGATAATCTGCATGTGAGACAGCAAAAGAGACACAGATGTGTAGAACAGTCTTTTGGACTCTGTGGGAGAGGAAGAGGGTGGGATGATTTGAGAATGGCATTGAAACATGTATATCATATATGAAACAAGTTGCCAGCCCAGGTTCAATGCATGATACTGGATGCTTGGGGCTGGTGCACTGGGATGACCCAGAGGGATGATATGGGGAGGGAGGAGGGAGGGGGGTTCAGGATGGGGAACACGTGTATACCTGTGGCAGATTCATGTTGATGTATGGCAAAACCAATA